>OX393583.1:29142148-29742148 GCA_947652605.1 Elmis aenea | reverse complement strand
ATTTTAAAACATGCACGTGTAGAAATACTATAAGTTTCATTGACATCAAGTTGACATTAAGGGCAATAATGGACTTTATCGCATTAATGGCGCACCCTGTATATGTGTATTATTATTATTATTGTGACATGTTCTACGCCTTTGTAGATATTTAGATCAGATAAAGATTATTAATATTAGGAGTAAGACGCGAGTATTTAATGCAGTGTACGTACCTATTCTTGCTTATAGTTCAGAAACATGGGATCTAACAAGAAAGCAAAAACAAAGGGCACAGACGCAGGGGATAAGATTTTTAGGAAGAATAGAGGGATGTAGACTAATTGCTGACAATAACATTAGCTGTGATAAAATTGGAAAACGCCTAGGAATGGATAACTGGGACTTCTATCACGCATGCCAGAAAGTATGTACGCAAAATAGGAATGGGAAATCAAGATTGAGGGGGAAAAAGTAGAAGCAGGCCAAGAACAAAATGAAAAAAACGAAGTGAAGCAGACTACAAGCAAGACGAGTCAGATAAAGATATATTGGCCAACGCTAGAGAGAGGTGGAGAAACATATCCAAGAACTAGGAAAAAATACTTCACCAAAAGGTACATGAAGATGTTACTGAGAAGAAGAAAATAAACATAAAGTTGTATGAGCGTCATCCAGTTTAAACCAAATGTCGAACTATTAAAATGAGCGATATACGATTAGTGGTACAGTTTTCTTGCAAGACCCTGTATATTTCGCGCCCTTGACACCGAAAGGTACAAGAGAATCCATTTCTGAAGAAGAAGGATTTTTCGATTCGAATCATGAAGATAGCACTGCTCATAATATAAAAAAGTATACAGAATATTAAAAATACTTAATAATCATTGATGTGTTGGGTTCAAATTCATTCCAGACTACTGGAAAATAAATTTAGAATAGACTAAATCGTAGAATAATTCTTAATAAATTGGGGAAATCTCTTATTAAGACTTTTTTTTTCATTCGAGAAAGGAAATATTAAAAGCTTGATGTGAAAAACCTTAAAAGAGTTATTTCCAAATTCGAATAAAACAAAAATCAAAATTATCAGTGCGAAAATTGTGCAACTTCCTCTCTTAAAGACAATACAACAAATATTATTTGCTGCAAATGTTCAAAATAATATTTACACACGTGTGTTATTGCCAGGTTTGTGAAGATATAACCCAAAATTATTAGCGTTTTAGTTGTGCAGGTGATGTTTTATTTGCTGTTTAAATTCTTTTAAACAAACAATTAAGAATAACGTGTATAAAGTGTATTTTAAATTTTTTTTAGTATTCTTTACGGACGTCCGAAACTGGTGCTTAGAAATGGTCATTTTTGCGATCGCGTAAGCCATGACACAGTGTTGGAAAAAATTCAAAATTTGTTATTTTCCGATGCGCGCATCTTTTGCGAGTAAAACGGTGCAAAGTTTTCGAAATTACCTCAAACGGTTCACGAGAAAAACGCGAAAAACTAGACCCATGCAAACGCCGAAATTTGTTCGTAAAAATAAACACTTCGGTTCACAAAAATATTCATCTTCATTAAGTGGCACTAAGTGATGACAAATGCAAACGGTAAACGAAAACTTTGTATCAATTTACTCCAAGATTATCACAGAAAGAGCAAACTTTTATTCCACTGCTATTTTTTGCCTATAACTCTGCACATTCTTACGCTTTATTATTTTAAAAGGAACAAGATCTACTTACTCAATGTTCACTGTACAAATATTATTGAAGAGAATCTACCTGGAAGCTGGGACCAATTTTAAACCCAACACTCTTGCCGACTATCTTCCTTAAACTAATTTCGTTTCGTTTGCATAAATAATTTGCTTAACTAATGACTGGCAACGCACAACACTGGTTTTTGTATAATCATTAATCTTATCACTGTGCTGTCGGTTTAATAAAATTAATTTGTGGTTGTGCTGTTGTTGATAAATGACTAGTGAATCACTGAAAGAGGCAGCTTGTTGCCGACACTTATTTTAACCTACAAAAATACACAATTCACCGTAGTTCCCCAGAAACTACCGATAGTGGGGATAATTGTAAATATTATTGCCGACAATTATATGCAAGTGAGTGACATTTCTTGTGGTTTAAAAAAAGCTCACGGGTACTCGATGTGAAAGAATGCTTGGACAAGTGGGTGGGCGTTGTGTCTTTGTTGAGCAAAAGCAATGAGTCTGGAAGTTTTGTAAATGACGTCTTCGCGTCAGTGGATTATCTTTTTTTGCGTTTTTGATAAGACGGGTAGAAAATTTTTGCCTTTTGCAACGATTTAGAATTCAAAAATTAGATGCTTGGAACGGAAACCCGGAACGATATAATTTTAAAATGATTATGCAAAGAAAACTGCTTGAATTAAAATATACCGGCAGTCAATAACACTTTTTCAACAACATGCATAATGCGAATAAGATTTTGTTTTACGACGACAGCGCACCAGCTCACTCTTCTGCAATTGTGACCGGAAAATTGTTTTATGCTGCTAAGTATTTTCACATCCCCCTACTCTCCAGATTTGGCTCCCTCGGACTACTATCTGTTTCCAAACATGAAAAAATGGCTGGCAGGAAAGAAATTTCCATCCGTAGAAGAGAAAGCCTTGCATCAAAAGTTTTATCATCTAACAGTTTCCTGATCTGAGGACCAACAAAAATTTCTTCCTTCAAATTGGCATCATTAACGTTTAAAAAAAACTCCTTATTAAGTATTTGAATCCTTCTTCGTCCTAGTTCATTGCTTTACCGAAATTTTGCATTCGTCCTAGTGGCAAGAACATTTTGCAGCTCAATTACCCTTGATAAAAGTTTTTCCTTGAATTAATTCATTTCTTTGGGGCCAGTTTTTCGTATCGTAGTGCCTTGCTGTATCTCTCCTGACCCATAGGCAGAATAAGCAACAGTTTTTTGTGTCTCTCCTTGCATACCGAGTGATATAGCTCTAACCTTCAAATCTCCGCACTTGTGTTCTTCATGCTTAACACTTTTGTGGATGCTTTACATATTTTCATGTGATTCTTTCTTAAAAAATGTGCTACTGGAACTGAAGCCTTTTCATTCCCATCGTGTATTAGTACAGCCTCCAAGCTAAGCATTACCACAAAATTATTAAATGTAGAAAAAAATAAAACTTATAAGGAATTTATTATCCCAAACGAAAAGTGTGCGGTATAATTAGGGACTGTTTTAATGAAAAATCAATCACTTTTATTGGCATCGTCCGGAAAAAACGCACATCCTTTTTATGTCATCTTCACAAGTAATAAAAACTATTATAAATTATCAATACTGTTATGTAATAACCAATTATTACACCAAAAAAACGCAGACAATACCTGAGTTTAATTCCATCGATCAGTACAATTATTTGATTTATTCTGATGTGTGTCAAATCATAGATAATTGGCGCCCATATTTTTTAACAATAACTTTATTGCTTATTCACGGCCAACTAGTATTACATCATTTCAATATTAATTTACGATTTTTAATACTTTACATTTTAGATATAAAACCTAATTTCCCGTTTTTGCAAAAAAAAACATTTTATGATTTTTAAGATTGCTCCTGAACTCCTAAACAAAACCTAATGTTAAAACCATAAAACAAATAAAAATGTTTAAAGAGATATACATTTATGTGTTTATAAATTGTTGAATCTCTAATTTTCAGAGCCCTTCTTGTATTTAAACCCTAGCTTTTTCAAAAATTACCCAAAGTTTAAAATTAAACTAAACCTTTAAGGGTGAAGATATGTCTGTTTGGTTTAATTTTGTACATCTAAAGTGACCATTTACAAGATATCAAATATTTCGTTTGGTTTGCTCTGCGTTACACAAACCACAAGTACGACTAATTTTGTAAATCCCCTCACATTCCCAAGGAATTTTATCTTTAGCACTATTTATACAATTATGTGCAGTTTTAGTTGTGTAGCGTATTGCTTTGCTATGCATTTTAAGAACTGTTATTTGTTAGTAGTTATAGATGGAGTAATTAAAGAAGCAGAACAAATGATGAGACCGTTTCACCTAAGTAACTGGAAAATGGAAAAATGAACATAACTGAGCTAGTGTTCGCAGACGACATGGTCTTGGTCGCGGAAACAAAATAATTTGCAACATACTCTGGAAACTCCAAACCAGGAATTGGAAAAAATCAACATGAAAAAAAATACAGAAAAACTAAAACCATAATCGTTACAACAAAGAACAAGAGGCATAACATCACTTCAAATGGGCTAAGGTTAAAACACGTAGAAAGCTTAAAATACTTAGGAGTGATCATAGAGAAAAACGAAGGAATGACGAGGAAATAAGCAAAAGGACAGGAAATGCCGGAAGAATATTTAACAGCTTAAGAACAACACTTTTTGGAAATAGAGAAGTCCCAAAACGAATAAAAGTGGGTGGTCAAAAAGGTAGTAACTCCGGCACTTTTATACGGAAGTGAAACATGGACACTCACAAACAAAAACAGTAACCGAGTGAATGCAGCAGAATTGGGATTTCTAAGATCCAAGGAAACACCCAAAAAAGACAGAATCAGAAGTGAAACATATAGAGAACAACAAAAGATAAAAGCAATTGAAACAAAAATACAAGAAAGACAGCTGGGATGGTAGGGTCACATTTATTGGATGAAAGAAGAAAGGTTAACCAAAAGAGGATATGAAGCAAGATCACAGGGAAAAAAACCAAAGGGGTAGGCCGAGAAAACTCTGGCAAGACGAAGTTAAAAAAGCAGCAACAGAAAGAAACATCAAATGGAAAGACATAAAAATCTAGCACAAGACAGAAAAACATTTAGTTTGGTCTCAACTACAAGTTTTTCTTTATCTAATTTTTGCTACAGAAAAGACAATACCATAAGAATTCTTGAAATTGTACGAATCTGAGTTATATAATATGCTGTAGATAACCATTTCAATATGCTTGTTGGAGCACATCACTGAAAATTAATAACAAAACTTTAAAAACTCATAAAAACCATTCGTTTCTTAAACATAGTATTTATTATGAAATTTTTCATGTTATTTACAATAAAACAAAAAAATCTACACTAATTTAATTAAATAAATAAAAATCTGTAGCTCACTATTTGTTGTGAAGTAAAATTGGCACTTGATAATTTTGTACTACGACTCGTTTCTTTTTTTTTGTGCAGGACACGTTTTCCTTAAATACTATGTCACCATCTGTTTAACCCAATCTATGACCATCGCCACATCGGCGAAAATAAAATAATTCTCAACGTCACACTTGCTGGTGCTGGACACCCGGGACACGACTCCTCGAAGGGTCCATCTTCCGTCAACTTGCATTATGAAACCGCCTCCATTATCCCCGGAGCACAGACCCAGTTTGCCATCAGAATTACCTAAAACATGGAAGGCGTATTTTATTCACAAAACCTGTTGTGTGCAATTGATGGTCTGCATGTTAAAAACCTTACTTTTCAATAAGAACATGTAACTAGACTTTAAACAGCGATTCCCAACCTGGGTTCCGCGGACCCCCAGGGGGTTTGCTACAGCATATGAGGGGGTCCGCAAGAAATACATTTTTTCAATAAAATAGGGGTTCTTCGCTGTCAAAGGGTTGGTTACCGACTTAAGTTCTACCTGCGCAAAAAGTCCTGTTAGACGTCAACTTAATGTACGTCCTATTGGCTCTAAGACACTCCTCATGGTCCACGACTGGCAACTCAACTTTCTTGGGTTCTGTAACCGACTCGCTTCCCCTTCCATCCGATCCCCATCCAACAACGGTTCCCAGCTTTCCAACGATGTCTGAAAGTTCGTTATCATCTTCCCAGAGACACAGGGGGCGCACTGTATTGTGGAACTCGACAGGCGTATCAAAAGTGATCAACGCTATATCACCATCTGCGCTTTTTTCCTTGTAGTTTGGATGGATGGTGACGCTCTGGGCGTTTCTTATCGTCGCCCGATTGGCCCAGTTCACGATGCTGTTTTTACCCATGATCAGGAGCAGATCTGATGATGGAAAGAGGGGGACCTTGCCATACCAAACGCAGTGTCCAGCTGTAAAATTCAACGATCTGACAAAGTGGCGCGGATGATTAAAATATTTACCTGTGATCGCATGGCGATCCGTTATCAAACTAGCGCCACATCTGAATTTATAGTCCAAGCCCAGCCTGACCATTATAGCGACCAGCCATGGATATTCTCCGTCCTTTATGCTCTCCCCATTAAACACAAGAGGCTGATAATTGTTAGCAACGGTGCCACACTGGATTTCTTTGTGCGGCCTGGTTCTTATATCGATATCCGGGTCATCGGTGATAAATGGATTAAAACCAACGGATGTTGATGGTGGTGCTGAAGGAGTTGTTGATATCGGTCTCGGACGAGGCCTCGTTACGACAGATGTAGACGAGGATACTGGTGGTGCTTCTGATGGACGTGCAAAGAAAGGATTGTCAGGTAATTGAAATACAGGGATGTTGTTGAAGTTATTAAAATTGTTATTAAAGTTGTTGTAGTTATTGTTGTTGGTGGTGAAAGTTTTTAGGAAAGTTGTGGCCCATAAGTTCGTTACACCACCTCCTGGTACCACTGCAAAAACATGGGGACAGTTAAACAAACAAAAAAGTTGTGAGAAAACAGTTTGCAAACGGCCAAACATGTTCACAAATTTTAACGAAAATAATAATTGTTCTTACATCTGTCAGGAGGACCCGAACAATAGACTCTTCCATTAAAAGTTATGAGAGTCGGTCTTGGCAACACGTTTTGTGAGGGAAAGTAAATATTATATGAGGGATTGGCGCCATTTCTTAAATTGTCCACGGGAGTCAATAATTCCAGTTTGATATTCTGTAAAGATAATTAATTATTTAAAAGAACAACTTTAAGCAAAAATTAAATTAACAGTTCCATTGATATTTTGTTGGTTAGGATAAATCAAGGAAGTTTAAGAAACCGATTGGAATTGCTAAACAAATATATGTAAATGAGTACTTCTTTTATCGTTTGTCGATGTCATTATGTCATTATTTATTTACTATTTATAAAATGTTTAAGTAACTTGCTCAGGTATGTTACAAAATAATTGCGGAGTATCATTAAAAAAGTTAATAACGTGAAATTTAAAATAATAAAATTTTAAAATAATAAAACTTTTAGCCCTAAAACTAAAATAAAAGCAACTAAGCAAATTTGTTATTCATATTTTTATATCATATATTGGGTGTTTAAAATTTTGAGAACCAACAAAGAGGTATATCATAAAAGCTACACACGCAATTACTAATGTTAAAATTTATTTTTCTTTTCTGATGATAAATAATAGAAGTAAAAATTGTACAATGTACAGGGTGATTCAAATTCGAGGGCGACCATGGGGATCTCGCTTATTACTGAAGATAGAGGGTAGGTTTAAATTTGGCAAAGTTGCTAAATTTTATGCTCATCAAAAAAATTAAATTAAGCAACCTTGCCAAATTTAAACCTACCCTCTATCTTCAGTAATAAGCTAGATCCCCATGGTCGTTCTCGAATTTGAATCACCCTGTATATAGTTTATGATGCTATTTAATAAATTGTACAATACACAACTCTTTTTTTTTTTACTGATTTATTTTACTTCGGCATGTTTTTGCTGCTATGGCTAATCACCGAAGTGGAAGAGAAGGGAACTAGGAGTAGGTGAGTAAGGGTAGAAGGTAGGTGGAAGTACTGTCACAGCATTTGCCTATAGTAGGTAGGGGAAACCACCTGAAACCCCTACGATGACAGACGGCCGCGGGATTCGAACCCACGCGTCCCAGTTTTACTCGCTAGGTTGCATACCAACCAGCCACCGAGCTACAATACACAACTACTTTATGAATTATTCTTTAAATATAGGCTGAAGCTGGCCATGGAAACAACTAAACAATACCTAAATAATATAAACTTAATAAATTTTTTTGTTATTATAGTATCAAAAATACTACAACAGTTACAAAAATTTAAATTTACCAAATTATGCAACTCAATATTTTAGAAAAACATGATTGTAGTGTTTAAGAAATGTTTTTATTGAACTAAATAGTATAAATAGTCTACACTTAATAGTAGCCAATGTTTTTAAATATTTTGTTATCTTCGTTATAGTTTATCTCTGGCTATTCCCACAAATATTTCTGTTTTTAAGTTTTTCTTCACGCATTTGGTTTCTTAATTTCTGAATATCATCAAAATTTAATTAATCCTTAACGAAATATAACACAGTGGAACAGAGATTAGTTTCGTAATTAAAGTTACCATCAACATTGTCCGTTGGTGCCTATCCAACAATTTATAGGTATTTAAAATTGTGATATTGCCTGTTATTCTAAATTCTAAACACTAATATTGCAATTGACAATTTCCAAAAAAGTACTATAGGTTTGTTTATGTATTGTTTCGTTGTTTGCATGGTCTGCCCTACATTTTTATTTACTACACACTAAAACAATTTAAAAATTGTCGTTTACTTTATATTTCCCCACAAAATAAGTATTTTAACGATCAAATGACGATTTTAACAATGAAATCAGAAAGAAATAATAAAGTTTGAAATGTTGTACACAGTTAAGGTTGGTATTTAAATTTAAAAAAATTACCTTGTAACTTTAAAACGCAAAGAAAAAATTTACCATCGACGTCATTAAATTCTGCATTAAAAATACATAAAATACGTTCATTTATTTTTATAATATTTATAACAATAACTGTTTATAAACATACATTCCAAATATTGGGAGAAGGGAATAGTCTGTTGACGCAGTTTTTTTTTATCAAATCAAGGATTAACCCTCTAAGGCAGTGGTTTCCAACCTGTGGGGCGCGCTTCCCTATGGGGGTGCGAGACTATTGCAAGGTAGGCGCGCAGCTGTTACCAAAATATCATTTTTGAATACGAACAAACAAAAAGTATATTGTTTTGTAGCTCATTAAATAATTATTATATCAGGACAGTATTTATGAAATTAGATTATTACAAAAAGTGAGGGGGCCCAAATTTTTTTATGAAATGGAGGGTAGAGGTACAAAAAGGTTGGAAACCACTGCTGTAAGGTGACATTTTATTATATAAAACTTACCTATTGAACTTGAGGTAAAAACAAACAAAAAATATTGTTAAAACGCCTTTTCAGATATTCAGAACAAATAAAGACTACTGCTAATAAAATGGATAAAAGTATCGTCCGACCATAATTATAAAACCAGAAATTGTAAAGTTTTCTCAAAAACCAGCTTCTTTTTTATAATTTATTCATCCCTTCGACCTTACACCACCCACAATACTAGTGACACTTACTTAAGACTTAAGATTCATTTGAGTTCGTTGCTATTAAGCCTCAGAACCAGGGACTAAAAACGAAAAAAATTCCGTTCGTTTCTGTTCGGAACGACAACGAAATATATCGTTTTAGTTCTTTTCGTTCTAACCAAAAAAATTCTTTTTTCGTTTTCGTGAACCGAAATAATAACGGTTAAAACCGGTTTTACAATATTTTTTTGTCGTCAAAAAATCAATTTTTTTCTAGTCACCACAACCCTCTATAAATACGACAGGTAACAATATTTGCGACTCAACTAAAATATAAACGATGACGATGGGGTTTGATGCTCACGGACAGCATATTTTAGACTGGCGAACCATCGCCATATTAAATTTACCAAATCGTTAAACACATTACCATTTAACCATTTTATTAAGTTTAACACCCGTAAGGTGCAAAAACACAACGTGATTAGGTTAAATTAGACACACGATCTTTATCTAAAAATATGAAAATATAGCAAGTGCTGTTTTAAATTTGTTTTAGTACTAAAAATCTATGCATTTGAATTAAATAAGATCCTGCTGTAATTATTTAAAAAGACAAAAGAATGAATTGAAGTGGATAATTTACTAAATGTTATAAATTAAAAAAATATTTAAAAAAACTTATATTAACTTGAAATATACTTTAACTTTATAGTTTGTACATACCATACAATATACATTTTCACATTCCGTTAAATCTTACTAGCAACACATCTTCCAATAAATCTTGTTTTACATTAGTCCTTTTCGAAGTAAGAATAAATTTTACTATTATTATGTCTAAACGCAAATAAAACATACACATTGATAATATATATCGAATCAAGTGTATATTCTGTATTGATTATCTAAAAAACAAATTAGAAATAGAGAATATCTGTACCGTTAATTGTGTTACACGAAATTGCAAGTATAAACAATAAAGTTGTTAATACATATTCACGTAAATATATGGACAAAAGTGAAGCTCACTTATTTTAAGTGAGATTTTTTACTGCCTCGTCGAGTCTCCCCAGCACTGAAGGTAAATTCGCGTTTGTGTTTAACAAATAAAATTGAAATAGCGACAAAACCGGTTAAAACCGGTTAAAAACGGTTTTGGAAAATATTTATTTCGTTTTCGTTCTTGAACGAAAAATAATAATTTCGTTTTTGGTTTCGTTTTCGTTCCGTTCTCAGTCCCTGCTCAGAACAAACTGTTTATCCATCCTTACCCTATTGTTAGTCAATAAAGTCGCAAGGGACACATTCACAGACAATTCGTAGTTGCCACTTCCGTCATTCTGAAACTGCACCGTCCCGTAGATGTCACCCTGATTATTTCGCGCATACTGGAACACCCGCGGACAGGGATTTTCAGGAACCACCACACTTTCAACTGTTAAAAAGGCGAAGCACAGCACCAAACCCAAACGCATTATTCGACACTTCACGGAGACGAAAATCACTCGAACATTTTTTATGGAAGAATGACGATGAATCGCGTTTGGTTGTCTCAATTTATAAACAAAATTCGGCCTTGCAATTTTTCGCGCGTGAGTCTTTGAACTTAGCCTGACCTTTCGGAAGGAAAAAAAAGACGAGCGTTATCTTCTGTCGCTTCTTTGAAAACTACGAAACTTTGTGCAACAATTGAGTCACGTGTGGCGCCAACTCATTTTACTCGTACCCATGAACTTGTTCTTGGAGTGAGGATTTTCGAGACTGGTTTATCACAGTTAAGCGCTAAATATTTTGTTCACGTGGTCCGAATGATGAGCCAATAGCGTTCGACAACAGTATGTAAATAAATATTGTTAATCTTGGTAACTGTTACGCCTGGATGTCTAAGTATTAGCACAGATTATTAATTGATGTATTTTCCCATAGCCTTGGGCGGAGAAGCGTAGCTACCGGGTGCGTACGAAAATATTACAGAAGTGTCTCCTGCGTAAGTGATGAATCTTCGCTTAAATAACTTGTGCGAATAAAAATCATTTAAACTAAATGATGGTATTTAAATATCATTTATAGTGTATGAAATTTGAAGCAATTTACTTGCGTTTTAAGCAAATCGATTATTTGGTCGGAAAAAGTGCAAAGACTGTACAGGCTGGTCCACATTCGATGGGATTACATGGATATTTAAATAGGTCATAGCCAACCATAGCCTCCATTTAAAAAAAGGTGAGTTTGTGTCATAACTATTTACCGGCGAACGTAAAAATTTTTTTTAGTACTATCAAAATCTACATAAAAATATCTAAAAATAATCTTCATAAACCTTTTCGATATTTAAAACAATAAGGGAAATATGACACATTATAAATATAACAAATAGTTTTTCTTTAATAACTCAAAAACCGAAAACGATAGAATATTTTTAAAAACGGTTCTGCATTTTTAATTAGTTGTAAATGTGCCCAAAATTATATGATAACAAATTTGCTACAAAGACTATCGAATTACACAACAATACTATAAAATTCTAATAAATTATACCGCACTAATAGTAACTATCATTTGACATTTAATTAGCTGTTTTTTGTTTTTATTTTCATAGATAGCTTGATAAGTGACGGGTAAAACACGATTTTTCTTCATTTTGTGACTTATTTATATAAATCAATGTAGCAAGTAATATCTCATTTAAAAGAGAAGAAAAAGCACATTTAACTAATTGATAGCCAACTTCGCGGCCCATAAGAAAAAACGAAATTGGGGGTAATATCTCAAAAATGGTGTGAATAAAAAAAAGTAAAATAACAGTTATTTCTTCATTAAAAATTACGTGTAGAAAGTACTAATAAAATTGATGTAAAGAATAAAATAAAAAAGTTATGAGAGAAAAAACAAAAAAAGGAACATGGAAAAGAACCACTTCAAGATTTTCTAACACACCTGAACAACCTACACAAGAACATAAAATTTACGATGGAGGAAGAGAAGAATGGCGCGTTACCCTTTCTGGACATACTGGTCAAAAGAGAAGCAAACGGAACACTTAGCCACAGCGTTTACCGTAAACCGACCCATACCAACCGATATCTAAATGCTGCATCACATCACCACCCGGCCCAAAAACAATCGGTAATCAACACATTAATACATAGGGCTAAAGAGATATGCACACCAGAAAACATCAAAGAAGAACTGAACATGGTCACGAGAGCCCTGCAAGAAAACGGTTACCAGCGTAAACAAATACTTCGTACCATACAAAAACATGCCACGCCAAAAGAAGGAAAAGAAAAGAAAGAATACATCGCTACGACTTACTTGCCCTACATCAGCGGAGTGACTAACAAAATATCAAAGCTTCTACAAAAACATAAAATCAAAACCGTTTTCAACGCTCCTTTGAAGCTCTCGAATAAATTAAGAAGAACACACTACACAGGACTACACCACGCGGGAATATATAGCATACCTTGCTCCTGTGGAAAAGTATACATAGGACAAACTGGCAGGAGTATACAAACGCGTCTCAAAGAACACGAAGGACAAACAACAAGAAAACAAGTCGATAAATCAGCGGTAGCAGAACACGCCCAGGGTACAGGACACAACATCCTCTTCAGAGAAACAAAACTACTGGCCCGCGCAAACCATTTCTGGCCAAGATTATATCGAGAATCATTGTAAATCATCAAGAACCCAAACAACTACAACAGAGACACAGGCATACAACTCCCAAACATCTGGAAACCAGTCATCACAAAATCACTGAGGCAGAACAAATCCATCAAGCGGAACGCCACGCCTCCACAAGCTGGATATATAAACCCAGCAACATCCCTCACAAATTAGTCGTTTTGAAAAAGACCAAGACACAATGGTCGAAACGTCAACTACTTCTAAATATAGAAGACGCGGTTCCAAACCCGGAAACCAAGATTGTATTAAAAAACAAATTTAACATTTTCATCTTCTTTGCTATAACATCTGAAGTACGAGAAATTTTGTACTTTTAAAAATTGATTGTAGCTCCTCTTACACTTGGGAATAATTCATACAAACCTGTATCTCTTATAATAAGCGAGATCCTCAAGCTGGAAATGTATTCTGGGACACCCTGTATAGTCCCTTCACTTTTCCCATTTTTCAAAAAAAATTAAAAATCGTAACTTACAGCTAATAATTTTTAATTTGGCCATAAATGACGTGTACAAGAAATTTGAAGCCATTTGCTTTAGTTTTAAAGAAAATCTCTTTTTTTTTCAACTCTGCTTGATATTTTCTATGGTTTATTTATGTATAAAGTAACGTTACATACAATAACATGAGTGTTTTTTGTTTTGATTTACTTATAAAACACATTAAACTGACACAAATGTAGTACATCTCTTATAAAATGTCTTTTTTACTTTTTGCGAACGCCATTAAAAATTCTTTTTTAGGACACAGTCATATCGTGGGCCGCCTGTTTGTCAAATACATCGCTAACTTATCGCTAACTCTAGAAATGTTCCAGTTGTATGAAATGATTCTTCATCTATCTGTGTTTTTACTGCACACTTGTATAATCCACTTGTATGGTTGTTCACATTAAGGAGCAAAAGTGCATGTGTTTCGGACATATCACCAACTTCCTAAAAAAATTACATACATTTAAAAATAAACAAATTTAGTTTCTTAAACATATGTTAAAAATAACTATCAACAACAACAAAAAATTGAATTTCTTATCGTGAGACAGTAACCCAAAAAACGCGGTCATTGAGATAATTAAACTACAAATACGTACCAAGAATTTTAAAGACGATAACGACGCCTCTGTAGTATAGTAATTCGTCCACAACAAACCATTTAAAATGTAAGAATATTAAGTATCTCTAAAGGTTTTTATTGCGAGAAAGTTTTAAAAAAGTGGCATCAAAATGTGTAGTTCTGTGTATTTTCTTATCTATTTATTACCATGCTCTGCCCAACTTAGTTCAAAACTACATCTAAAAAGTACGTTCCTAAAGCTGGATTCTGACGAATCAGTTTTACTTGAAGCTGGCTTCTGACGAGTCAGTTTTTTATTAAGCTATTTTCATTGATTTTATTTGATCAAATATGGAATCGAATTTTTTTTTTTTTGAGTCAGACGTTTTCGTATTTTCTGATCAATTTTGTTTGAGAAGAGCGAAACTAGATAAGAAAAACTTTACGATCAACCAAATATAAATATTTAATTGCGTATGCTGACGATATAGCAATCATAGGGAATAGAAGACAAGACATAATAAGAGCGATAGATCAACTAGACAAAAAGGCAAAAAAACTGGGTCTGGAAATAAATGAAGAAAAAACAAAATATATGAAGATAGGAAGAGAAAATATACACACACAGAAAGATCAAGTAACTAAAGATTACACCTTCGAAGAAGTAAATACTTTCATTTACTTAGGCGTGACAGTGGGACAAGCTGGAAAGAACAGAGCGAAGGAGAGAATTCTGAAAGGAAAACAGGCATGCAGCAAAAACAAAACCTTACTAAAGAGTAAAACACCAAGTAAAACAACAAAAATAAAAATATTCAAAACCCTGATAAGACCCGTCATAACATGTGCGATGAAAACAATAACAATAAACAAAAAAGAAGAGGGAGACTTAAAAATAGTGGAGAGAAAAGTAACGAGAGCAATACTAGGACCTAACGTAACAAGAGATGGAGAAGTAAGACTGAGAAGGAATAAAGAAATGCAGGAGAAATTCGGAGGAGAAAATATCGTTCGACACATTAAAGCACAACGATTACAATGGGCATGACACATCATGAGAAGGAAACCAACCGCAATGATCAGGAGGATAACACAATGGATCCCTATTTGGCCCAGGAACAACGGAAGGCTAAGCAAAAGATGGATAGACGCCCTGAAGGAAGATACAAAGGCACTGGGAATAAATGACTGGGAATCGAAATACAAAGATAGGAAAGAATAGAAAAAAATAACGGAGGCAGCCAGGACCATCAAAAAGCTTTGAAAAATCAGAGAGAGAGGACCGATCCACTTCAATAAATGGATTTAGAAAACGCCTCGGCAGTGGCCATAATCCTAAGAATTATACGACTCAATTATGATTGATATTTAAAGTATTGGTAACTTGTTTTTAAAAGATTTAGTTGTGGAGATGCAAAAACATTGTAATCATGGCCGAAGACAAATTAAAACACATTAATTAATTAATTATTTACATGCAATCAATTAATTTTAGCTTTCAATATTCAACCACAGAGTCTTATTAACTGCTTTAATAAACGACGATTTTTAAAATAAAATACAATTTAATGTACAACTTTTAACAGTAAAAAATTAAAAAAGAATACCTCTGGCTCCACTCCGCGCATGTACGTCTTACTGACACTAGAATTGTGTGCATGTTTGGAGAAAATTTCAACATCGTCCTTATACCAGGCTATGGACACTACCGGAAATCTTGATTTGTATTTGCAGTCCATTTCTACGTCCTTGCCAATCCTGCGCTCCCAAATACCCCAAGAATGGAACCACGGTTCAGGAGAAAACCACGGGTTTTCTATACAGTTGGAAAGCGTTAACTTACATTTCCTTTAATTTAACATAAACTTTTTTTTAAATTTTATCAAACTAAGAAAACAGTTTAAAGGAGTTGAGTAAAATTTGGCTGTTATTTTATTGAGATGGCCAAAATTTAAACCATGGGATTTTTTCACATTCGCCAATGCAAACCCGGTAGGGGAAAATTTCTACACGAAGCTAAACAAATCGCTTACCTTTTGTTTGGATAGAAACAAAAATATATCCTGACAATAAAACTAACACCAACGCAATTTTCATGGCCAAATCAATGTGACGTGCAGTTTATTTAAACCGTAAGTAACAAATGATAAACACTTATTATTAAGACTCCGTTACAGCCAATTTCTCAACAATTTCGTTATCTTCGTTAGGACTGGGTTAAACCAGTGATATAAAGGAGTTATCGGAAAGTCCAGCGCTGACAAAATTGATATAACGAAGCTGAAAGTGTAATCGTCAATGCAAACGCGATAATTCAATAGTGACTGGATTTTCCATGCTGTGACGAGGAAAAACCTGTAAAAACTAATTTGGGGCCGTTTTTTAATTAAGTTAAGGCCAAAATGCATTGCTTAAGGTATCTTTAACATTTTTAAGATATCCAAACGAAATAAAAGCGGAAAATTCGTCATGAATTTCGTACCGAGGAACAGCAAACATTATGCAGAGATTGCTAGCTATGAAGCGTTCAAGCTTGGCCTGAGGTTCACCAGAACGCATCGTGGTTTCTGCTACATAACAATGCACCAACGTACACGTCAGCTCTTGCGTCGCCTGTTTTGGCCAAGAAGAAGGTTACCATGATACAAAACTCTCCCCGTTCTGATCTACGAACTTTTATTGTTTGTAAAAAAAAATTACATATTTTCTACACATAATACATAATAACATTATTTAAGCCATTTAGCGATCAGCCCCTTGATTTTCAATTTTGCTCTACGTAACTCAGGAATATCATCATCGCTCACTGAAGACAAGTCTGAACAATGTGCGGAACCTGTGACATAACATACGAATATAACATTATCAAAAAAAAAAAAAAAAAACTAATTTGCCCTATGGGATCATGAACAAAACATGAATATTTCGATGGATTAATACCTTGAACAAAAAAGATACGCGAAGAAAAGTATATTTTATTTATTATATCGCAATGAACTACTAAAGTTTGGGGAAAAAATGTACTTGTAAGTAACTCCAACAATAAATTCGCCCAAAATACAGGAAAAAATCTAGAATTAGGAATATTTAGTAAGTCAAATCTATCATAAGAGTAACGTCATATGCTTTGATTGGCTACAACTTCTTGAGAAGCTCATAAAGTATATTTCAACAAACTTGGTTATTGAAGAATTGACTCTAAACATTAAATACTGATAAACAACTTTGTTTTTGCATTAATTATACGTACCATTTATTAAAATTGCAGGTGCTGATATCGAGAGGTCATTAAGAACACTAACAGCATGCCATGGATCTATATTTCCATTAACAAAAACCACCTTTGTAACCACAGGATTAATGGAACCATAAAATGTGTTAGTCCTCTGAACTGCTCTTTCCATAACTTTACTAGTATATCTGCAAGCAGATTGTCATACCCGCAACCCAGAAAAGTGATAGGTAATTAAAATGGCTTACGCTTTTCCAAAAACATCTGAGCATAATTTTTGAGAAAAATCGATTTCGAAATTGCGACCAAATGGCTGTTTCTTAGACGTCGAAGTTTGAAACCAACCCACTTCTGTACAAGTCTGGTGATTCCATTGCCGATCTGCAACAAATTAGTACTGATTATCACGAAATCACTCACATACTGTGAAAAAAGCTCTTATAAGCCTGTGAAGCGATAGAATCATCTTAGAACATTTCTTTTCTTTGCTACTGCGTAAGGAGTCTTGGATGCAACGACAAGACCTTTTCTTCGTACCCAAATCATCGTGCAAAACTTTCCACACCACTGTTTCGGATACCTAACTTCCCTGGCAAGACAACTTCATGCGTCGATTTGACAGAACCATCTCTTTAATTTTTTTAACCATGTCTTCAGTTGTTGCCTCAGCTGGTCGGCCCGATTTTGGATCATCCTGTATACCGACCTCAGCAAAACTGCTTAGAACAACATTTTACTTGGAATGAAGATGAGATTTTATTTCCATACACGTCGGCCATTCTTTGATTGATAACTTTTGGCCCATCACCCTCTTTTGTGAGAAATTTCAATACACTTTGATGCTTGATAAAAACAAATTTAGAGAACTCCTTAGACTCCCCATTTTGATAAAACTTTTCTCTTTAGATATATTATATAAAAATATGCCTTCGTATCAACAAATACTAACCCATTGATGTTGTATCATTTATATCCAGAAACAGTTTGAGTAGTTCCTTATAATCTCCCATACACTGATCACCGTAGGGATTAAGGACATATGCAGCAATTTTTTCCATAGCAGTTCCATTAAAGTTATCGATTTCTTCGCAGCCTTTTAATATTTTCTCTCTGCTTCCATATTGCACGAGACCGCCAAAACTACTCGCGATGGACATGAAGAAGAAAGATCTGTTTGGTTCAGACGTGTTTATAGGGACACATGTGCTGAAATATAACAAAAAGGTTTGTACGATTCTTGAAAAAAAATTCAGGATAAAGCAGTTCAATTTTTTTCCTCAATCACAACAACATATATTATTATACCGCAATTGTAAAAACCCAAAATGGAGAATCGGAAGAGTTTGAAACAGTAGAGGGCTCAATACAAGGATGCGTGCTTAATCCATTATTATTCTCAGTAGTTATAGATGGGGTAATTAAAGAAGTTAAACAAAATATGCGACCGTTTCACCTGGGTAACTGGAAAATTGAAAAAAATAACATAATGGAGCTAATGTTCGCAGACGACATGGTCTTAGTCGCGTAAACAGAAAAATATCTGCTACATAATCTAGAAACTCTAAACCAGGAATTAAAAAAAAATATTACCGAAAAAACTAAAATTATGATCGTTACAACAGAAAACAAAATGCATAACATCACTTTAAATGGGCTTAGGTTGCAACAGGTAGAAAGCTTTAAATATTTAGCAGTAATCATATAGAAAAACGGAGGAATGGAGAAAGAAATAAGCGAAAGGACAGGAAAAGTGGGAAGAATATTAACAGTTTATAAACAACATTTTTTGGAAATAGTTCCAAAACGAACAGAAGTGGAAGTGTTAAGAAAGGTAGTAACTCCAGCACTTTTATGCGGAAGTGAAACGTGGACATTCACAAATAAAAATAGTAGCCGAGTGGAAGCAGCAGAATTGGGATTTGTAAGATAAAAAACCCAAAAAAAAAAAATAGAATCAGAAAGGAAACCTATAAAGAACAAATAAAGATAAAATCAGCAGAAACAAAAATACAACAAAGGTAGCTGGTATGGTTGGGACACATTTATGGGATGAAAGAAGAAAGGTTAACCAGGAAAGCCTATGAAGCAAGATCACAGGAAAAAACAAAAGAGGTAGACCAAGAAAAAACTGGCAAGACGAAGTTAAAAAAGCAGCAACGGATAGAAACATCAAATAGAAAGACATAAAAAGGCTAGCACAAGACAGAAAAACATGAAAAAAAGTCAGCACAACACAACTCAACAGTCCTACACCTAACAGTAGAAGGACTCTTGACTAAAAAAATAAAATTGTCGCAAGTTTTCCGTAAAGAAAAACAAATATGTGAAAATTACTTACTTGAAAGTTTTGGAAACACGGTCTCTACCTTTCTCTGATTTTAAAAGCTTTTCGGTTTCTTTGATTCCATCTTTAATAGTATCCAAACACGTTTCGGATACCAGCTCTATATTTTTGCCAACTACTTCGTAATATTCTGGAAATAAACAAAAACATTATTGACTTAAATATTATCAATGGTATGTCAATTCGCGATCATTCTAATACGAGTATATTTTCTTTTGTATTAATTTTAATGATCTCATCAGGTCCTACAGAAAAAGAGAAACACACAAAGATACCATAAGCGAACTGAAGATAATAAAAAACAGTTAACACAAGCGAATTGGGAAACTTTTATTCGTAAAATATAACATGACGTACACGACAGACAAACATTAGCTTATAATCTAATTAGGCACAGCAACAAAGGACAACAAGATAACACGAATATTACAGTGATTGACAAGGAAACATGGAGTTGATATTACAAAGGCTTTTGGTAAACAGACGCAGACTTACTGGAAGACGGTAACTTGGGATGTACACATTTTGACGCAGAAGTAGATAAAATAGAAATCGAAGAATCACAAACACCTCTAAAAATGAGAAAGCAAAAGGCACAGACGAAATCAAAAGCGAAGTTATTAAATACCTTCCTGAATTACATCTTCTTCTTAAAGTGCCTATCCGTTACCGGATGTTGGCTATCAACAGCGCGATTTTAATTTTGTGAGCAGCATTACGGAATAATTCCGTGGTTGTAGTGTTGTGCCAACTGCCAAGTTCTCAGATTCTTCAACCACGAGATTCTTCTCCTTCCCTGACCCTCCTTGCCAACTACCTTCCCCTGAAGTTACAGTTGAGACATTCCGTACTTTTCTGGATTTCTCATTATGTGACCCAAATACTCCAGCTTTCTTATTTTACCAGTATTCACAAACCCTGCTTTTAGTTTTAATCTCCTTAGGACCTCTTCGTTGGTGACATGGTCCTTCCAATGGATTCTAAGTATCTGTCTGTAAGTCCATATCTCGAACGCATTTAGTTGTTTTGTTGTAACCTCCGTTAACGTCCAGGATTCTACTCCGTACAGGAGCACCGGAAAAACATAGCACTTCGCCAATCTAAGCTAAAGTTGGAGACTCAGCATTATCAAAAAAATAATGGAATATTGAACTGCATGAAAAGAACACCGACACAAAATGGGCAATTCCAGAATTTCAAAAAAATACGCAAAAATAAACCAAGAGGCAAAAGAAAAACGGGAAGGCCATCTAAGAAATGGAACACACCATGATCGACGCAATGGGGCCAAAAAACCCAAAACGTGATGATAACAATGATTTATTTTGATGAAAATTATGAAGGTTAACTCTAAAAAGAATTAATAAAAGTTTATTTTGTGCAGACTTTACCATAAAAATCCACAACCGAACGCAATGGCGGACTTGATGCATAGGCCACGTCGACCAAATGAGGATATTTGAGTCTTGCCCAAACCGCCAACGAGGCAGAGTAAGATCCACCAACTACAACTACCTGAGGAAACAAAACTATTACACAGAGTTAAATTCCCAAAACTGGTTACTAACCTTACTATTTTTTAAATTAGGATTTTTCTTCTTTAAATCTTTTATGAAATACGCCAGATCAGCTAACGCTTGTTCAACGGAAAGGAATTTTAGATTCTCTGAACTAAGATTTCTGAAATTAAAACACATTATTGCTTTATGTTACAACACTTCTACCCCCAATATTTGCTTGAAAAAATACATCTTTCTGACACAAACTAACATTTACTCATCTAGACAGATTTTGGATGGCCAAGAATGTTGACGAGATTATACAGGGTGAGTCACGACGGACGCGTCGGAGTTTTATGGCAAAACGCTTTATATTTTCCAATTTCTGTCGCTGTTAGATTATGTAAGTCAATAAGGGCTACATTTTAAAAATATTTTCAAACATACAGGGTGCTCCAAAAAAGAGTGGCATATCAAAGTTATACTTTTTCTTATGGAACACCCTGTATATTTTTGCATTTTTGGATTCCTCTTTAAATTTAATTAAAAAAATGTAAAAGGTCATATGGGTCTAAAGTCAACCGTTCTCGTGAAAATCGCATTTTCATGAAAATACAGTATTTTCAAAAATTTTCAACATTTAAAAACTTTGAGAAGTCTGAAGAAATTCGCTTGGAGATAAGATTGACAATAGATTATGTAACACTTTGCACCACCTACATTTTTAAAATATTATACAGGGCGTTTTTTACGCTTGGTCAAACTTGTGAAACTTTAAACATCGATAACTCATTTTTTTTAAATACAACCCCTTATATTTTTTTACACCGTCTTATAGAAAATTAAATTCTCTTTCGAAAACATTGATACTGTTTTATACCTAAAATTGATATTTTCCGAGATATCGCGATTTTATTGTTAATTATTAGGGCAATGTAATATTTTCGAGTAGGCTACGAAGGTATACAGCGGTAATTTGAAACAATTGAACGAAAAAACAAGAAAGGTTTAGTTTTATCTTTTGCCTACGCATTTTTAACATTTTTTTATAGTGAAGAGGAATCTCACGTTTAAATCGAGATTTCTTACAATTATTTATGCATTTATTTATTGGACCAGTATGATAAGATGATTAGTAAATCATATAAACTATTTTTTTTGTATGATACGACTCTCGGTTCTACCAAAATGTCTTTGCTTAACTTCTGGTTCCACGCATTTTGCAAACATTGTGTTTTATACAGTGTGCACAATGTTTAATGAAGGTAAGTGTTTATGGTGTCTTAACTAAAATATAAATACACAGAAAATATTTCAAATTGGGACCGTAGTAACTTTAATTGTACTTTTATAAAAATATTTCCAGTGATAACTAAAATGTATGTAATAATAATTCAAAAACTTTTGAGACAATCACTCCTAATATGTTGCGTAATGTAAGAGGATCACAATGTGTATTCAAGAGGATGGTCGTCATGTTGAACATTTATTGTAATCGGCTGTTAAATTTTGTTTTTGAATTATTATTACATTTTAGTTATCACTAGAAATATTTTTATAAATGTTCAATTAAAGTTACTACGTTCCCAATTTGAAATATTTTCTGTATTTATATTTTAGTTAACACACCATAAACACTTACTTATATTAAACATTGTGCACACTGTATAAAACACAATGTTTGCAAAATGCGTGGAACCAGAATTTAAGCAAAGACATTTTGGTAGAACAGAGTGTCGTATTATAAATAAACAAAAAAATGGTTTACAGGATTTAGTAATCATCTTATCATACTGGTCCAATAAATAAATGCATAAATAATTTTAAGAAATCTCGATTTAAACGTGAGATTGCTCTTCATTATAAAAAAATGTCAAAAATGCGTAGGCAAAAGATAAAACTAAACCTTTCTTGTTCTTTCTTCAATTGTTTCAAATTACCGCTGTCTACCTTCATAGCCTACTCGAAAATACTACTTTGACCTAATAATTAACAATAAAATCGCGATATCTAGGAAAATATCAATTTTAGGTAAAAAACAGTATTAATGTTTTCGAAAGAGAATTAAATTTTCTATAAGACGGTGTAAAAAAATATAAGGGGTTGTATTTAAAAAAAATGAGTTATCGATGTTTAAAGTTTCACAAGTTTGACCAAGCGTAAAAAACGCCCTGTATAATATTTTAAAAATGTAGGTGGTGCAAAGTGTTACATAATCTATTGTCAATCTTATCTCCAAGCGAATTTCTTCAGACTTCGCAAAGTTTTTAAATGTTAAAAATTTTTGAAAATACTGAATTTTCATGAAAATGCGATTTTCACGAGAACGGTTGACTTTAGACCCATATGACCTTTTACATTTTTTAAATTAAATTTAAAGAGGAATCTAAAAATGTAAAAATATACAGGGTGTTCCATAAGAAAAAGTATAACTTTGATATGCCACTCTTTTTTGGAGCACCCTGTATGTTTGAAAATATTTTTAAAATGTAGCCCTTATTGACTTACATAATCTAACAGCGACAGAAATTGGAAAATATAAAGCGTTTTGCCATAAAACTCCGACGCGTCCGTCGTGACTCACCCTGTATAGAAGAAAATAAAATTTTTGGGGAAAGAGAAAAAAATTATTTATAATAGTTACTTAAAATCAGAAAGCGATAAACGCAAAATAAGACGAAAAAGAGTACAATCATAACAAAAACGTTCTTGGTAGTAAACTAAGGACATGCTCTTCTCTCATTGTGGCCAATAGAAGACTACGAAATTAATATGGAAAGATGTAAAAAAAAATTTATAGATAAATAAAAAAAGATTATAAGCGAAAAATTGAGAAGAAACAGAATCGCTTCAAAAAATTCCGACATTTTCATCCATGTAGCCGTGATATGAAACAGTAACCAATGAAGGAAGATGAATAATATGTTGAACATAGAGCAAAGAAGTAGAATATGAAGAGATGATATAATATGTTCGAAGAGAAGCAAAAACAAAATACGCAATTAAATGAAAAAACTATTTCCATACGAGTTGTGCAGATATTAGTCTCATACACCTAACGGGAAGCATGAAGAGGCTAACTCTTCGTTTAAAGAGAACAGAGCCGGTGTGCCACAGGGAAGCGCGTTAGGCCCAGTCCTTTATTTTCTGTATACCGGTGACATTCCGAAGACTAGGGGAGTAACATTAGCAACTTTCGCTGATGATACAGTTCCACTAGCAACTGACATTGGCGATGAAGAAGCAGCGTATAAACTGCAAATAGCAAACAATGCACTTAACTCCTTGACAGTGGAGAATTCAAATTAATGAATCTAAATCAATACATATCAACTTCATTAACACAACAAGCTAATAATATTTGGGTTGATAAGGTCAAACAAAAACTATAGATTAGTCGTCACCACTAGATTAGTTTATATTAAACAAAACAAAAAAAGATAAGATAAAAACTTGTGGAGGAGAAGGATTAGATCAAAGTATTTGGACACGACTCTCTGAGGAATGTAAAACGCGAAAAAATAATGTTTCATTGACGCTCATTCTCCAACAAGAAATCAACAAATACTTCCAAATGATTTCTTCTCACCGCAAAGTTATACTGTAAGGTGTAAGGTGTAAGGTTTAAATTTATAGCCTAAATTAAACAAGTATGATCTTTTGTCATTAAACTGACGGTGACACTTACTGGAAGGGATGACTTTCTCCATAATACCTGTGTTCCGTGTAACACATATACCCGTAATGTTCCACCGCCATATCGTACATTTGACCAGACATCAGAGCTTCCGGTTCGATTGCCCATTCGCCACCAAGAAATATAAACAGCGGACCTCCAGGTTGAAAGAACTGATCGCTATAATAATACCTCTAAAAAATAATCAAACATGCACTGATAAACGTCAGTAAACGTATTCTAATGACTATGATAAAAATTGTGTACAATTTGGTTTGAAAACCTTAACCCCAATACATTACAAATACATTACAAATAGCTTAAACATTTGGTAGCGTATTAAGTGTGTTGTATTAATTGTGCTGTGTACTGTATGGGCGAAGCTAATCGCTTGTTGATAATAGAATTATGGTTCGACTTCTGAATTAGTCAATAAATTTGAACAAACGGCATTAAACATAAGAGTTATATTCTTGCAAATCAAAACTATGTTAGTTTGGTTAGCATGAATAGTTTTTGCTGCATAATATTTGTTCTTATCGGTTATCGGTAATACCGAAACTCGTGATGGTTACTCTTATCCTGAATTTCCTGTATGCGACAATTTCAAATCCTACCAAAGTTTTTTGCGCTAACCTGATGGTGTTTACAGTATAAGTAATTTTAAAATACAAACTATGAACATCTGATGAATGCTATTACCATTTTCCACAATCTGCCATCCAGTGGGTTAAAATGATCCACTCTTTGTTTAATCGTAGTTAACTCAGGTGGGACTGCTCGACCCTGAGGGCGAGGAAACGGTGGAATTTTGTGCAGTTCCCATATTATTTTACCCTAACGATCACACACAAATACAGTAATATAATCAACTCGAATATAGACACATTTCCTTACCATGCATTGCTGTACACAACAAAAACTTACGAAATGGAACAACAGTATTACCGTCTTCATGTTGTAACTCAAATGCTTAACGAATTTCTTGCCCTTTATATTTATAAGCCATTTTTCCCCTGCTGAATTTTATCAGTAAGGTTTTTTATCATATATCTGTTTGCTGACATGGATACATTAATGAAATATTTAAATTGTTGTAGACAACATATAGGTGTATATATTTACGAAAATTGGGACTATTTGGTTTATTTAAATGGTGACATGAACAAACAGGTAAAGTTTATAACTGAATGCTTATAATAAATAATGTTCAGGGTACGTTTATCCTTTTCGAAGTAGACACGGTGTTGACCCAGCCTTCTGTGTCGGTCGAGACGAAACATCTGTATGTCCCGCTGGTGTCCTTGTTCACTGAACGTAGTAGGATTGTTTGAGTCTTAAATATATCACCAACTTCCTATAAGATAAATTAATATTCTTCATGTAAACACTGATATAATGAAGAATCTTTTTTTTAAAAGCTCAGTTACTAAAGAAATGTTATGAGGAAAATAGTAACAACGTAGGAAATATTAAGAACAGCAAAGGGCTTCTGTGATGAGAAGAAAGTATCAGTTAAAGTAGAACAGAAAAAAAAATATTTTAAAACAACGAAGGCTCTTGCAAAGTTTACTCACCTCACAAGCGTTGTGCATTTTCAATGCTACAATGGGAACCACGAGGTCGAAGACGAGGACGACCCAGATTGGGTGGTTGAAGGTGAAGGGAAAAAGAAATAGAGGAAGACCAAGAATAAAATGGGAAAAAGAGGTGAGGCAGAGACTAGAAGAAAAAGGAGTCAGCTGGAGAGATGTGCCACAATTAGCAAACAATAGGCAGGAGTGGAGAAACTTAATACACAAATAGAAAAGCATACCTCGACACCGAAATGTACGAGAGGAACCGATTAAGAAAATGAGGAAGAGTTGGCAACGAAAAAAAAGAGCAGAATGGGAATAAAAAAGACGTTCCCAGTTACATGGAAGAAAATAGATTGGCGTTGTATGGGCAAGTTGGAAGATTAGATAGGAATAGATGGATAGCTTGCGTCAACGAATGAAGCCCTACAGACAGAAGGCAAAGAGGCAGACTTCAATGACCATGGAGGTATGAAGAAACGATGCGATGAAAAAAGAAGTCTAAAAATGGGGAATTCAAAATTGAATCAGATGGAAACCGAGGTTGAGAGAACGAAGACAGCAAAAGTTGTTGAATCCTTTTACATATTCCTTTAATTATTATCGTTAAAATCTTGGGAAAACATGATTTCATTGACAAAAAGTTGGTTGTGTTATTACATGGAGCCAAGTATACTCAAAAAAGTCGAAAATCCGCTAAAGGATCTGTAAAATCTGGAGTAAGACCTCATTTTTATTCGAAGAACTACAGTAACCAACCAGCCATCTCTTTTTCTTTTACAGTTTGCCTCAACCTTACAGATACTGATTTATGACATTTAATTTTAACTTACTTCCGGCTGCACGCCATCTAAATGATTGATAATCATGGTAACGTTTTCAACATTCTTCCTGAAAAATTGCAACCCATCTTTTTGCCAAGCCACTGAAACCACTGGATAACGAGTTTTGTATTTGCAAGTCAATTCGAGATCGCTTCCAACTGGTTGACTTGTCAATCCAAACAGAACTGTACCACGATTTACTGTGGTATCCGAAATTGCTAAAATAAAAGTTCCAGAATTTAAAACATCAAAATTTCATTTTGGGTAAGTTATTAAATGTTTTACTCTATTGTTCAAATGAGGAGAAAGTCCTTTGGATAATCATATAGCATAGTTTATGTATTTATAGGTCTTACCTGTTACTTCTTGCAAAAACGAAGCCAACGTACAAAATAAAACTGGCATCCAAATACTTTGCATTGTAAGTCAAGTGGAAAGACGTGCTAACTCAACAAAATAAATGTAACTGACCATAACTTGGTTGTTATTTACATTTTTATCATCTCTAAGGGTATAGGTTACTTAAAACGTAAATACTCATTACAAATAATGCAAGATAATAAAATGAAACAGCTATAACAATTATCTGTAAGACATATGCTTTCGAAGTATCTTCATTTTCCTCTAAGTTGTTTCGTTTATTCATAAAAATCTTCTGGAATTAATAACAATAAGCGGTGAATCAATTGCAAAAGGTTACTTAGCTAAGTCTACTTTTTTTTCGATTCTGATTGATTAAGAGATAGTTTTAAAGCGCATTCTCTTTGCAAATGTATTTTATTCTTTAATTAAAATCTGTAGGTTTAAAGAGAAACTAAGCAACAAAAAAAGTTTCTAAATAAATCACAGTTTCAAAAAAAAAATGTATTGCCCACCAAAAAGTTCTGATAAAAAAACAACAGGGGTCGCACTTTTCAGCCCCCTTTGAAGGTGGAAGATGATTAAAAATATTACTATGGGAAACCTTTTAATAAGTATAAAACATCTACCAAATATTATTCTCCTACATTTATTCAAATTTGATAAATAAAAAAAACTAATTTTACCGCACCCCTTGTGGGGGTGGGGGCGTAACTCCGAAAGGAGACGTCTAAGGGGAAAAAATTATATAAAAGCCTTCCTTAATTTTTTTTTTATTGTTGGTTTAAGGACGCTTCAACTACTTTGGCCATTAGCGCCCGGGTGGAGGGGGCGGGGAACAAGAAAGGGTGGGTAAGGTAAGGGTAGGTGGAAGTACCGTCACAGCATTTGCCTATAGTAGGTAGAGGGAACCACCTGAAACCTCTACGATGACAGACGGCCGTGGGATTCGAACCCACGACCTCCCGATTAACTCGGAAGGTTGCGTACCAACCAGCCACCGAGCTCGGTCCCTTAATTTTTGATAAGGAATTACCTCTCGCAGTTTTTCGCAATATTTAAGAAACACCCTGTATATCGATTGCAAAAAATACGGTTTAAAATCAAAAAATAACACAACACAGCAAATCACACAGCATTAATTTTATTAATTTAATAATTACAATATCTATATTACATGACATTTTAATGTACAAAATTTATTTACTATGTAACACAAGCGACATTTCTTTAACTTCTCATCGACGCAACGTTAATAATAATTTGTTTATTCAACAATTAGGAACATTAATTTATTTCAGTAAGTCAATTAGTCTTGTTCGTTTAAAACCCAACGCATCTCGATTTAGTACAATTAATTTTTTAATCACCCACAATGCAGCTATAACAGTAGAACTCCGAGTATTCGTTACGCGTACGGGACATAGATCAAGCCGTATAAACGAATGAACGCATAATCAAGTAGGTGAATAACGGAATATGCCTTGAATTAGGAAACCTTCGTTTTCGTATCGATTCCAATGGCTTTTTCGGTTCCTACAGTGAAGTGCTTGACTAAGGTTTGAAATGGATCCTTAAAACGTTACTGCATTCACTTGTTTTGCTCTAACGGTAAATCGAGTGCCGGATAATCGAAGTTCTACTGTATTAAATCTAGAAAGTTATCCCAATCTATCTACTAAATGTATTTTTTTCTTCTCGTCATGTTGCACCACATACTCCTTATCGACATCCAGAAAACGTTTCAACCTTGCTCCGTCGTAGGCTGTATCAGAACCAGGAGGGTACTGGCGCATCTAAAAGAAACAAGTGATAAACGACAGTCGTAACAAATGAAAACTAGAGAAAATAAGCTAGCGTTGCATGCTAGAAGCGAAAATACAGAAGCTTAAATGAGCTGTTTTAAAAATAAATTTGTGCTGACGTAGAAAGTAAGACATGCTTCGATTTAAATTCATACCTACCCTCGGTGCTCTGAGGATGATCTCTTCCACGAAATTTTAGTTTATTTTAGCAGGTAGTAAACAATACAGTTAAGAGGAAAAAATACCGCGGAAATGGCTTGAAACGAAAACTACACTTCTTGAGCAAATTTTCAAAAATTATCTCCTAATCTACTACAACCCTGCGAAACCAAAAACATTGCATGGAATTTTCGCCTCATTTTTTACGTGCATTGTACTGTATAATTGTTTTTACGTTTCATTTACAGAAAATTACAAAATTGTTTTCGAAAATTTCCTTCACCTGTCAAATTTGCGTTTTCAACCAATCACTAATCTTAAATCTTCTAGAGACTACGAAAAGGAGCATTATTACACGGTAATAATTTTACATTTCCCTGTCAGATGTTGATCCTCCTGTCAAATTTACGATTTCGACCAATAATAAACTCAGATTTCCTAGAAACGACCAATAAACATAATCATACACTGATAATATCTTTTTCGCAATTAACAGATTTTCATGCGTTTATTGGTCGTTTCTAAGAAATCTGAGTTTTTGATTGGTGGAAAATATAAATTTGGAGAGGGAACAAGATATTTTGGTCTTGATAATTTTTTGACAGATGTCGGCGACCAATAACGTCACTTTAAACAGGGACTGAGAACGGAACGAAAACTAAAACGTTAAACCAATTATTTAATTCGCTTTCCAAATTTATATTTTCGACCAAGCAACAAATGTTTATTGGTCGTTTCTAGGAAATCTGAGTTTATTATTGGTCGAAATCGTAAATTTGACAGGAGGATCAACTCCTGGCAGAGGAATGTAAAATTATTACCGTGTAATATTGCTTCTATTGGTAGTCTCTAGAAGATTTAAGATTAGTGATTGGTTGGAAACGCAAATTTGACAGGTGAAGGAAATTTTCACTGAAAATAATGAGTTAGTGGGCAGGATCATATTGTTATGAATTTTTTTTTGTTGGCAGTACTTTCAGCGTTCGTTTTAAGCCAGTTCCACTTAAAAATATTATACATCGTGCTTAGAAATTTGCAGGTGACGATACAAGAAACTTTTTAATAAACATGTTAAAAAGTTATAAATAAACATATTAAATGCTATGCAAATATTTCGCTAGTATCTAAGTTGTAACTGTTTTTAAAAGTGTACAGAAATAAGTGAGGAAAATTTTAATTTTTATCTGTTTTGCAAAGCATACAACGGTTAATAGGTTCTGTATTTGTTTTGTTAATTACTGGTACAAATTGGCCGTTTATATTTATTAAAGCTACACATAAATTAAGATAGTAGCATTGTTAAAAATGTTGGCATACTTTGAACTTAAATAGAACAGAATATAAGCTTAAGACAAAGACTTTTTGTAAGCCACATAGATAGGTTCTTCATAAGTTTGCACAAGAAAGTAACAAAATAATGGGCTATATTTAAAATAAAAAACAAATGTGGAAGCTCGAAGTAATGTTACTTATTAAAAATAGACAGATATTTGAAACAAAATCCTAAAGAGGCACTATAACACAAAGAAATGTGCGATTGGAGGGCTGTAGCGACAAATATTACCAACACTCACTGTGAACGGGGATTAAACAATTACATTACCAGTAAAAATTAAAGAAAAAATGTGCCTTTTGTATAAAGCAATCCATAACATTTTTTAATTGAAAAGTAAACAAGTTTAAGGAATATGTATAAAATAATTTTAATCTGGGGGGGCTGCAGCCCCTATAAACGAGCCTTCCCTGGCAGGGAAGACCGGGGGTGAAAGTAACTTTTTTTTTGTTTTTATTTAATATCTCATAGCGTACAACAAATTTTTTGCATCCAACTTGATTTATTGATAGATTGGAAATTTTTCTTCGTTCCAAGATATTAATTTCATATTTTTCGTTAAGCATATGTGAGATTTTTTTTGTAGAAAGACAGCTGTTACTTCCAACCTCAACGTTGGGGCTAAATGTAAAAATGATCGGGGTAAGTTGTAACGGCAAAATAATTTACAACGCTCGTAGGTAGTGGGTAAATATATTAGTATTCATCAACAAAATTAATATTTTATTCCAAAATACACTAGCAAAATTAAAAAATTTAAAAAAAACGTCTTTGTTACAATAAAAAGTGATAAGTGAACTTTATCAATATTCAAAAATGTGAAACAAAAGGATACAACAAATTGGAAAATTAATTCGACAAGTTTTTTATGTTCTCATCTGCGAAGAAAACCACCAATTATGAGCTAACAGTGAACATTTGCAAGTGAAACCATTGATTGGGGTTGGTTGTAACACTGTTACTTTTGACCTTAAGTGTACACAAAACAAATTGGAGGGAATCCACAATTGACAACGGTTCCAACGTCAAATTGTATTGCATCCACCAAAAGCCAACAAAATTTAGAACTTAATAATCTATGTAGGTACTTTTTTGTTCCTCTTTTAGAGATAGCCTAAAAGTCACTCGACCAGTGACACAGTCGGAATATAGTGACTCAGGCTGGCAAAAACTTAACCTGTATGACAGATGAAAACTAGCAATGTACATAGGTAGGGAGGTGAATGTAAATTAACATTGCACAAGCGCTGAGGGCGACATATTAAAAAAATTACAAAAGCTATAGGCACTGTTACAACCTACCCGTGTTACTTTCATTCCCCCCCCCCCTAGAGTTACAAAATTAAATAATTATTTATGACAAAAAAAACATTTTAAACCGTTTTGGAATTTTTAAGACCAAATCTAAGCTACATAGAAAAATTTCCCAATAAAATTATAATAATGTTGTTTATTTCTGTAAATATACATTTAAGTAAAAATTGTATTAATAAAAAACCTTATAAAAAATTATATTATAGTTCACTTGGCAGTGTAAGATATTAAATAAATTAATAAACAATATCAAGTCAATATAACTCGTATATACAATATAAATTAATAATAAAGCACCCCCACCGTTACTAGCGCCCCACGCTAATAAATCTACACCCCTTTGATGCAAAATATAAGCGTCAAGTTGAAAATTGGTTAATTAAAGCTTATTTCAAATCGATCTATCCCATATTTTGTTTTTAGTATCCTTTCTCCTTGTTAATAATCATCAGATGAAGCTTTTTTGAGGCGTTTCTGGAAAAAAAAGCTTTTGGTTAATGTTCGTCATAATTATTGGGGACTTTTTTGGGTACTTAAAACCGTATTGGGGGTATTACAAGGATTTATGCATTGGGAGATGTGGCGTTTGGCAAAACTTAGCTTTTTAATGGCCTGGTTATGCGTCTTGGTTTTGTGACCAGCAAATTATTATGCACCACTAACAAAAAAATATTGAAAGGGTTAAAATTCGATTTGAAAGTATTTTTTTCAAAATTGAAAAAAAAGTGGGCTAAACGTCATTTTAGGACTTGGAATATTGGTAACATATTATTTATTAGTGGCCAGTCGTCGAAAACAATGTAGAATCCAAGGTCTTTGTAATTATCTGCATTTTTGGTAAAAATAGTGACTGGCTATGAAAAACAATTGTGCTAAACAAATAACCACGACGTTTTTATTAGTGGTAGATTTTTGTAATCCTTCAGCAAAGTTGCTTAAACTTACAGTTTGATATTAATAGAAAACAATATAAAAGTTACTATCCTAACTCAAAAAAATAGAGGTTAAATTAAATGATGGTATACAAGGTGAGTCTTAAATATTGCGAAAAAATTCATGAGGTGAAAATTAAGGGGATCTTTCTTCTAATTTTATTTTTCCTTAGACGTGTCCTTTCGGAGTTACACCCCCCTAAAGGGGAGCGGTACAATTAGGTTTTTATTTTATTTCCCAAATTTGGATATATTATATAGGAGAATGATCTTCCGTAGATGTCTTAAAATTATTGAAAGGTTTCCCATAGTAATATTTTTAATTATCCCCCACCTTCATAGGGGGCTGAAAAGTGCAACCTCTGTTGGTTTTTGTATCAGAATTCAGAACTATGAGAAACCTTTCAATAAGTATAAAACATCTACCAAATGTCATTCTTTTATACATCTTCAAATTTGAGAAATAAAATAAAAAGCTACTTTTAGCGCTCCTCTTTAGGGGGGTGTAACTCCGAAGGGAGACATCTAAGAAAAAATATATATATAAAAGCCTTCCTTAATTTTTCGATAAGGACTTATCTACAGAAGTTTTTAGCAATATTTAAGAAACACCCTGTATAATGGTGGAGGATATATTTTTTATTCTTCTACATTTTACAATAAGATAATAAACGGGATTTATTTTCAAAATGTACATATTAAAAGACCCTATCAATAGTAGTAAATTGATTAAAAAACTATTGTTTCAATTTTGACAAAGTTTGGAGGGCTAATAATTTTTGAGAATTTTTGTTTATAATCTCCGGTAGAACAAATGAGCTGATTGAAAACAACTGTTGCGATTTTGACTTAGGTTGAAAAGGTAAAAATGTGTGAGATTTTTAAATAAAAATTTTTTTTACCCATAACTTATTACACAAAATTTTAATTTACCATAATCCTGTATTTTTCTTTGCACGCGTATTCGCTTTCGTCTACATCTTTGTAACAATCGCTTTTGTAGTCTTCTGGTAGTTCTTGACCTTCAAATTCGCACAATTTTTTAAGTGGCCTTGCCCTGGAAAAATAAATTGCATTTAAAAACTTACAATTCAAATGCTTTTCAAAATAAATTTTTCAAAACTGTATGGTGCAAAATATTTAAGTTGTTTGTTGTTTTCTAGACAGAACTATGCTGCTAGGTGGTAAGGTCAGCGATAGAGGTAACACTTTTTGAAAGCATGGCTTTGTAACTCAACTCGATTTTTTCGCAAAAAAACTCCAAGTGTTTTTTAACTAAACTTACAATAAATGTTACAAAGTTTCATCAAACAATAACACTTTTATTTAGTTTCTATAGAATAGTAACTAATCTTCTTAATTAATTGCAACTTATACTTTTTGTAAACTATCTCTTTGCATATTTTTTTTACTGTAAGGTATTTTCTACAACAATAAAATTAAACAAGCATGTATAAAACAATAACACAGTAACGAATTCAAAATGTTGTGAGTATTGTGAGTACATGGTATTTTGCGTTCCTTATGTTGAAATATAGCGATTGTAAAACTAGCAATGGATTAATTAAAGCCATCAATTAATAGAGAAACTAGTCATGGTACATATACGCGGAAATCTTTTAAGGTTTGCTCATAATGGGTTACGTTTGAGTAAAGAATTTCCTCACATGTGTTTCTAATACTAGCAATAATTATGGTTACGAATTTTAACATCCTTTGCAGGGATCTTACCAACTCTACACAATAAAATTGCATTTCGGTAACAGATCCTTTGAGAAAAGAAAAATTAAATGATTTTTAGTTAGAAAACTATCAGCTATCTATTTTATTCTTCTACATTTTCACCTAGACTTCTTTCAAAAAAACTTGGGTGACGTAATTGATGAGCAAGAAGAGAGATTTCATCAAGAATTATGGAAGAACCCTACAAGGAAAAGTGGGACCCTGCTATGATGGGTGACTCGCTGGTTTTTTTTTAGAAGTAAGATGCAGCATATTTTTTTATCGTATTTTCCTATTCATTTTGTTAAGTAAATTTTGATATAAAAATTTTTATAAAAACTAATTTTCGTCCTAAACTGTATTTTTATTATCTGATTATTCAACCCTGATGATAAAAGTTAAAAGATTTAAATATACCTTCAAAAATTACAATAGAAGAAGTTAAATAATAAGTATTGTATCCAGGGCTGTAGAGTCGGAGTCGGAGTTTAGAAGGAATTTCTGGTCAGTGGAGTCGGAGTCGGAAAAAATGTACCGACTCCTAGTACAACAAAAAATTGCGAGATGGTCCTTTGCCGCAAAATTTAAACTCAAATTTTAGGAAGTTTCTTTATATTTCTTTTTCTTTTTTATATAACACACACCATAAGATGTCTTAGTATTTAATTTTGTCGGAGTCGAACTACTAAAATTATCAGGAGTCGGAGTAGGAGTCGACTTTTTTTACCTACTCCGCAGCCCTGATTGTATCTGAGAACGAGCAAATTTATAGTTAGTGTAACAAAATAACTTCAGGTGGTAGCCTTTTGGGTTATATACGAATCAGCGTCCCAAAAATAGCAAAGAACACTAAAAATTATGCATGTTATTGAAGAAGAAAAAGCGAAAAATTGTTACCTGATGTAATTTGTAAACCTCAGATGTTGCATATTTTACTAATATAATTATAGTACGATACAAATTAAGACAAGGTAACAAATTAAGTTCTCGGTAATTGCATAATTAGCAAGTAACACAAAAAGTTAGTATCGTTTAGACATTTTACAAGACAACGGATGATAAAAACCTGCTTAAAAATCAATTAAAGTAATTAAAAACGCAGTAGCTACGTCCAAATCAAATCTAAAGTTCAAAATCTGCAACGTTTTTCACTAATTGATCTTTTCATTTATTAGAAATACTTACTCCCATTTTCTAAAATTAACTCAAGCGAGATTTTCACCGCAAATTAACTAGAGTGTCATTCAATAATTAACGGATTTGAATAATTTCCCATTATCTACAGGCGACGCTAATTAAAAACTAAACCAGACAAGCAACTTTTAAATCTCATACATTAACATTTAAAGGCACAAATGGTTTTTTAAAGCGTGTTAATTTACCAACCAATTAAGATTGAACAATCTCAGAACAATTGTACATAATTTTGAAACAAAGAAGTACTTAAATCGTTTGTAGAACTAATAGAAAAACAGTTGTTTCAATGCATTCTTGTAATTGGCTAATAATTGCAAAAACAAAGAAGGGATTTTTGAGAAGAATAGAATGATGTCGAATAACTGATAAGATTATTATGCAAAAGCTATTTCGAAAGCCGTTTAGGCCCAGAGCTTAGTAATGTTCTTCCACACTGCTCTCTCTTTCGCTTCTTCCTCCAATTCAATGTTTTTCTTTCTTAGTTCTACCTCCACGGCCTCTCCATCTTTTTCTGGGTCTTCCTCTTTTTTTCTCGTATGTAGGTTGTTTTCACGCTATCTCTTTTATTATACTGCTGTCCTCCCTTCTCTCAATATATCCTAGCCATTGTATTCTTCTGGCATTTATTACTTTGTCTATGTTCTTTGAAAATTGTATATACCTCCTCGTTTGTTTTTCTTATGCATCCCTCATCGTTTCTCTTCCCTCCCACTATTAGAAGCCAAAGGAGTATATTTAAAGGATTGTGGAATAGTTACTTTTAAAGCTTCTATTTCTTCCGTCAACATGAATCCATTTAAGTCCACCGATTCGCCGTATTTTAAAGCAATTTGTAAATCAGCAGCACATATTAATGTAGCCTCTTTGGATTGATTGTGAAATGTCCATAAAAAACTTAATAAATCTATGGTCTCTTTCAGTTGATTAAATCGAGGTTGAAGAGACGTCAGTGTTTTATCTAACACTTGATTAAAACAGTTTTTTTTTGTTTGCTTCCTTAGCATCAACAACAGGATCGCCTGAGGAATTGCACGAAAATTGCCTTTTGCGTTTCCGTAAACGTCTCAACTAAAATTGTGGAACAACATCTAAATCTTTTGCAAGATCATTTGCACCGATTAATACATCTTTAAAACATTTTTCTCGGTACACTCTAGCCATTTGCACAATTTTTCAAAAGTCAGTATTCCTGAAGACAGATCTGAGGGTTCACTTTGTAATTCTTTGCTTACTAAGCTCACTTGGAAAAGCAAATCATGCCAGAAAACTAAAGATACCAAGAATTTGTAATCTTTGATTTGAGTAACCAAAAGATTCTGCTTCACTTTTTGCGTTTCCGTAAACGTTTCAACTGGAATTATTTCACGAAAGCTTTTAATTGAGTTGATGATAATATTTTGTAAATAATCTATTATACTACTGTGGTGTAGTTTATATATTAAGTTTAGTATTTCACTATTGAACAATAACTTTTTTAAGTGATATGATAGAGAATTGCCTTTTGTTTCTATGCTATTATTAAGCATTGTATTTATATTATATTATAAAAAAGTTTAATTTTAACCCTGATAACAAGATTTTAGACTAATATAAAAAATACACGTCCAATCAACTGGGTTAATCTATCATTGTATGCTAAACTCAAACTGGAATTAGTTTATCATCACGAAATACGCTCTAATTTCAAAAGTAAATCAGTATGTACCTACAGCTATTTCGTAACGTATATTTTCCTTTACAAAATTTTAACTACCTACATTATAGTAATATAAGTTTTCTCTAAAATAAATAACAAATAAAAACGAATATGCAATTCCTTTTCAGGCCATTGTATTACGAAATTCAACAAACGCTTCGGACTTCAACCACATGAATATTAAATAATACAGTTACATTGCTTTGGTTTTATAACAGTGGCCGTTTTTTACGACCTTGTTACTTCATTCAATAAATATAACACTTTCTATACCACACACTTAATAGCATTTACTGTTACCAAGTAAACATCCTGAGTAGAACATAATTTACCCAACCCGAAATGTTTCGCTATAATGCGATATATTTCAAAGTAGATTAAGTACAATCTGTTTTTTTAAAGATGTATTAAAGACTTCCTCGTTAGCAAGCAAGATTTGCCAATGGTGGTGTCTTTAATCTCATTGGGGGCTATTTTAATTTTAAAAGAACTTTTCTATTGACATGAACAAGCCTAATTAAAAGTCACTCATATTTTTCCGAGAATTTCTTGGCGAAATGCAAGGACAGTTTCAAAACCTTTGACCATCACTTATTTAAAGATGTATATTTCAAAATATGTGGTGATATACGAAGCAGAGACGACGTGTATGACAAGGAAGGAAGAAGAAAATTTTTGGAAGAGAAATAGTGAGGAAAATTTATGAGCCGAGACAATTAGAGGAGTAACACATAAGGTTAACAAATAACGAAATTAAAACAATACTAAAAGGGGAAGATATAGTCAAAGTAATAAAAGCTGCAAGAATTCGATGGTATGGACATATCAGTAAAAGAGAGGGACAGTCTACAATAAAAAGGATCTTAAAATGGAAACCGCAAGGGACAAGATCGAGAAGAAGACCAAAAATATACTGGGAAGACCGAGTGATAGCTGATATAGGAAAAATTAGAATAACAGGATGGAGAAAGAAAATGCGTCATAGGGAAACATGGAAGCAAGTCGTACAAGATGCAAAGACAAACAACAACCTATAGGAAGTGAAAGAACAGAAGAAATACCGAAGTGACGATCCGAAAAATAATAGTCAGTAGGGCTCCAAGAGCGGCTACTATTCCAATATGGAATGCACAGCCTTTTAAAATAATTTCAAAAAAAAAAAAATCTCATTTTTATCAATGAATTAATCACAATACATCAAACAACTTTTCTATTGTTGTTAGAACACAAAATATGGTAACAGCGATAGTTTTTCTTCTACGGCCTCCATCTGTTCCATTAAACATTCCTTTAATTTAATTCTGGTACAAATTCTCTTCCACATTTTTTTAAATTTAACGCTGTCAAGTTTTTTTCAGTTTAAGGCGTCCGTTACGTTAATTTTAAATGAAATGTTAAACATTTACACACATTTAGTGCACCATTTGGTGAGATGTTCCTTATTTAATTCTAATTTTAAATTGCAGTAATTTTATGCACATCCTGTGTGCCACAATTAGACAACGGTTTCAACAAGCAAAGTTTGTACGACATTTACTGTACAAATGATTCATCAAAGTCGTATTTGATTTTCAAGATTTTACGTATAATACTAAATGTCAATATGAAATTAACAAGCTCATCTGCTTTAGACTATCAACTTTCTCATCATACCCAAATAAGGCACATACGTTTCGACGTAACGGGTCTGCCTTAAAATTTGCAGATGGATCTGCATCACAGTAAAAAGTGCGGTGTTAATTTTAAAACCACGACCACACGATTCGCAAATTACTGTTGTTTTCTCTTTCATGGTACCGCAGACATACAGGAAGAAATCATGATGCGAAATACTGTCTCCAAAGAAATGAATTCATTCCAAGAAAAACTAATATCAGGTTTAAAACTTTAATTGGCCCACAAAATGTTCTCTTTCTAACGCTGCGTATTAGACTAGAACTAATGAAAAATTTCGCTAAAGCAACACCAAGGGAGGAGAAAGATTCAAATACCTAAGAGGAGTTTTTCCAAATGTTAGCGATGCCAAGTTAAAAAAACGATATTTTTTTTTCGAGTTATGTAATAGTGTTCATAGAAATGATATTGCAACAGTAAGGTAATATTTCTGAATGTGTGTTTCTAAAGCCTTCGATAGAGTGCCAAGGGAAAAATCTGAAAAATATTGAAATAAAGTAGAGTTGGAGAAGGATTATTAAACGCCATTAAGAGTTTATTTATATAAGAGTAGTAGAAATTATGTGCCAACCCATAAAAGTAGTTTCCAGTGGGAGTAAGACAAGGACAAGGACAAAAGAAACGAAGACGCGAGCTTTTAATGCAATGTACCTACGTACCTACCCCTTCTCACGTACAGTTCATAAAATTAACATGGCTTGGACATCTAGTACGCATGCCAGAAAGTAGATACGCGAAAATAGGATGGAAACTGAAGATGAAGGGAAAAAGAAATCGAGGAAGACCAAGAATGATATGGGAAAAAAAAGTGAGGCAGAGACTAGAAGAAAAAGGAGTCAGCTGGAGAGATGTGCCACAATTAGCTAACGATAGGCAGGAGTGGAGAAACATAACGCAGAAATAGAAAAGCCTCGACACCGAAAGATACAAGGGAACCGATTAAGAAGAAGATGTTTCTCTCACCAATATAATTTTATTACTTACTAATAATAACCATGGAGCCAAATGTATTACATATATGACCTGGAGTTGTTTTTAACTAATAAACCTCTCCTTACGTTTCTTGGTTATTTATTTCAAATATTAACTTAATTTATTACGTCCCGGGATCCCGGACTATCCCGGAGAGGAGACCGATTTCTTCCCGGAATCCCGGGACAAGCAAAATGTCAAATATGAAAAACCCCAGTGACTATGTCTGCTCTTGAAGAAGAAAGATACAGTATCGCATTAAGAATGAAAAAATATACAGGGTGTCCCCATTATACACCGCCAAAAAGTATGTGCATATTCCTGAGTGAAAATGATGACCATTTGTCAAATATTTTGTTATCCGAAAATGCTTCCTTCCAAAGTTAGAGACCTCCAAAGTTGCAAAAAAAAAATTCAAAAAATCGATTACGTCCTAGCCGTTTAAGCTAGAGCTATCAAACTTGGCCGAAATGTTTGAGTGTTTCCCATTGACTTTGTGGGATAATTAGAAAGAAAACACGTAATTGGAAGTATGATTTATAGTCAGGTCATCCGCTTACCATCTTCAGAATTTTTTACTCTGGAATAAAATTTAAAATGTCATTCGTCCATAAGAAAGTACGACTTAAGAGGAAAAAATTCGTCCCTCTTTGTTTTTTGCTGTAAACGTAGCCGTTTTCGAGAAAATTAGCGCTAAAGATGCATCGACAAACTCTGTTTATACACCTCAAATATTTTTTTAACTTAAACTTAGTTGGCTAATGTCATGCATCCATATTCTCATCAATTTAAAAGTTAATTTTGACATGGAATTTTTTTAAAACATATTTTAATATAAATTGTATTTTTATTATCTGATTACCCAAACCAGATGTACATAAAAGTCAAAAGTTAGAATAGACCTTCACAAATTACAGTAATAGGAGGTGAAAAGTAAGTATTGTACATGAAAACGACAAAAAATAATTAAAAAACCGATTAACTGCATACATTTTTATGTAAGACATGTTAAGCACACTTTGTAATTCTTGAACTACAAAATTATATTCACTGTAATATGCAAAATTATCTATTTCTTATATTACGCGAAATTCTCATTAGGTTGTACGAGTACAAAATAGGTGAACTAGATTTTCTTACAATCTCTCAATCAACAAAGCAATCCATCGATTATTTCCACAGCTAAGAAACTCATACTCACTTGACAATCAGTTTATCAAATCCAGAGGGCTTGTGTATCGGGCAGTAAAACACATCTGGCGTATTTTTGTCGAACACTATACTTTTCCGCATCATGTCCTTATCTTTGGCAAAAACTTGGATTAAAAACAAGGCGAATACGAACAGCACGAGTATGGGCTTCATCGCGGTAACTGGAAAGAGAAGTAAATGTATTTTAATATATCGTCGACAGATAAGGTTAAGTGAAAGTTTTAAAATGCATGAACGATTATTGGAAACATCTTAGAAACGTTGTTTGTTGAATTCGCACGAATTCCTCGCGTGGAAGATGATTTTAATAAGTCGACGCGCAATTTTTTTTGGAATTTTAACAAAGCTTTGGTCCGGGAACAATATTAAAAAATGTGCTACTACTAACTAGAGAATATTTTGTCTATTTTTTAAAAAGAAATCAGGCACTAACGCACTTAATAAGGGTCTGAAGATTAATTTACTCCAAATTTTCGAGCCAGAAACGTTGTTATAGTAATCTTCTACGGTTCTGTGCTATTGATACAGCGAAATTATTGTCCAAGTACATTTAAACGCCTTTTGTTTTCGTTTGGCGAGTGTTTTGGTAACTTACTCCAAAAACCAAAACACTAGTTCACGCAATTTAAGCCCAAAAGACTAATTTTTCACGTTTTCAAGACGATGGTTGGTTTTTCTGGACTATTTTGGTTTTTAATCGAAGTCAACATGAAATTAAGTGCTCATTCTCAACTGTGGGTTGTACTTCAATGAAATTTTGTTCATTTTCTTCAACAATAATCCTATGCCAAACTATCAGGAGACTAACCCACAGAAGTAGCTACTAAAACACTAATTTTTCACATTTTTTAAATTTTTCCTTGACTTTTTTTGTTGTTCCTCGCACTAAACACAAATCAAGTGCACATTTTTCAGTTCTAGCTTTCTTGGGCAAGTGTTTTGTTATTTTATTTTTTTTGAAAACGAAAAAGTGACCTACGATAACAAAGCAAAAAGATTAATTTTTCAAATGTTTACAGCAAATTTTTAGTTTTCCTTTGATCTTAATCGAACTAAACACTAATTTAAGTGCAGATTTATAACTTCTAGTTTGCCCCACATTGTCTTTTATTAATTTGCCCTAAAAAACAAAAGACAAGCTCCCACAAGCTATGCCCAAAAGATTAATTTTTACGTTATTAAAACAATTGTTTAGTCCTCCTTCACTATTTCGTGATCAGTCCAACTAAACACAAAATCAAGAACATAAATGATTTTCGCTTTTGTTGAGGCAGTGTTTTGTTAGTTTTTCTTGGAAAATAAAACACCATCACACAAGTAAAACCCTGAAGACCAATTTGGGCAAAATTTTGACGCAAGGAAACTTGAAAGAGCATTTTTCTTTAAATAAGTAGCTGAGTGTTTCGTTATTTTTCCTTCAAAAACAAAACACTTGACACACGAAATTCGGGCCTGGAGACAAATTTTTCAGGCGAGAAAGTTAATATCGCGATTTTTCTTAGATTCCTCTGATCGTTTCCTCTCTCAATCGAACACAAACTTAACCCAAGTGCACTTTCACCAATATTGTTTTATTTCACACAGCGTTTTGTTTAATTACCTCTAAAATAAAACACTAACGATCACAATTAAAGACCAGAAGACTTATTTTTGGCAGCAGTTCTTTGTACAAAGCTGATCGCACCTCCACTTCTAGATGATCGTGACGCAGAGCTATGTTGATTTTGTCATAAAAAAACGTTCATAAAAGCTCCAAGAACGAGATTTTTCTTCGATTATTCGCAAGAACGATTCGCAGTTGTCCTAAACACGCACAGAAAACAGTTTTTTATGTAAGGAGGCGCGGAAATGTTCACGTTAACTTTATTAATAACGAAGGAAACGTTTTGATGAAATGGTTTTCTTTGATTTTATGACTTATTCATTATGTTAACAAGAAAGTCTTGTTGGTAGCCAGGTAAGCGCCCAGGTGGGAAGAACAGTTGGACAAGTTAATACTCGGTAACGTCGACCAATACAATTACACGATACCTCAAAACTTGTTTGTCTTGTACCTAACTGCTTAACAGTTAGATTCAGCGAAGGTTAGCCAAATTATGAAATAGCTGTTTGACATTATCCTCAGCGCTGCAACTCAAAATCTTCTCAGTTATTTTAATTTGTAATTAAAATGTGTCGTTGGTTTCCAGGTACGTTGCAAGTTTCAGCTATTTTGTTTAATTTTTAAGTCTCGTGGGATGTGTAGTTGTCGAAAAAGTTATTCACGTGGGTGCAAAGTCAAAATTACAAGGTCGTTACCCGTTGAAATTTGCGGATTTTAAGACACCCACAATGTAGAAGCATAAAACTTTTATGTTTCGAACTGGGCTTATCGTAAATCTTTCGTTTCTGCATTAGTCACTCTAGAATGAACTTATGGATTCCTAATGTGTTGGAAGTTGCGCTTATTTGGCGCAAAATAATTGAAAAAATTTTGTTCCCCGAAAATTTTCGTTTTCGAAACGATCTTCTTGGCTTTGTTTTGTTAAATTAGTGCGCGCGTTTTTATTTTTATACCGGGTGTCCGTGATGTAAGGTTGCTTGTGTGTCAATTGTTTGCGTCACTCAAACAAATATGACCATGGCTGTATAATTTAATTATTTTAAGTTAGGGCAACAATGTATACGTTTAAATGCCTATTTTAAGTACAATGAGCTGTTAGAAATAACAATTTAACGCATGTGTAGTAATGGAACGACTGCGCTGTGTGTTACTGATCTAAGTGATATTGTTCTAAGTTCTAAGGCACTCGGTAAATTTTTAAAAACTTTGGTGGGCTGTAAACATATTTTTCTGAATGAACTGGCAGTTGTTATGGATTACCTAAGTGTTAATTAACATATTTACAAACAATATAGGCTATAACTTTTTTTTTTAAATTTTGGGCACAAAAAAATACCAGGGTATACGCTTGGAGTATTTTTTAAAAAGTTGTAAAAGATACTTTTAATCGTTTTCTAAATGAACTGGCAGTCGTTATGGATTGCCTAAGTGTTAATTAACATATTTACAAACAATAAAGGCTATAACATTTTTTTTTTAAATTTTGGGCACAAAAAAATACCAGGGTATACGCTTGGAGAATTTTTAAAAAGTTGTAAAAGATACTTTTAATCGTTTTCTAAATGAACTGGCAGTCGTTATGGATTGCATAAGTGTTAATTAACAAATTGCCAAACAACACGGGCAATAACAATTTTTTTGAATTTTTGGCACAAAAAGTTCCAAGGTGATACGCTTGGTTTGTTTTTAAAACTTTGATGAGCTCCAAAAGATATTTATTATCGTTTTCTAAATAAACTGGCGGTCCTTATGGATTGCCTAAGTGTTATTAATATATTGCAAAACAACAAACTCAATACCACTTGTTTTAGAATTGTTTAAACAAAAACGTTCCAAGTGTATGTACTAACAAAAAAAAATTAAAAGTTTTGGATAGCTTTAAAAAAAAATTCGTTTTCTGAATACACTGGTAATCGTTATAAGTTATCTAAGTGTTAATTAACATAGTTACAAATAATGAAGGCAATACTATTTTTTTGGAAAAAGTGTATACGCTTCACTTTTTTTTTTTAAATTGTATGAGCTGTAGAAAATATATTTAATCGAGTTCTGAATAAACTGGTAGTCGTTAGGGATTGTCTAAGTGTTAACTAACACATTTGCAACCGATGAAGTCAATGATCATTATTTAAATTTTTTAGACGAAAAACTTTCAAGGGTGTAACACTTAAGAATTTTTTAAAAACTTTGGGGAGCTGTAAAAAATATTTTTCATTGTTTTCTTAATAAACTGGTAGTCGTTAAGGATTGTCTAAGTGTTAATTAACACATTTGCAAACGATGAAGTCAATTATTTATTTTTTATTTTTTAGACGAAAAAGTTTCAAGGGTGTAACACTTAAGAATTTCTTAAAAACTTTGGGGAGCTGTAAGAAATATTTTTCATTGTTTTCTTAATAAACTGGTAGTCGTTAAGGATTGTCTAAGTGTTAATTAACACATTTGCAAACGATGAAGTCAATGATCATGTTTTTAATTTTTTTAGACGAAAAAGTTCGAAGGGTATAACACTTAAGAATTTTTTTAAAACTTGGACGAGTTATAAACAAAAATTTTCATCGTTTTCTGAGTATACTGGTAGTCGCTATGGATTGCCTAAGTGTTAATTAACATGTTTACAAAAAACAGAGTCAATCACAATTTTTTTGAATTTACTACACAGAAAAGTTTCAAGGCAAACTTTGAAAGAGGTTGAAGAATTTATAAAAAATTAATATAGACTCCTGAAGGATTTGATCACTATAACATATTGCCAAGATTGTGTTTAACATTTTAAAAACAATAAAGCCAATTGCTAATGTTGTTAAGTGTATTATACACTTGGTCCATTTGTAAAAGCTGTTAGCTGTAGTTTCATAATGTTTACAACACTTTAAAGCCACTGATTTTTAACAAATTTCGGGTTTGTATTGGTTATTTACTCAAGAACTACTACAAACATTTTTAACTTTATAAACAATCTCCTCTACTGTTATTTATTTGCTTCATTTGTTAAACTCAACCAAGGTACCTTCCACTTTCTTAATTTTTACAATCGCTTAGTCATTTAAACCTTAAAGTAGAGCATAAAAACCATTCTAAAAAGATAATGAAAAAACACATTCACTTTATCTGTTTAACTATATTATTTTAAACATTTTCAAACAGGCTAGTTCTCGTAGAAATTGATTGTCATGCAAGATGTTGCTTATTGAAAAACAAATTAAAAACATACAGATTTCAAGCCTAAATGTTTCTTGATATTAATATTTTACGTGTTTTTTTACAAACGATTTAGTTAAAAAAAAACATTTTAGCAAATTTTTAATTTTAAAATGTTATTAACACAGTGAAAAAAATACTAGAGACTGCAATTCTATTTAGTAAACAAATAAAATGTAATGAACTTTGCAACAAATACATTGCAGTGTTAAAAACGTTTTAAATTAAACAAAAAACCGAATTCATGTTTAAAACAAACTGATTTTTTTTTTAGTTTCTAATTATTATAGTCTTAAAGTTTCTAAAAATTAATTTCCCTCAACCAAATATGCTAATCCGTTACAATAAAGTTATTAAAAACATTCCAAGCTAAATTCACAACAAAACCAGCCCGTACTCTGCAATTAAACAATCCATTTACATTTCAAATCATGAGACTGCCAACAAAAGTGAAATTTAACAAAACATTATACAAATAACTCACATATTTAAATTACAAATAGTATAACAACTGTTCCATTGTTACCCAAAACGGCTGGCGAAACTTTAAAATGCTAATTCTGTGTTCGTTTTAAATAGTTATGACAAAAAGAGGTTGGTGATGATATATCGTTTTTAAATTTTAAAAGTAACGGAAATATTAATTACCGGAAATTGTTGATTGTTGTGGTTATTTAGTAGAAAACTAAACCAAAGAATAATTGAATTGGCAAAATAAACAGTGTACGAAAATTGGTGGATACTTGAATGAATTATAACGTTGTTAATTTATTTCTTATTTGGCAACGTTGCCTTTTTAAGCAAAAAAACTTTAAGGCTGCGAAAGCTTTTTTGAAAAACCGCGTCAACCTTTCGCACGTGAACAGAAGGTCTACGACAAAGTAACTACTTTGGCACGCCATCTTCCGGTTGTAAAGCGAAGCAAACATCAAAGGCATTCCTCCGTCATTTCCTTGATTACTATGTCTAACCTAACTTACTAACCGACAACATGAAAGTTATTTGAAACGCGTTTTTGTACTATTCTAGCGACATGACTGATTCCAAAACGGATCTTGATAGAGAAATTGAAAACTTGAGTCACGAAGACATTTGCGAAATAACCCAGAGCACGCTTCGAAGACTTTTAGCTGCCGATGCCTTGCTAGCCGATCTACCAGGAGATGTGACTACGGAGGAAGTACTCTCACAAATTGCCGTTGTTCAGGGGCAATCAATTACTGTTACAGTTGTGAGAGGTTTGGAATCACCGTTGGCCGTTGTGGTAAGTTATCCACAAGTTACCATCGTTGTGTTTAACAACCAAGTTTAGCTTGGGTAATTGCTTGCTTCAAAGTTTAATAAAAACTACAAGATTATGCGAACAAAATTACTTAACGCAAAAATCATCCACAGGAAGATTTGTTTAACGTTCAAGTCATACCTCACCCAAAAACGCGATTAAAAAGCACTTCTTAAACGGGCTCTAAGTACACCTTAGCTTTCCCATTTACTCCCATGGAAAAAGGGTAATTTAAAGAGGTGTCCTGATACAAAACACTCCAAATCTGGGAGAAATGTTAATCAGTGAATCATGTACAAGAGTTTAGAGCTAAAAACCTGTTGACACTTCTTCCTACCACCCATTAAATACGTCAAGAATTGGACAATTTTAAATCTCGCCACTGGGGTAGTTACAATCAACGTTCATCCTAATATATTTTGTGAATACTTTTCGAATCCTAATAAGTTAATGAAAAAGCCAAATACTATTGCGTAATCAAAAAAAAAACTTGGCTCTTTGCTTATTTTTCATGTACAGTTCTTTGTATGAAAACACATTAGGACTACTTTAGCGAACAGTACTTTTAAGTGTACCAAAAATTGCTTTAGCAACATCTTTCCACCACAATTTGTTCTTAAAGAGTTTATGAACATATAAGTGTATAAAATGTATATATAAACTAAATTTTTGTGGTAAATTTTTATTAATTGGACCGTTCCAATTATAGCAGTTCTGAAACTCTTAACTGCATTTTGGAATAACCCAGCAAAGACTGCTCAAAATTACCTAGCTTATAATAATCGCGGGCAAATGTATAACATGGTTCTATTTTCATTTTCCACGGTACATTTTCTTCTCTTTCTGTGTCCTCAACGTGAGGACCTAAAAAATTACGTTGTTTTTATCAGGGCTGTGGAGTCGGAGTCGGAGTTTAGAAGGAATTTCTGGTCAGTGGAGTCGGAGTCGGAAAAAATGTACCGACTCCGACTCCGGGTACAACAAAAAATTGCGAGATAGTCCTTTGCCGCAAAATTTAAGCTCAAATTTTAAATAATTTTTTTATATTTCTTTTTTTTTTTTCTTATATTGCACATCATAAAATGTCTTAGTATTTAATTTTGTCGGAGTCGGAATCGGACTCGGAGTCGAACTACTAAAATTATCAGGAGTCGGAGTCGGAGTCAGAGTCGACTTTTTTTTTACCGACTCCGCAGCCCTGGTTTTTATACCACTAATCTTTTAAGTACATCGTACATTTACGCGTAGACAGGACAAACTATCTAAAAATTAAACTTCATTGAAAGAACATGGTTTGTTGAATAGCCTTGCAACTTTTGTTTTGGATAATTTTTCGCGAATCTAAAAACCATGTTGCATTTTAATGGCGAAACGCGAATAAAGATAGAAGGAAGATACAGTGAAAGCTCTAAGTATATTAGTCATTGATCCGTTCCTAAGGGACGAACGAAAATTATATCGGAAGAATATAAAATCTTTTTCATAGAAAGCAACTAAAGTTGGGATAATTCAACCCTATTCCAGAATCTGACTCAAGAATAAGTACAAATTTAGTTTTAATTTTTTTCGCAAAAGTGTAGAATGTAGTCTTCTTCGAATACTAATTAGATAAACTTATGCTTTTTAAGCGGTTCCACATTTCGGATGAGTTTATCTCTACCTTGACCTTATCACACCTTGATCGTTTTGGGTTACTAACTAATCTTACCTTACTTTTATTTTGTTAATATTTTTATTTTTATCTCTTTCCCCTGTTATTCCTTCACCATATATCCGTTTTTCGTGATTTGTATGCTTGTTATTTCCCGAAGTTTCGAAATAGATAACGCAGCTCACAATGCACGGTCTTATCACCAGTATAACCACACACAGTGTAAGTAATAAAATTATATTGGTGAGAGAAACATCTTCTTCTTAATCGGTTCCTCTTGTACATTTCGGTGTCGAGGTATGCTTTTCTATTTCTGTATTAAGTTTCTCCACTCTTGCCTATGGTTAGCTAATTGTGGCACATCTCTCCAGCTGATTTCTTTTTGTTCTAGTCTCTGCCTCACTTCTTTTTCCCATTTTATTCTTGGTCTTCCTCTATTTTTTTCCCCTTCATCTGCATTTTTCATGCTATTTTCGCGTATCTACTTTCTGACATGCGTAATAAATGTCCAAGCCATCTTAATTAATTCTTCTCCATCTTTTTCGTAATACCTGTTACTCCTAGGTTATTTCGAATTTTTCGTTAAACGTTATCGATCAGTCTACATCCCTCTACTCTTCTCAGAAATCTCATTTCCTGTGCCTGTATTCTTTGTTTTTGTTTTTGTGTTAGTGTCCAAATTTCTGAACTGTACGTGAGAATGGGTACGTACACTGCATTAAAAACTCGCATCTTCGTTTCTTTTGATTTCTTTTTCTTACTCATCAAACATTTATTAGTGGTGTAGTAAAATTTCGTCGCTGCCGCTATTCTGTTATTCAGATCTTCTTCCAATTTACCATTCTCTGCAATTATTCTTCCTAGATATATGAAATTCGCTACCTGCTCTATCTTTTTTTGGTCTAGCACAATTGTAACTGGTTCATGATTTTTCGCTATAACCATAGCCTTTGTCTTTGTAAATTAATATTCATTACTTAATGTATCTGCCCATACGTCTAGATTGAGTTAGATAAAATTTTAGCCATAAAGACTTTGTTGTTCCTTAATATTTGCAACTCAGTCTTACTAAAACTGGTTGCAGATGACCACGATCATATACGGCTGTAGATGTGGCGATAAGAGAATCTATTTGCGAAACAAGAGTGAAACTACAATAAGTATTCTCTTGATTTGAGAACGATCTTAAAGTACAAATCATCACACCGCAAAATGTTTCTGTTTAGATTCCTCAAAGAGGGACCACAGTAAGAGACCTCAAAAGGGCAATCCAGCGGAGTTTTGACCTCAAACAGCAACGTCTAAGAAGCAAAACAAAGATTTCCTGGAAGTACTGCTGGCGCACTTATCATTTGCAACATGATACGCAGATAATGAAACACGACAACGAGCTTGTATCAAACTACGGCGTCAGAAACCGATCAGAAATACGTTTCATCAAGAGGTTAAGAAAAAACAGCAAATTCGAATAATCTTTTTTACGTGATCAGCCCAAAAATGTTGATATTGAAGCTCATATTTGGCCAGTTGATAGTATTAATTCACACAAAAGGTAGGTTTGGAATATTCATAGCTTATTTTCGTGTTACATATTTAGTAGTTATGTCATTTGGGGTTACAAGCGATTTAGTTAATGGCGCCATTGGGAGTAATTAGCAGATAGTCACACTAATTTTTAGCTTTCGGCAAGTAAGTGTTTGATATGCTAGTTAAGTGGGTCTATGAGTATCACCTATGGTTTTGGCACGTAACGGTATTTTTAACACAGTGTGATAGGTTTGTAAGCTAAACAGTTTCGCTGTTACGCTAAAACCACGCGATAAGCACGTCATCTCTTCAAAAACTCACATTAACGCTACAGATCAAAGAAAATATTCGGTAAAATCAATTAAATAAGTTCGTTTTATGGTCTAACAACAAAGTGTTGCGCTCATAAGCACAAAAGCCAAACCAATAAATTATATTCACATAAAATAATGTAAACTGCCGTACATGCGCAGAATTTCAATGTATCTTGCTGTTCTTACTTTAATTTTTCTATAACGCCACGCAAATAAGTTTCAACAGTTCTGAAACAAAAAGAGAGAGGGCCTCCTCAGATATCTACAAATTGTCGATTGTAAATTATCTGGCTGGAGCGTTAAAGCCACTACTCACCTACCAATTTGTCGGTACAACTGACCGACCATTCCGATAAATTGTTTAATGTGGAGTCTGTCACCCGACCAACCCGACAGTTGGACAAGTTGGAACGGTCGGGTGGCTAGATCATCCAACAAGGCAACCGCCCCCCAACATTCCTCTAGATAAGGACTATTAAGCCTTTATGCATCAAAAATTAACGGACCCTTTTCTCTATTTAGTTGTCGATATGGTGGCTTACCCATGGTTCGAACAAATATCAAGGCAGGAGATATTCTCCACAGGCTGTGCAAATTTAGGTTTAAGTAGCTCAAATCCCGTTGATATCAAACAACTGGATCATATTTTAGTGGACCACAAACACCAGTTTCTGTACTGCTACGTCCCGAAGGTAAATAACCAGAAATTTTGTTACTTTATCAAAAGATACTTCCTCACTGTGGACTTATACAACAAAAACTTTTATTTCTAGAATACAAAAAAGGCAAACGAGTTAGTCACGTATGTATAAGCAACTACTAAAACCGCAAAAAGCAGAACTTCCTAGCTGTCTTTGTTCTTATTACAAATTAGTTTAACAAAAAGTTTCTTACATACTCTTCAACACTTCTCCAGAAAGTCTAGACCGGTCCTGTTTCTCAAAACTTACAAGCCTTGTAATACAAGTCCGTAGCTTAGCTACACATGTAGTTTTCCATTAGTTTCCATGGAAACTACACTTGTAGCTAAGCTACAGACTTGTATTACAAGGCTTGTGGGTTTCGAGAAACAGGACCCAGTTCTAAGAATTTTTAAGTTGTGTTCACGTCTTTAGCATAACCTGCATAGGACTGGAAGTTTTGTGCTTTTCATTTTGACTAATAAAATCTGATTATTTACTTAACCTATACTGTTTTTTTGCTTAAACTACGTTTGCTTAACACTTCAAACAACTGCGTTGCTTTTTGTGAGAGTTTTTGCGTTGATTTTCTTGATGTTTCGCTAGCTGTGATGTCTCTAAAACCCGAAATTGTGTCTGAGGAGCTTTAACGGTTTTGTTGTGGTGTTATAGGTCGCTTGTACGAATTGGAAAAGAGTCCTGATGGTGCTAACAGGGCGATCTGACGCGACGGATTTGTGGTCCATACCGGCCAGCGTGGCCCACGCCAACAGCTCTCTTACAAGGTTACCTGAACTTAGTGATAAGAAAGCTCGATTATGTCTAGACAATTATACAAGTTTCTTGATGGTGCGGCATCCTTTTGAACGACTGCTGTCGGCGTTCCGGAATAAGCTGGAGGGGACGCTTCCGAGTGCGAGATATTTTCAGGTATGTGATTTTTTTTTCGCAGTTAGTTGTGCCAACATTGTGATTGGTGCAAAGTTGGGCAATGGAGCTCTTCAAAAACGCATTTTTCGGTCGTGTTTGGGCAACTACGCGACGTTACAATTTTGTGTATAGCCTATTTTTTTGTTGCCGTCCAAGCCTTGTGCCAAAACAGGCAAAAAAACTCCATGTAAGCGTTTTTTTCTGTGGAAAAAAACTGTTTGACGTTATGAAACCTTTTTAGACACAAAATAAATAGTTTGTAATTTTGAATAAATCTTGCAATATTCAAAAAAAATATATCCCAATTTCTAAACCGAAATATAAGAGGAATCTAAGGATTAAAATCCATTGAAGTGATATGATTCGTGTACCAACATTCTATGTGCAGTGATTTTGAAAATACATTAAGATACCTATACTGCTTTTAGTGACTAACATATATTTCAGTGTTTTTCTTGAACTGGTTAAGATTTTGCCTGGCTTTGAACTATATATTTTGTATGAGCTTGCCACGTCAGAACGACGCAACGTCGTATCACTTCGGTGTAGGCTAGTCCTTACGTGTCCGATCTTTTGCTTTTCAAAGTTGCTTAAAACGCAAAAATGTTCTTCTGATAAGCTTTTTTTTTCAGGCAAGAATTGGTAGGTACATCGTCAAAAACTACCGCAAAAACGCAACCGAAGAAGACCTGGAAAAAGGGGACAACGTCTCGTTCCGCGAATTCGTCCAGTATCTAATCGCAGAGGGCATGAACAACGAAGCCACCAACGAGCACTGGAAGCCAATTTACCAGCTGTGCCACCCGTGCTTCCTCAATTACACATTCATCGGAAAATACGAGAAATTCTCGGAAGACGCCCAGATCGTCCTGAAAATGATCGGCGCTCCCTATATCTCTTTTCCCCAGTCCAAACCGGGCCACACTTTCGAAAAACTGCGGTTCTACTTCCGGCAGCTGTCTTTAAAAGAAATAGAAAAGCTGTACAGACTCTACGAGGTTGATTTTAAGCTTTTTGGGTATAGTTTAGAGGATATTTTGGGGTTTGATTTGGGTTAGAAGTGGCGAGGCCGAGAAAATACTAGATTGGGTTTAGCTTAGGAAATTAGACTTTGGGGCCATCATTATTTGAATGTGTTTAGTTTTTTTTTTTACATAATGAGATGAAGGATGTACTAGACCGGGCTTAGAGTTTTATAGAACTGCACGTTGTGACAAGTATTAAGTGAGTTTATTTTTTAAAGCAATAACTTTGTTAGAAGAGATGTTAAAACTTATATTTTCTTTCTTTTGCTGAAGGACTGTTAAAGAAAATTAGTTTGGTGTTTGTGATTCGTTTTGTTTGATGTCGATCAAACGCATTTTGTGAAAATGCTCAACTTATTTACTAACCGTAAGGGTATTATTTCATTTTAGTCAATTTCTAGGTTAAATAGATTTAAAACACTGTTGAAGTTTCATTTTGTTTAGTTATAATAAACGTTTTAGATTATGTTGGTCTTTAATTCTTTTGCCTTTCCCAAAAATCATTACTGGACTTGATATTTGTTGTTTAAGATTGAAAATACACTTCAATTTCAAACTTTTTGTAATACATACTCAGAACCGGTCATGTGGTTTGCGTTTTACACTGAAATAAATGAAATTTTCGTTTGTACCAGCGGAAAGTTTATTAAAACATACAAAATCCAACAACAAACGCCATATTTTGATTTTTTCTTCACTGTTTCCTCACAATTTGTTGGACGAAATCAAGTTTGGAGGCTTTCGGCAAAACTTCTCCGTAATAATCCAGGCGCTGCGTCATCTGAAAACCGTCAAAAACAAGTCAAAAACGTTTTCAAAGCTTAGAAACTGGGGTGTTACCTGGAATCCCCAATAATCGCGGACCTGTCTGCACAGATTTAGATCGAACTCTGCGATCAATAAACCATTCTTGGTTCTTGAAAGACCCTAAAACGAGAGGTAATTAAATAGCTTAAAAGTATGTTTTTAATAAGCCCTGGATTCAAAAAACAATCAATGGAAATGTAAAAAAAAAAATTTTTTAATTGAGATAAAAACTTGGTTAAATATTCCGGGTGGATTTACTTACGGGAGTTCTTGCACCATTTGGAGCGGTGACGTAACTGGATCCGTAATAATGTCCGGATTCCGTTTTCGCAGGCTTCCCTGAACCTGAGGTGAATTCGTTTTTGAATACTTCCGCACCAACTCGATTCACGGCGCAGGAGAAATATCCGTTGGCGATGGCCGCGTTTCTCGCTTCGATGCCCCAGAGGGGTTCACTGAGTTCCCCTGTCTACACACAAACAAAAAAGACAATTCAAATTTTGTAACTGACAAATATGTAACCTAAATCAAGTTGTCTGGGTTCCGCGCGGAATTAAATCCTTCGCGGGCCGTCGGCGAGTGAAGAACTGCTACACTATAGTGTAGAGGAACTATTCAAGTGGTTGCGCGATGGCTAAAGGTCGCTCCGAGGACCTGCGAAGGCAATTTTTGCACCACGATAATGCACCAGCTGAAGCGTTTGGTCAAAAAGTGGTGTCAAGGTTTTGAACCCTCCACCCTACTCACCTGACCTTGCACCCTGTGACTTTTGGCTCTTCCCAAAGCTGAAAGAACCCCTGAGAGGCCACAACACAAGAACAGCTGGACAACCTGCCAAAATCGGCGTTTTTGGCGTGTTTCGGCGGCATGGGCCAAGAAAACCCAAAAGTGCATTGAATTTGGCAGCGAATATTTGGACAAAGTGTAAGAAGGATAGAAGTACAAAAGATTTTTTTTTATAAAAACTTGCAATTACGCGCGGAACCCAGACAACCCTTGTGCCATCCTGGCATCTACCTCAAACCTTAAGTTGGAGAATGCGCAATACTAAGAAGATCAAGCTGAATTTATTAAGAATAAAAGAACGGTTGAAACTTCTAAGATAATCATTTTTCTTTGAATTTCTTTTAAATCCAAAAAATAACCAAAACGCGCCCTTTATCAGGATCGAATTTTTAATTCTTTTTTCCAGCTTGCTCCCCATGTGAGTCCATCAAGTCAAAACTCCCCAGTCTGATTACGGAGTCATATCCTCACATTCATTTTAACTTTTTTCATTTAATCAAGACACAGATATACAAATTCGATGCGGCCAAGAAAACAGCACAAAAAACCTTTAGTTCACTTGTTAAAACAACAAAAGTTTTAAATTGTTATGAGCGCTTACCGTAGCAGATGGATTAAAAACTATTTCAGCCCCATTTATTCCGAACATGAGCCAGTTCAAGGGATGATGTCGACCATAACAGATGTTGATGGCGATTCTGCCGAACTCAGTCTGAAAAAGATAAATGCAGAATGTAATTTTGCCTTACAAAATGATAAAAAAGTTTGGGCATTGTATTTGAAAAAAAAACGAGTTTTAATGGTCTAAAGTTGTATTAACATTAAATTAAATTTTGGACACCCTGCAAGTAATGCATCGATTGTAAAAATTCCAGGATTAACTCCAGGGTTTCTTCTATGCATCTCGATTTGAGCTTTTTCGCTTCAAAAATAGCAGCGGTAGATAATATTAAGTATCACGATAAAAATCATTATTTTTAAATTTAAGTCCAAAAATCTAAAGAACGACTGCACTTACGTATAGGAAATGCTATCAAAAGTTCCTCTAGAATAACGTGTCAAATACAAAAATGCAATAAGAATAGACCATTGTCTTTGAAATAAGAAAGTAGATGTCAACTTCCGGCATTTCCGGAAGTGTCGCCATCTTGAAAATATTTTTATTAAACAAATCATATGTCATTATGGATATAACCAAAAATTCAGATCAATACTCTTTTACATTCTTCATATATTTCTAACGCATGGTCTCAATCAATCACCCTGTATATACCAGCCTAAACTTATTATGATTATTAAAGTATTAAACAACTCAAATGAGCACCGCAAAAACATGCTAACCCAAAACCCATCTAAGTGCGTAACTGTACCCTGTGGAACCCCATTGCTAATATTCTTAATTTTTACATCCCTTTACCAGTTATGTTATTAATCGAGTTTCCCAATAAAAATTAAAACCTACCTCGAATACAGGGTGTCCGGTATTTCCTTCCATGTAATATGTTGATTCGTTGAAATCGCCAACTCTGGGGATGTGATTTTTGCGGTGTTTTCCAAGCACAGCCCCATGATTATCAATCACAACAGCTGTGTTCCACATGATATCATTGTGTGCTTCGTCCCGTTCCAAAATTGGGGAAACAATGATCATGTTGTGTGTTTTTGCTAGCTATAAACATTGAAACAACGTTCTATAGACAATTAGAGCAACGATTTTCACCATAATAGTTATTTACGTAACAAAACCAGAAAATGGTACTTTACTGGACGAGTAGGTAGTTTTGGGACGAGCTGTAGGCGAGTCCTAAAAGCGTACGAGTCCAGTAAAGACACTTAACGGGTCTGTTAAATACAATATTTTTTCTGAGTCCGCCACTGACACCAAAATCGCTATCGTCACCATCCATAATCAAACATAACTTAACAAACCACAGGTGAAAACTCGCTTGGTGGTTTAATGACGCTTGCTTGGTAGCGCAAATCAAGAAAACAACTCATCACCATGGCAACCAGTTACTTTCCGGCCTAGGCCGGTAAAGACAACTTATTACAATGGCAACCACTTACTTTCTGGCCTAGATGTATTTTCCAGCCCAAAAATTGATCGGAAACAACAAATTTTCTGGGCAGACGCAGAAAAACGTTTTCAAATTAAATTACTTTCATATTTTTGGATAAAAGAAGGTTATTATTAAAGACAGTGTTGTCGTTCAGATAATTTGACTTTCCCAAAAAGAACTATTTAGTTATCTATTAGTTAATATTGTTGTGCTATGAACACATATTTTTCAAACATGCATAAATTATTGAAATTACCTCTTGCAAAAATTTGGTTGTAGGTCCGGACTCGGCTGATTCAGCATATTCGCACCATGGTTGTTTTTCTCTTGTGCAAAAGGCGAATGGCATGTCTAAAAAAAAAATTATACACAAAAATGTAAATATTTGTATAAATAACAGATATTTTAATGAGAAGGGTTTTTTCTCATAGTGCACTTCTTTAAACAAAATCTAACGAACATATAAAAGGGAGAAACTCTATACAACGAAAAACTTTACATGTTTTAGAAATTTGTTACGCTACTTTGACTTTATCTAATTTTTTTAGCTATGTCTAATACTATTTTAAGCGGTACATTTTCATTTCTAAACATTTCATGGTCATTTAGTTTCAAGAGAGCAAGAGAATTTTCTTTGGCGTATTCATTTTGAAAACCATTTTTTTTTCTTTTGCAATTTTTGGATAAAATCTTTTTGGATAACATTCAAAGTTATTGCTTACTCCATGCTTCTTGGAAACAAAAGATGTTAACTCTTCCTTTCGCTGCCGTCGTAATGGCATCAGTGGCCAGCTTGAAGTGGGCATTTCTTTGCTCCTCGATGGGTGCCCACGTGGGCAAAGGGAGTTTGTGTTGAAGAAGTCCAACCCTCACAACTCTAGGAGCCCTGGTTTGTTCGGGACTGCAATCGAAGCTGGAGAAAATGAGCTCCAAGTTTACTTGGGCTGCCTGTTTTTTGAGATCTTCGGGAGCATCAACCGTACTAAAAATCACAGAAAAGGAGTTTTTGAATCTAGACACATCTAAAAACAAAGGTAAGTTAAACCAGTGAAAATAAGAAAACCGGACGTCAAAATATTTTGTTTCTCATCTTTTTTATCTAAGGCTGTAATTGCCTGTTTCAGCTTCACCATTTTACTACAGAGAGAAGGAAATGAAAATGAAGAAAAATGGACAGGTATGAGGAGTTGTGAAAAAATGAGGATAAAATTTGTTATCAGTAGATTGGCAAGCTAAAAGGTTTTAGTAATTAATATTAAGTGCATAAGTCAGAAGAGGAACACTCAATAAAAACGCAGATAAGGCGAAAATGCTTTAAATAAAATCAAATTCAGTTACTTTCAACGCAATTGTGCCTTCATTGGCTACTTTGTAGTTAAAATTAATAACCTTATCATAATTATAGTGGTACTTGCGTCACTGTAAGCAACAATAATTACCTAATAACACAATTAACGTTATCTCAATTCCTGCTGCAGTGATTCTCAACCTGTGGAGCGCGAAATCTCCGAAGGGGTACGCGAAGAAATATGGAAATCGAAAGCAAAACTATTGAGTTTACATTAGAAAAAAAAAAGAAATAGTAAAAATACACGCTTTTTAAAATATTACACACACTCCAAAGACAGTTAAGAAATAAAAACAAATAGGGAGTTTTGGCAGGACAACAGTATTGAAAGGGGGACGGTGTTAAAGTTGATATGGAAAAGAAAGACGCAATACAATTTTTAAAAAAAGACGGACGCAAATACAGAAGGTTGAGAAGTTCTATCCCACTGTATAAAGAGTAGCTAGCTAAAATAAACAACGCTCAGTGGCGTAGCTAGAATTTATTCACCCGGGGCGGTCCCTGAATTTGCCGCCCCTCTTAATAAAGGTTTCTAACTCTTGTTTTTTTCAAAAGCAAGCAGAAATCAACACAAAATAGTGGGCGGGAGATAAAATGCACCACATGTCTTTTTTTAAATTTAAAATGTTCAAACGTGCTATAATGCAAAGTTAAATAATGTAGAGTAAGGGTAACAACTTTCACTAATGGTTTTCATTTAGGTAAAGGAACACATACAAAATATGCTAAGCAAAATTACAAAAAAGTAATAATATAATACAGTGTCATTAGTGCGGGATCGGTTGATTGTGGCTAAACGGTTGAGAAAGAAAGTCGATTCAAATACTATTTCACACAGTTTTTTCTTCCGAACACGATAAAAATATTTTCAAATATACAGGGTCACCCCTCTGGAACTAAAGGTTTTAAGTATTTATTTAAAAAATTCTCCTGAAGTTATTTTTCGAAGTACAGCGTTGTAATTTGGCAAGTAAATGCAGAAAATATTGCTCTATTGGCTCGATATAAAAAAAATGAGTCACGAATACAGGGTGTTCATAAATAGGTGGCAACTTCCATGATATTCAAAAGCTCGTAACTCAATTTTTTCAAATGCAAACCCCTGCATAATCTTATCATCAAATTGGTCTTTAGGAGAGCTTCATTTTTTATTGAGTATGTCCTATACCCAAAACTCATGCTTTTCAAGATATTCGACATTTTTTCTTCTTATCGTTATTGAAGCAAATAGAGTGCGGTGGAAATCGAAAAAACTGACTGTTCACTTCACTAACGCCAAAAACTTGTCATTTATTTCTTGAATTATTGCATTTCCACAATTAATTTCACTTTACAAGAGCAAATTGATATGGTTTACTGCCTGGGAGAAGGTGAAAGAAATCCTTTGCTGGCTGCAAGGATTTACGCACAACGATATCCTGAGAGACCCTATCCAAAACGAGATGCCTTTGAAAAGTTGAAGGGGCGTTTTGAACGAACAGGGCATGCGGATTATAAAAAAAAAACTGATCGAAGGAAGAATATTTCCCATGAAGAAAATAAATTTTTGAGGTTGACGAGTGTTGTTGAAGATACCCATAATAGCACCAAAAAAATCAGTGAGCAGTTAGAGTTAAGTCAAACCCCACACAGGTTTAGAAACACTAGTAAAGTTCATAACAATACTAAAATTGATTTGGTTGCCAACTTATTTATTGCTTATGTTATAGGTGAATCCACAAGGCTAAGTATCTGCCTACTATTCGTAATTAAAAACACGAAATGGTGAAAAAATCTTATCAGATTGCTCTTGTAAAGTAAAATTCATAGTGAAAATGCAATAATTCAAGAAAAAAATTACAAGTTTTTGTTACAATAGAGTTTAAAACTGCATGGAATTTAATGCCTAAAATAAATTAAATGTTTCATAATTTTATTGAATGGTGGTACCCTATCATAAATTTTATTACTTGGAATTTCTGCCGTCACAAAGGGGGCGGGTTTTCAGTGTACCCATGTCGACTAGCCCGTTTTATCATCTAACTTCAAAAGAAATTCCTTTTTTTTTAAATGAATTTTTATGAATTTAATAGCTCTGTGCCGGTACTGATTATTATATCTACCGATTACCCCCGAGATTCTCATTTTTACCCCATTTGGGTAGACTAAAACTGCCGCCCCAATAAAAGTGTCGCCCGGGGCCCCCTCGCTACGCCACTGACAACACTTTAGATATAAACAAGCCTCCTTCTTTACAACTTTAACGTAGGAATTTTAAGCTAGTAACTCCTGAAAAAAATGACTATTGAGCTGTATGAAAAATGCACAGTCGACGTACGCCTGAAATTCGGCAATCCTTACAAAACGTCATCGTGTTGTCATTGTATCTAAACTGAAAAACTTACTGTACTCCAGTTCCGTACAGAATGGAACGCACTTTTTGCTGTTCCTCCGTGGATAACTTGGCGAAAAGATTCTCTATGCTTTCCAATTCATTACTATCCGACATTTTCACTGTTTCACTTGTTTCTAAACCTTTACAACAACTAAACTCTCCGCTGGTTAATTATCAACTACTGAAAACATATGATCTTATCGTTTTCACTGTCGACCTTCGAGCTACGAGGCCTAAGAGATAAAAATAGATAAATATATTTACGTTTTCAATTGGGTCTATTATGTATCATTAATATGCAACAGGAGTGACTATTTAAATTTTAAAGTAAAATTGAATGCATACCTTCAGTAAACTACTCAACAACGTGTTCCTAAAAATCGATAACATTAATCGATTCAACCAAAAATGTACTACAAAAATAGACTACAGATGAACAGACTACACTAGAATCTTGAAAACTGGTCTAGCGCTTAACTAGAGATTCTTTTAGCGAAAATGTTTATTAACAAAATTACGCTGCGAATATAGACACGAGAGTCTTAAAACTGGTCCAGCATATTGACAAGAGATACTTCGAAAAAATATGAATAATTTTTAATAAAAATTGGCTAAAAATACGATAATCCTAAAACTGGTCTAGCATTTTGACAAGAGATCCTTTGGAAATAGATAAGTGATTTTAAATAAAAATTGGTTAGATGAAGACAATTAGTCTTAAAACTGGTCTACGGTTCCGAAAAAGCCCCTGCGAAAAAAATATAAGTGATTTTTAATCAAAATAGGCTACGAATGTAGAAACTACGATCTTGAAACTGTTTTAGCATTTCGACAGGAGATCCTTTGGAAAAAAAGTAAGTGATTTTTAATAAAATAAGACTACTGATAAAGATACTAGTCTTAAAAGTGTTCTAGCATTTCGACAACGGGTCCTTGGGAAAAGTAAATGATTTTCAATAAAATTGGACTACAGATGAAGATACTAGTCTTAAAACTGTTTTAGCATTTCGTCAAGAGATCCTTCGGGAAGGGATAAGTGGTTTTTATTAAAATTAGACTACAGATGAAGATTTCAGTCTTAAAACTGTTCTAGCATTTCGACAAGAGATCCTTCGAGAAGGGACGTGGTTTTAAATATAAATTGGTTAGATGAAGACACTAGAGTCTTAAAACTGGTCTAGGATTCTGACAAGAGAGTCTTCGGAAAAAATATAAGTGATTTTTACTCAAAATACGCTACGAATACTGATACTACGTTCTTGAAACTATTCTGACATTTCGACAGGAGATCCTTTGGAAAAAAGTAAGTGATTTTTAATAAAGTTCGACTATAAATGAAGATACTAGACTTAAACTCTAGCATTTCGACAAGAGATCCTTTAAAAAGAGATAAGTGATTTCAAATAAAAATTGGTTAGATGAAGAGACTAGAGTCTTAAAACTGGTCTAGGATTCCGACAAGAGATCCTTTGGAAAAAATATAAGTAAGTGATTTTTATTCAAAATAGGCTACGAATGCAGATACTACGACATACTGTGCTACGATCTTGAATTCGTTCTAGCATTTTGACAGGAGATCCTGTGGAAAAAAGTAAGTGATTTTTATTAAAGTTCGACTTCAAATGAAGATACTAAACTTAAAACTCTAGCATTTCGACAAGAGATTCTTCAGAAGAAGATAAATGATTTTAAACAAAAATTGGCTACATGGAGATACTAGAGTCTTAATACTGGCCTAGCATTTTGACAAGACATCCTTCAAAGAAATGATTTTTGGTAAAAATTGGAGAGAAATGAAGATGATACAACTTCAAACTGCTCTAGTACTTCGACAAAAACATGTAAAATTTAATCATACTTTTTCGTAATAATAAACGAATCAGATAGTTTATTAAATACTCCTAGTTGCTTTTAATTAAACTTATCGTTTTGTATCAATTATTTAACTTGATTTTATATAGCTGCTTGAAGTAATTATGCATAATTAGTAGCTAGTCGATACACATAGTTGCAAAACTCGACATATTTTAAATCAAACATATGCTAAACTCATTTAGATTATTTATAATAAACATAAATTTAAGTGACAAATCACTTATCCCATATCTAAGACAATCATCTTCCGACGAAAAAAAAAGAATCTCAAAACTGGGTACACTTTCTTTGAGAAGCTTTTTTTTTTAGATATAAGACAAGAGATATTTTTGTAAAACTTGTTTGCAGAGTTTCAATAGAATTTTTAGGCCCATGGCTAACTGATTCTACTTCATATTCTATTTATCGCCTTGGTATTCCAATCTCTTATACTTTTTTCGTCCAAATCTTTTATTTAACTGATTTAGTATGAACAACGTATTGGGCAATTTTGACATAGCATTAGTCCGAAATCTACCTGAGATGTTTGCAGGACAATAGTGAATTTCATTTAAGTATGAAACCTATAAAAAAGTAACCACGCATTTTGTCAAAACTTATTTACATTAACGGCCAGCGGTCGTATCCAAAAAAAATTGTGTAAAACCATTTTGATGCTGTTCAAAAACTGACAAAGATAAGTTTTGTGGGTCATTTTATTGCAAGAAATTATATGGCAACAGTGTGCATTTTTTGGCATTAGTAAGCTGACACATGTCAAATATACGAACAACAAAAGCATAAAGTTGTCGTCCATTGCAAGTTTAAAAGTCATGTATTTAAGAAATTTTAAGATGATTTATTAGACATTCAAGAAAGACAACGAGAAATTTTGCAGTGACCGGTTCGTTTAAACACAATATCAATTGACTGGAAGTTAACAATTGCTTAATATTTGACAAATTACGTGTGTTCGAACTCCTGAAAAAATTTTCTATCAATCGTTAAAATGTCAGACGAAAATAATGAGGAAGAAAAAGGAGTTGATCTGTATCGTGATACTCCCGTAAGATATTTGGGTAAATATCGATTGCGAAAGCTGATTTTTTTCGCACAATTGATTGTTTTTACTTCTTGAAGCATTCACTAACGAAATAGGAGAATCGTTTAGGCAACAGCTGGGTAGCAGGATTGTAAACGCCACGTATGCAGTTGGATTCTTGTACGTTTTTGCCGATACGATAGACAAAACTACAACTACGTATACTGTAAGTACGAGGTTTGTTCCAGCAGACAATCTTGTAGGGGAGACTGGGGATGAAAGTAGCACGGGTAGATTGTAACAGTGCCTATAGTTTCTTTAATTTTTGTTATATGTCGCCCTAAGCGTCTGAGCAATGTTTATTTTCATCCACCTCCCTACCTACAGAGCTAGTTTTCATCACAGGTTTTCATCTGTCATGGAGTTTTTGCCAGCCAGAGTCAATGGGTGGTATGAATAAAACAAGAGTTTATACTCTAAGTATGTACTCTGAGCATGAGCATAAAGTGAGAGTTTATACTCAGTTTCGTAAGAACAAAAACGAGCTAACTTCGAGATGTAAATGCCCCTGTTAATTTGAGTATACAGGGTGTCCCAGATTACATTTCCAGCATGGGGATCTCGCTTATTATAAGAGATACAGGTTTGTTTAAATTAGATGAATTATTCCTTGGTATGAGAGGAGCCACAATCAATTTTTAAAAGTACAAAATTCCTCGTGCTTCAGATGTTATAGCAAAAAATATGAAAATGTCCAATTTCTTTTTTTCCTCATAACTTTTTTGTCTTAATCATTAGAACAATTTTATTTGTACTTTCTTAAGGCACTTTTTAATGGAGAATTTGACTGTTATTTTAGATTATTTTTAACAACTACCATTTTCGAGATATTACCCCTAACTTCATTTTTCCTTATGGGCCGCAAAGTTGGCTATGGAATAGTTGAATGTGCTTTTTTTTTCTCTTTAAAATGAGATATTACTTGCTACGTTTATTTTTATAAATAGTCACAAAATCAAGAAAAATCGTATTTTACCTTATCAAGCTATCTATAATAATAAAAACAAAAAACAACTAATTACCTATGTGTCAAATGACAGTTACCATTTGTCTGCTGTATCATTTATTAGAACTTTATAGTATTGTTGTGTAATTCGATAGTCTTTGTAGCAAATTTGTTATCATATAATTATGGGCACATTTACAACTAATTAAAAATTCTGTATGTTGAAATGCCACATTATTTATAATAGAAAGTGTGTAAAATAAATAATTCTAATTAATTATTGATTTGTTTGGGATTTTTGGTTGGTTTGTCGAAAAAACCATATATTTTTAAATTTATTTCCAAATTTTTGTAATTACGCATCCTTCGTTGCCTTTTCTCGGGATATAGCTCTAATTATATTCGCTTAGCTTCTTCATAGTTTTATGTCAAAGAATGTAGCATCTCAACATGTCAAATTAATCACTATTTTTAAATGTTGCCATCATTATAACAATTACTACAAAGACTATCGAATTACAAAACAATGATGTAAAATTCTAATAAATGATAGCGCAGACAAACGGTAACTGTCATTTGACATTTAATTAGTTGTTTTTTGTTTTTATTTTCATAGATAACTTGATAAGTGTTGGGTAAAATATAATTTTTCTTGATTTTGTGACTTATTTATAAAAATAAATGTAGCAAGTAATATCTCATTTTAAAGAGAAAAAAAAAGCATATTCAACTATTTCATATCCAACTTCGCGGCCCATAAGAAAAAATGAAGTTCGGGGTAATATCTCGAAAATGGTAGGTGTTAAAAATAATCTAAAATAACAGTTACATTCTTCATTAAAAAGTGCCTTAAGAAAGTACAAATAAAATTGTTCTAATGATTAAGACAAAAAAGTTATGAGAGAAAAAAGAAATTGGACATTTTCATATTTTTTGCTATAACATCTGAAGCACGAGGAATTTTGTACTTTTAAAAATTGATTGTTACTCCTCTCATACCAAGGAATAATTCATCTAATTTAAACAAACCTGTATCTCTTATAATAAGCGAGATCCCCATGCTGGAAATGTAATCTGGGACACCCTGTATACTCTTATATACAAACACACGTTTGTTATGATGAATTCTACACAAATTTTGACTAGCAAATGGTCCTCAGTTTTGCTTACACGTATTACTAGTGTCCATCAATAAATCATCATGAGTGATAGCGAAGAAGAAATTAATCAAAACAATGTTTCTTAAAAGGCATTCGTCAAGTACCTGATGCAAGGTAATCAAAATCTAAAGCTATTGATATCATAAAAACACAATGGGAGGCCAGTTTTTGATATTTTCGTCCTCGGCCTCTGCCATAAGCTGAATTGGAATATCGACTAGTTAAAGCTCTGTTAATTCTAGTTTATCGTTTAAATATTTTGCTATAATATGCAGAACGAAACAGCTCGCAATAAGTTTTGGGACTTTTTCAGTGGAAACTCGGACTTTATATTGTAGAATCCGAAATCGTTGTTATTATATAACTGGCCAAAACATCTTTCAATTATTACCCGTTCTTTTGTAAACAGGTTGTTATAGGCGTGTTGTTGAGGTGTATTCGGTTTCTAAGAGGAACCATCAGCCATGGCGAGATAGCATATCCCTCATCTCCTAAAAGTAATGCTTGGCTATTTTCAAAAGTATTTCTTGCAATATTATAAATTTCCGAATTGCTCCAAATCCTTGAGTCGTGGACAAAACCTGGCCATGAGGCGTTACAACTTACCCGATCATTGTTACTTTTAACCCCAACGTTGAGGTTGGAGGTAACAGCTGTCTTACTACAAAAAAAATCACACATATGCTTTACGAAACATACGAAATAAATATCTTGGAAGGAATACAAATGTCCAATCTATCATTAAATCAATTTGGATGTAAAAAAACTTGTTATGCTCTTATGAGAAATTAAATAAAAACAAAAAATGTTACTTTCATCCCTGGTCTACTCTATTAATACAAGAACTGGTTTATGCTTTAGTATGAACCAATAAATGTATTAGCCCAGAGATGGGCCAACGATTTGTAAGTATATATTGGTACTGCGCACAAGTCTCATAGTCCATCGGATTGTATGTAGCCTGTAACAAGCCTTTCATGAACGGTTTAAAAATCAACGTTTTAACAGAGTATTCTTGCAGGCAAGAAGGGGCCATCCTGACTGTTTACCAAGAACTATTCACACAGCTGTTGAAACACTGCTCTGGCAGTTTTTTGCTTCAATTTTGTTCACAAGCGTCGCCATTAACAGAGCATGTGTGTTCACAGATACCGTCTTGAAAAGAAGCATTTGGGTCACGAGAAATACAAGATACGCCATAGTCTCTGTTGTTGGATTGACATTGCTTCCATTTATTATAGAACCTATCGACAACCTTTCGGATTACATTTTAGACAATACGTATAGAAAGTGTTCATATTGGTAGATCAGCATAATATACTAAAGTGTAACACATTGGCAGCTAGTCTTGAAAGATTTTTCTGACACACATTTATAGTAACAGAATCTTGTATTGCTTTGTACCAACTTTTTTTGGGTTGTATAACGTGCGAAATAAAATTTTTAATGTACCTTGTAAGTGAATCAAAATGGATCAGAAAAGAGCTAGTTAAAAACACGATTTTCCCCCCCAAAAAAAGTAAAAACTATCCCTTTCTTTATTTAAGGATCAGCTTTTTATTATCCTGAAGTAACATTACGCAACAATTTTTAACTTTTTTATCTTTTAAGAGCCAAAGTTGCAGTGAAGATTTCTTAGATCTTTTAAGAATTTTAGATCTTCGAAATTTTTGTGCCAATGAGACATTGAAATTACACTGCAAAAGCTAAATAGACCATACACTATTTGCATAAAAGTGGATGGAAAAATTGTGGGCACTGCTTATAAAATACAACACCAACTGAAAATGGAAAAAATCTCAAAAAAAAAGGCAACGTTATCTGTAAAGATTTATTGATAGTTTTAACAATAGCATCTCTTACCCTTCCTTCAAGTATATTAATAACAAAAAAGTCAATATTTATCTATACATACAAGTCCAAATATCTGGACAAAAAAAATATAAAAAAATACTATAAGGGCATTCATATTATTTTCGCAATAACGAAACATTACGTATAAAGGTACATGAAATAAAGATAAAAAATACAAATAGCTTATGTTATAGTGCTGAGTTTTTGCTACTCTCATCCAAATAGCACTTTGTTTATGAATGCCCTAGTTTTACTCACTACAAAAATGGAAGAATATTGCATGGATATTGAGATTTTTAGCCCAACGCACTAGAGGTAAACTAAGATCAAAAATACAAAAGAATTGTAAATAAAAATAACAATAATAAATGAAAATATTTAAAAATAAACACCTAAATCACATGAGTACCTATGTCACCACAAAATAAGTTTCAAAATTGCAAAAATCTGAATAAAACACACACAAAGGCAACTGAAAATATATCACATGAATCGCAAGTGAACTTTGCAATATCGAAAATTACGTACAAATATGTAAATGGATGTAACAACGCAAATAACTGTAAAAAAAAATGAATTTTAGTTAAGTGTGTAAAAAAAACGATAATGGTACACAGAGGCAGGATGTCAAAAAGTCATGTGCACTTAAAAAAAATACAGCAAGGAGAGCAAAAAATTTATCAGACACAAAATTCTAAATTGACTTTTGACCGTAGAAAGTATAACAAGCAAAAAAAATTCTTTTAGGCCTAGAATAAAACTGAAAATACATAACGTTATAATTTGACTACCAAAAAAATATTGAAAAATTTCTTTAAACTGTGCTTTTGGCATACTCAAACATACACTTGAATAATATACTGTCTAAAAGGAATGGAATATGCTATATATCTCAGTAACTACCCACTTTAGGGAAAAATGTTTTGAATAAAAGTTGTTTGGTACTTAGTTTTCCACCATAAGACAAAATTTAAATTTTTTTTTCGGATAACAAAAGCGCAATGAAAAACAATTGATTTTTTTTAAATAGCAAGGTACCCCTATATTATACTCATTTAATAGATTTTTTTTTGTTTTCAGTGATGGGGTCACCTTAAAAATTAAGTTTATGCTAAGAGGCCGGAGAATATCGAAAATTTAAAAGATCGTATTAGAGAAATTACACCTGAAATGTTTGGTAATGTTATAAACGGGTTTAAAAACCGAGTTTATCATTGCCAAGCTGTAAATGGTTCACAGTTTGAACACTTATTGTAGATTTCGTCAAAAAAATTTAGTTCTTATGATGTTTTTGTTAGAAATAAATACTAATCAATTTAAATAATTTTTGCGTTTTTCTCAAAAAGTTGCTTAAGTAAGGGTACTAAAGTTTTGCATCATTGAAAAGAGAAAAAAATTATCAAATGGGTATAACATAGGGGTACCTTGTCGTAAAAAAAATCAATTGTTTTTCATTGCGCTTTTGTTATTCGAAAAAAAATTATTTAATTTTGTCTTTTGGTCGAAAACTAGGTTCCAAGCAACTTTTATTTAAAACATTTTTCCTTAAAGTGGATATTTACTGAGATATATAGCATATTCAATTCCTTTTGGACACACTGTATAAATCTTTTAGATACCTATCGTTTTACAAGTTTAATAAATTGCATTTTATTTTGGTGGGTACATTGCTGTTTGCACTTCAACAATAACAAAGAATACAAATTACCTAATAATAACCTACACCACTAACATAAACAAAAACAATTATTGTCCTACACATAATCAAAAATATGAACACAGTAGAGCAATTATTGCAAATAAAACGTGTTTCATTTTAAACAAATCAGGTATAAAAAATTACAGAATGAAGGAGTTGTGATTTTTTTACGTTATTCAGATGTTATTCCTCCCCCATTTTTGTGCCTAAGATTTTGACTTTCATTTTCCAAATTAAAATTGAATAGACGCAAACGAAGCTTTCGCAAAAGTGTGCTAACACCTCAGTCCCAGGACATCAACTGTCGTTATTTTTACCACCACCTGATCAAAAATTGCGTACTATAGAAGGAGCTAAAACAACCCCACCATCTGATCAGTATCTTTTTACTTTTCACGGGGGTGTGTTGTAACGTGCGGTGATTTGATAATAGCTTAAGGTGCAGTGATAATTACCATCGCCTTTTTGGTCATACTTTCCAAAAGGTGTGTAAGTGTTTAAGTGCGGATTGCAGGTAAAAAAATTAAGTTCGTGAAAATGGCGAAAGTTTGTACAAAAGGTAAGTAAATAATTGAACGTTAATAATTGTTGCAAAACGAAACATGCCTAACTTCATTCATATTTTGCTAGCAGAGTGGAATATCAACGAAGTTGACTATAAGCAAAATCGTCTAAACCAGTGGTTCTCAACCAGTGTGAACAGGAGACGGGTTTGTGTATGTTCTGTGGTTTCGAAACAAATCAAGGACCTTTTTTTTAAGTCGCCACTGTATAAAAGCATTTAAAGGGGTGCCGCAATAAAAATGCTCACAAAAAGGGGGTGCGCAAGTTTAAAAAGGTTGAGAAATACTGGTCTAGGCCGCCATTTATCGTTTAACCAAGACTTGAAGTTTTAAAATAACGGTTAAAATTCACTGACGTTTAAAAATATGCTGTTAATTATACGCGGTGGAGCCACTATATTCGCCAGGCTCCAGTGCCGGATTAAGGTTTGATGGGCCCTAGGGTGAAGAACAGAGTGGGCCCCTGAAAAAAGTTACAGGCCCAAAATTATGGTTGAAATGACCAGGGGTTTGGAGCGGAGCACAGAGCAGTGGAGCGATGGGTTTTTGCCCGGAGCAGGAGCGGAGTCCGGAGCAAATAATTTTGATTGCTACACTGCTCCAGTTTATTATGTACAATTTTTAAAAAAAACTACATTTTTATTGTTTGAAGATCAATAATTTGTTTTTTCAAACGTTTATTGAACTTTGCTTGTTTGTTACGGGTTACGGTCAAATATTAATATTTTTGACCAACTTCCACATATCCGATAAAATTAAAACTTTGTTTTTAAAAACAATTTTATTTTATCAAAACACTTTTTTTTAAACGTTAATAATATTTGGAGCATGGAGCGGAGCTGGAGCGGGCCTTTTGATGCCGGAGCGGAGCAATTAAAAAATTGCACTGCTAAAACCCCCTGAAAATAACACTTCAACTTAAATAATGGCCAACCGTGGGGCCCTAGGCCCGGGCCTCCTTGGCTTATACGTTAATCCGGCATTTTCAACCCCTATATTTGTCAAATACAATATTCTACACATTTTTCGGTAAAAAAAAAAATCGTATTCGTCCAACCGCCCATTCGTCACGAAATTTTGAAAATGAGACAGAAACAGACAGCATTGGACTTCTTTGCTAAATCACACACACCTACACATTGTGTTTTCAAAAATTGAAGTAAATTTGTGCTTTAGATCTAAAGTCTGTTTTATACTATACTATTTTGTCGTTTAAGAAAATCGTATCCGATTTTCTAGTACGGTGTCAATCAGAAATTAAAAATCTTGAACGAAAAATTCGTACGAAATTACTACCTGCCCTAAATGCGTCCAATTAGCATGGGCGCATGCGTATTCTACTGTAACTGTATCTGACCGCATGTCATTTGTGGGTTGTTAACTGAAACAATCAAACGATGTTAAATACTACTTATTAGTTATTACCGTTATAATCCCTCACAATTTATTTTGTAGGAATCAATATGTAGAATGGAACAACCGTTAAATATACGTTAAATTTGAAAATGATTCGCTTTTTGTTCTGTGTTCAAATTGAACATTTGACATGGTTACTCAAGGTGCCAACAAAATATGATAAAAGTTACTAATAAGTAACCAAAATATATTGGAGTTTTCGTACCAAAAAATAGTACAATGTAAATGGTTCGTATTTTCCATGCTAAATTCTTGAACGAAATTTTTGTATTAAAAATCGTATACGATTTTCTTAAACGAAAAAATAGTATAGTATGAAACAGACTTAATACCGTACACGCAAAATAAAAATCTCACTTACTATTGGAGATGGACCATAGGTTTAAATACAGCAAAATTGCAAAACCTAATGATTGATAATTCGAAAACAAATTTGAAGTAAAATAAAAAGCATGCGCGAAAACACGCAAAAATCGAAGTTTGGCCAATCGTACCTAATTTTTTAACTCACTGTTCTACATTATTCAAATTTTTCTTTGGGTTATTAAGCTAAATAAAATTTAGCAGCTTTCCCTAAAAAAAAGCCATACTTTAGCTCTTATAATAAGGAAGATCCCATAGCTAAATTCGAATTTTAATCAGGTACTTGGTAGAATCATAAAGTGATTGGTTATAGAACACATGAAACACTTTTTACTTGCAGTATCCTCTTAAAAAATCCGTCCTTTTGGAGTTATAAATTTTATTTAACTACATATCACAACGTGACAATGCTACTAACATTACCTAAAGCCTACGGTGCATATTTCCTAATAGTTTCATCTAGAACTTTATCAACTAAATTATCTATGGGTCTTATGATAAAGGGAATTGCACTCAGACCTATACCTGTCACAAACCACTTCCTCACACCCAATGGTAGGGACTGATTCTTCTGCAACCAGGAGTTGGCTAACGCACAGGTCCTGTTTATTGTAAATCCTGGGATTATAACAGAAGCGAACATCTGCCATATTAATGTATCGACGGCAGCATAAGCAGATTTTTTCACAACGTTAGGATCAGTTTTTTTAGACTAAAATTAGGTCAGGAAAGTTAAGTTGGGACTCTTCCGAAGGCTCCAACACTTACATTGTACATTTCCAAGCTTTTGTCGATAGTATCAGCTAGGACGTAAAGGGTGGCTATCCCATAGGTTGCATTGACCCATTTTGTACCTATCTGTGCCCTAAAGGCTTCACCAACTTCGTTTGCATATCCTTAAATTAAAAAAACAAGGCTTTTTTAGCAAGGAATGTTTTGTTAGAGCCAATTCTCCTACCTAAGTATCGTACGGGTGTGTCTCGGTAAATATCTACGTTTTCGGGTTTTGATTCTTCGTTCATTTTCAAAAAATTTAAAGGAGAAAATAAAATGACAAAAATAAATGTATAAAATTTGGAGGTTAAGTTATGTCATGTCTGTTCAACGGGTTGCCTGCGTAATTTAATTAAATTATATGACGTATTTTCGCGCGAAAATTGCTTCTTTATTTTATAAAATCATTGTGGTCAACAATGTTTGGGTTTATGAATGATTGACTGGTATCGATTTGACATGAAGATGAAGGTGTCCTTTAAGACCATTCTGTTTCGAGGGGCTCTGATAACGGCCTGTTGGTCTAGGGGTATGATTCTCGCTTCGGGTGCGAGAGGTCCCGGGTTCAAATCCCGGACAGGCCCAATTTTTCTTTTTTTTTCTTTTTTTTGAATATCCCTGGAATTTCGAATTTTTTTAACAGTGGATACAAATATTGAAATTTAAAAACTGGAAGCGACCTACACAAAAAAAAATGGTTATGATATGATGAAAAAAGACAATATTGTGGAAAATTGAGGCAATTCATAGGTGAACAAATGGCAATCAAAGGGCAAAAATGTGAAGAAACAATGGCCAAACCGTAGAAAGCAAAAAGTGTCGAAGAATTAAGTGGAATAAAGAATTTAAGCCCTGGTGTTCTCCCAAAGAAGAGTTGGAGGATGTTAGGAGAGCTACAAAAAAAAAGCACTTTTAAAGAATTAAATTCCAAGTCTTCATCTACCCATATAATTTAAATAACAGAAAATTACATATTTCTTAACAATAATTAATTAAATAGAACAAAAATCAGTCAAAATCTTCCGCTCCGCTTCCTACCAGTATATTTTGTATTCGCTCTAGTCTCTTTACCCTGTTTTTTCCTCCTCTCCTTCTTTTCCAAAATCCACTCCTTCGACTTCTTGATCGGCTTTCCCTTTATTTTCTTAATCCGCTCCCGTTTCGACGTATACTGCGCTCCTAAAAATTAAATGAGCATTTGATACGCTTAACTAACTTTATGATTAAATTAAAACCACATTTAACGTAAATATGCAACAACCGCCTTGGTAAAAACAATTTCGACTATAAAAAAAACGTTTGTCAGGTGTGGGGTTCGAACCCACGCTCCCCTTCGGGAACCAGAGCTTAAATCTGGCGCCTTAGACCGCTCGGCCAACCTGACTTCACACAAAATGTAGTTTGTAATAGTCCATATAACGTACGCCTATTTCATAACTTGTTGCAATAGAGATGCGGGATTCTAGACGACCCTCAACACACTTTGATCCCATACTGGTTACTGCGACGCTTACGGTATTTTAGTTATTAAATGTGACACAAACGTACAATTAAGTGCTGCAACATCCAACCGCGCACGCGATCAATAGATAATAATTAATGGAGATCGATACAAAATTAAGCTACTACAAGAGATATTTTTAGTAAATTTGGAACATAGACTTCTTCCTATTCGGTAATTACGAAGATTTTATAACCGAAACGCTCAAAGACTGTCCCTAAACGTCCCGTTCACTGCTTTATCAACATGTTACCGTCACGTTTCTCATGCATCACCAAGAATTTTTAACGAGGTTACACCTTCTTCTGTTTTCTCCTTGAAAATTTTTGAAAAATACATGTTAATGCAGAAAACATACCTTGAGAATCTTGCTCCGTTCCCAACGCTTTGGGCATCTGCATGTTACCGCCGGTCATTAGCACCAAGAAGAACTTCTTGGCCTTTGATGAATTCGGATAATCGACAACGACGCCCCCATAAAACCCAGCTTTCATGGCTTGCGTCGTTACCAGCTCCATTTGGTCGTTGTTTTCCGGGTAAAATTGCAACACGGCTCTTGCAGATCGAGTCTGTACAACAAAAATAAGGAGAAATCAACTAAGAGTGTTCTCGGAGAGGGCGGAACGGTATCAAACGATGATTTTTACAATTCGAAAGATGGGCATTAATCGCCCTACCAAATCTAGATACATCCTTCGTCCATTCAGCTCTCAATTTTACAACACAGACCCCATCAGGAAAGTCTTATTTTAGCTGGACACATATTGTCGTATTGATAGACCAATAAATCAACCAATAGTTTGCAAAAAGTCTAAATCGGTTCATCCTCAACTCATTTTACTTCGTGAATTTGATTTCAACGACTTCGTTAACCACGTATTTATTGATGAACCAACTGTCTGTTAAGTATTGTCATTAACGAAAGACTAGTTGACGAAATAAGATTCTACAGTATCTTTTAAAAATTCTCGCAAATTACATTTGATTTCTCCGCCGAGAAATCCGCTAATGTTATCCAGCTTAGCTTTGAACTATATATTTTGAGGATATAGACACATTGACTGCCAAAAGTAACGCTGGATTGGATCCCTCCTTAAAGGAGAAAACGGGGCAGACCCAGGAAGACATGAAACAAGGGCATTCAGAGAGCTATGAGCGAAAGGAATCTGCAAGAGGACCAGTGGCAGGATAGGAAGGGTTGGAGGAACAGTCTGGGAATCGGACATCGTCGACAGACGCTATAAAACCGATTTATATTATATGGACACATCAAAGATATCCCAAGTTAATCCTGGGTCCTGGGGTGTTATCTGTATAGATTGTAAGAGCAAAGCAATTGTTCCACGAGTTTAAACTGTTTTAATGCATTATAAAAAGGGTACAGTGAGATTTGAGAATCATAGTTGAACGCATTGAAAAACATCAATCAAGGCGCGTTTTTTAAGTGATCTTTCGTGACGAAAACGAGAGATTAGAAAAAAAAACGTTTGCAATCGCTGATAACACTTGAAGCAAAACTACAAAAATTGTGAGATGAGGTCCGGGTCTCTGTGAATCCCGATCCCGGGCTTTCCCCCACTCACAGACCCTGGACACACCATCAATATGGCCATCTAATTTTGTTTGTTTTAAAAAGAAAACGTGTTTTTGGGTATGGCTTAAGCTTAAAAAACCCAGCTCTCTTCCAAACTCAAGATTTTTGTCTGTCTGCCCGTTCGTGTTTGTTCCGTTATAACTCGAGAATCGCCAAACGAATTTTAATGAAATTTTGTGGGTGTGGACATGGTCTCCAACTTAAACACTAGGGCACTTCCTGCCCCATTTAAGTTACTATTAAGGCGTAATTATACCTGTAATTCCTTCCTTACCGCGGATCATCGGTGGGGAAAGAAAGAGGGGAAATGAGAAGAGGGGAAACGCTAAGGAAACTGAGGGAAAATAATACAAAATATAATAAAATTAGACTCACCAGACTAGCATATAACGAGGAGAAGAATTTAAACAGTCTCTGTACAGGTTTGTGTGTCGATTTATCAGCATTACATAACCACTGTAGGGCAGATATGCTTATGGCACCATCGAACGAACCAGCTCTGAACGGGCAACCCTGCCCCATATCGGACAACAATAAATCACCTTCAACTTCGCGTTCCGTGGCAACGTCTGTAAACAAACCAATCAGTTAGTAACAATGCTGCAAACATTTTAAAAGAGCAGTTACCGCGGCTACAAAAAAAATACCTACCGAGCATATGTGGTGATATATCGAGGCCGACCCATACGTGTCCCTGTTCCTCAAGAACACCCCCACTTAAACCAGATCCGCAACCAACATCGAGCAAATAACATGGAGTATCTTCAGGCAACAGCAATAATTCTATTGCTCGTTCGCTCATTTGTACTTGGATGTCCATAATACGAGAACTACAATGAAAAACGATTAGATATACTGCTCGCAATTTGTGAATAGGCCAAACTTACTTTTGTGTGTATTTTTTGGCTTCATTTTCATTGTAAAACTGTAACAAAACGACGAATTAGTGCACGTAATTGAGGTTATGATGTAACAATATGGTTAATTAGAACGTGTTCGTTGAATAAAACTTACGATTTCTGGTGGAGCTAAGTGCTCAGGTCGTGACATGGTAAATTAGATAGTATAATCTTGTTGTTAACTTATTATTATCAGTCTCACATTTGACGTTCACACGTGCTAACCTTAAAAATTGGTACTGTCAAACTTAGGAACTTTTCAGTTAGCAGTTTTAGGGTGTGATTATTGTTGGTATGTGTCACACATTTGTATTTTCGTTTAGTTTGGCGGTTTATTTACTGGTTTAGGTTAACATGTCAGTGCTCCACTGTTAGTGTAAATGAAAAATGTATGTAGACAATTTAAAAAAGGACTTCTATGAATTTATAACAGGCAAGGTAAACAGTACCATCTTTTCATTAATAATTCTTTGCTAATTGGTGTCTTTGTTTTCTAGAGGATATTTTTAATAATAAACTATGATATTGATAGTATATGCACCTGTAAAATACTACAGGCTCTTCTGCAACACAAGCAGACTTTATATTCTTTATCTGTGGTCAAAGGAATACACGATCTAAAAAGTGCGTACAATGAAAACTGCAGGGACGTTAAGTACTTTGTTTTTATAAATTGTGGAGGAACTATTGATATAGTCGAAGAACTGCAACCAGATGATGATATTATATTTTTTGTATTGGATTCACATAGACCTACGGATCTGTGCAATATTTACAGCAATGGACAAATAAGATTACTATGGAGCATAGAAGATGATGCAGATGTGCCCGAATTCCATGATGTCTTCCGAGAAGATGAGGTAAGTCCCCCCATAAACCATTTGCAATTCATTAAGAACCTCCATTCTACTTAACTCTTTGACCATATTAAGCGATCCACATCTTCTACATTTGCCCATCTTCTCTTCTTGTGTCTTCTATTGTTTTCCCTATTTTAGTCTGATGATGATGAAGAAGAAGAAGAAGAAACACATACTTCCGATGAAGAAAATGAGGGTGAAGAGAATTCTGAATCGGCTGGATCGAAAAGGCAACGACTGAATGAAGAAGCAATTTTAAAACGCCGGAACAAAAGACTGTGGGAGGATAATCGTAATAAATTAATATTTGAATACACCCAGTTTACGTACTACAATAAAGCGGTAAGTGAAAGTTATATTTAAAGTTATCTATGAGACTTCGAAACTATCTCTTTGTATACATGTTTCTCCCAATTGTTATCTATGAGACTGAAACCATCTCTTCGTATCTATGTCTCTTGCAATTGTTGTTATCCGTGAGACTGAAACTATCTCTTCATATCTTTCTTGCAATTGTTGTTACCTATGAGATCGAAACTATCTCTTCGTATCTGTGTCTCTTGCAATTGTTGTTATCTATCTTACTTTGAAACTAGTTCTTCGTATCTATGTCTCTTGCAATTGTTGTTATCTGTGAGACTGTGAAACTATCTCTTCGTATCTTTCTTGCAATTGTTGTTATCTATGAGACTGAAACTATCTCTTCGTATCTGTGTCTCTTGCAATTGTTGTTATCTATCTGACTTTGAAACTAGTTCTTCGTATCTATGTCTCTTGCAATTGTTGTTATCCGTGAGACTGTGAAACTATCTCTTCGTATCTGTTTCTTGCAATTGTTGTTATCTATGAGACTGTGAAACTATCTCTTCGTATCTATGTCTCTTGCAATTGTTGTTATCCGTGAGACTTTGAAACTATCTCTTCGTATATAGTTCTCTTATAATTGTTGTTATCTATGAGACTGAAACTATCTCTTCGTATATATTTCTCTTTTAATTTTTGTTATCTATGTGACTTTGAAACTATCTTTTTGTATATATTTCTCTTGTAATTGGTGTTATCTATGTGACTTTGAAACTAGCCTTTGTATCTATTTCTCTTGCAATTGTTCTTATCTATGTAACTTTGAAACTATTTCTTCGTATCTATCTCTTGCTATTGTTGTTATGTATGTGACTTTGAAACTTTCTCTTCGTATTTATGTTTCTTGCAATTGTTGTTTTCTATGAGACTTTGAAACTAGCTCTTCGTATCTATATCTCTTGCATTTGTTGTTATTTATGAGCTTGTGAATATCTCTTCGTATATATTTCTCTTGTAATTGTTGTTATCTATGTGACTTTGAAACTATCTCTTCATATATATTTCTCTTGTAATCTTGTTATCTATGAGCCTGTGAAACTATCTCTTCGTATATATTTCTCTTGCAATTGTTGTTATTTATCTGACTGAAACTATCTCTTCGTATCTATATCTCTTGCAATTGTTGTTATCTATGAGACTGTGAAACTACCTCTTCGTATATATTTCTCTTGCAATTGTTGTTAGCTATCTGACTTTGAAACTAGCTCTTCATGTCTATATTTCTTGTAATGCTTACTATCTATTTTTCTCTTGTTCAGAGTGCCACGATAATGTTCGATTTAGCTTGGAAATTAAATAGAGATGACAAAGATCTCTTGTGGTACGCCATTGTGGCTTTAACAGAACAAATGCTGTTTGAAAAAATTGAAAACTCCCAGTACGTGTTGGAGTGTGGAAATCTTCAGCAGCACGCCACGCGCCTACAAAACCGATCGAATGACACGGATGTGTTGACATCCATGAAGATCGTCTTTGAAAAGGACCTAAGACTCGCGCTGTACAGGCACTGGACCGTCGAAGCAAGTTTGAAGCATTCGATGTTCACGGCCTGCAAACTGAAATTATGGTTGATTCGTGGGGACAAAAAGTTGCAAGAGTTACTTGTCGATATGGGGTAAGTTTGAAGCAACTATTTCTAAAGTTTTGCAGCCTTTTTCTTCCCAAAAGAGCTCTGAAATTCAGTCTTTATGTCATGTGACACAAATACGTGACGTAATTTTAAAGACGTGTCAAATGTGTCACACATATGTTACACAGCCTTATATCTTCCTTATTTGAAGAGATATGACTTTGGAGTTACATACAAAATAGTTACAGGATCAATGTCAAATGTGTCACACATGTGTGACACAGCCTTATATCTTCTTTATTTGAAGAGATACCATTTTGGGCTTACATACAAAATAGTTACAGGATCAAAGACCATTCAAAAATGCAGTTAGATTTAAAAATAAATAATTTTTTGAGCTATTTAATTTCCAAATTTTATTTTCGAAATAAAAACGTTGGAGTTTCTACTGGGCGATTTTATTACAGACTGCCTTTAGTACAAAGTAGACAGAACTATCTATCGATGGACCTCCAGCTACGCCAGGAGTTTCAAGGATCCATAGAAAAACTGTCCGAGAAATACGGAATCTCCGATATAGTTTATGCCACCTTCACCTTAGCATTCGGATACAGAAATAAATACTGCGCGGCGGACATAGTGTTAGCAATGCTGGCCATATTGGAGTCTTCTGTAAGTGTGATTTGCTTTTTCCAATACGTTTTTGAAATGTTGTGATTTTTCAGTCCAAAGATCGAAGGCCCGCAGAATGCTTCCATGCGGCCTTAGACTGTTTATCGAGATCGAAAAAGGACATCATCACGGCTGCCATAGATAAGGCCAAAATGATCACCACGACGTTGTTCAAGACTGTCCAAAGTGCATTGGAGACGAAGAGGATCGTGTCAGCTGGGCCTTTCCTGTATTTTATCGTCCAAGAGGTATGTTCTAACCTTTTTTTGCTCAAGTTTGAAGGTTGTCTAATGTTTTTTTTCTTTTTTTCATAGGGAACCGTGGATTGCTACATGTTTTCCCAACAGCATATTTTGTCGTTGTTGGCCCAGTTCATTTTGAGAGCTTATGTGTCCATGTCGAGGAACAGGAAAGCTTCCACTCTCCCCCTGGTTGTGTCGGCTCCCAAAGATGAAGACAAAGGAACCTGTGTGGTGATGGGTATCCCCCCTTTATGCGAAAATTCGCCCAAAAAGTGAGTGATTTTTCGTATTGATCTAGGAATGTCGGCGACTTAAAATTACGAGATTATTTTCAGCATTGCTTCCAATTATTTTCTGCTCTTTTATTGTTTAATTCTTATTTTTTTTTACACTTCTGTATTTGTATTTTCGGGGGGAAAACGTTTATTACTCCAAAACGGTTGGTTTTACATGCAAACTAAGTACCTCAAACATTTTAAAGCAAGCTTTAATTCGGAATCCAAAAACGCGAACATTCAGGGCGTTCTATTAAAAACAAACAAAATTACGTATTGGTACGCGGTGACGAAACACCCTTTATAGTTAAAAATAATTTTAAATCGCGTAGCTAAGGTTCACAAGCAACTTTTGTTTGAAGTATTTTTTTGTCTTCGCTAATAACGGAGCTTTTGAATAATTCGTTTTCGTTGGGACACCGTGTATACGTAGTCGACGCCCCACGACCTTGCGATTCTCTGATACCGCGTATGTTATTGGATGTACGAAAAAAATTCAAAGGAAAGGGTTTTCGTGCTTACTTAAACAAATTTGATGAACATGTTTTAAACTGTACAGGGTGTTGCGTAAAGGCTGTGCCAGTGTCAACTTTGTTATCTTAAATACTACACCCTGTATATTACCTACATTTTTTTAATAATATAGCCAAACGGAGCGGCGATCATTTCAGCGATCAGGGCCCTGTTTCTCGAAACAGGGCCCAGATCGTTCTGTTCGCCTTTTTGTTGCACCTCACTGGTGTGTATCACGGGTGTGCAACAAAACCGCGAACCGCCAAGTGTCAGTATTTAGCCGGCTCGCTAAAATGGTGGGCTGCTTTATATCGGTTCGCCGATCTGTTGCGCTGGTGTAGATTCACCCGGCTTAGCAGTTACATTGCGAGTGGTCGTTTCCTGCTCAATGTAGGGGGTAGTAGTGGGTTCAAAGAGCCCGATTACCCTATGTTTTTCGGGATTCGGGTTCGAGACAGCGTAAAAAATTCCGAGAAAGGGCGGAAGTACAGAGTGTTTTGCTAGATGACGCAAACTTTGAAATGCCGAAAACTGCAGTGTAATTTTCTGCTTGTTTCAGTTTTTTCGGAAAGGCTTTTGAACAAGCTGCAGAGAAGACAAAATGTGATACCAATTGTGATTATTTTGATACAGCAAGTGAGTTTTTTTTTCAACTTTATCTCTCTTTTGTTTCACAGGTGGTTTAAGCGCTATTTTTTTGTTTCTTTTTCTTTTTTCAGTGTTTCAAATTCATATAAGTGAACGTACAAGATTTTTGGATGCCCTAACTGCTCTTCTTAGTTAAACTGATTACTTTTAAGTTTTAGATTTCGTGTACGCCGTGTTAAGCTATTGACAAAACTTTTTGTTTGCTGTTTTCTCTGAAAACTTGATCGTTACGTTGTACTTTTTACATTGAAAACCTGTATTGTGTGGTTTTTAATCAGTGTTACGTTAATACTGTGCTGTAAAATGTATTGTGTAAAAAATGTGTACATCTTGTCTAGTTTGTCTTACTATTATACCGAAATAAATTAATATATTGTGCAAAAACATTTTTTTTTACTATATCCCAACCAACTTCAAGAATTGAGTAACAAAAAAAAATAACAGTTGATTAAAGCCTACTGATCAACGACTTCTAGGACGAAAAAATTGAAAAAAAAAATTTACTAACGCTACAAAACCAAAAAAAATATTAAATACTAAAAAAAAAAATTCAAAGTTAAATAATGTTTAATTTTACGTGAGCCAAAAAAAAAAAAAATTAAAACCTCAACAACTCGGGATATATTTATTTTAGACGTGCAGTTTGCTTGATGTTGGTAAAAGATTATTTATATACAAGAAAATATTAAAATATACAGAGTGTTCCATCTTAAACAATAACGTACTCGTGTTATAAGTTAAGCGAAATGGACAGCTCTTAAAAAGCACCCTGTGCATCATTTTTAAAGTTTAATTAATCAGTAAGGACTAGGGCACTATTTTAGATTCAACCCCCAGAGGAATTTGCTGTGACGTCTTTAGGTTATTACGTATAAATTTTTTTGTAGTCGTTTGTGTAAATTTAAAAAAAACGGAAATTACTCAAAAAATATTAATTGTATGTACAAAGAACCTTATACGTTTTTTAAAGCAATTTGATTTGCAATTCGAAAATCCAAATATACAGGGTGTTCTGTTTACAGCAACACAGTTATGTATCGGGTCATAAAAACACATCACTCGGTATAATTAAAAATAGCTTAAAGTGATGCAGACTTTGGTCACCAATAAATTTTGTCCCTAACTCTTTTTTGAATTATTACTAATAACAGAACTATGGAATTATTTGTCTTGTGTAGTACACCCTGTATATTTTAAACTTCTACAAGACAGGTCACGATATATTGTCGCTAGAATCTGATTAAGGCTTTGTTTCTGGCATCAAGAACATAAAAATAAATGTTTTACAAACTTAAACGTGCCACTGATCATTTACAGAGGAAAAGTGTGGAAAAAATTGAAAAAAAGTTCATTTTGCGATCGCCTTGGCCATGAAAATCGAAGTTCTTCTATTTACCAACGCGCGCATCCTTTGCAAGTGAAATGGTGCAAAGTTTTTGAAAATATCTTAAACGGTTCCGGAGAAAAACAACGAGACCCTTGTAAAAGCGGTTTTCCCTATGTTAAACGCCTATGCAAGTCGCATAGATTTAGTTATAACACATAAACCACAACTTCTCAAATCATAGCGCTTTTGCAGAGGTTTCGTTTTTGACGTTTTTCTCCGTTTAAGATATTTTCAAAAACTGCACCATTTTACTTGCAAAGGTTGCGCGTATTGGTAAATAGAACAATTTTGTATCTCTGGCGGTTTCATGGCCAACGCGATCGCAAAAATGACCTTTATCTTTCAATCTTCTCCCAATTTTTCCTCTAACTCATCAGTGGCACGAATACTCCGCAAAACTTTTTTGATGTTCCTGATGCAATAAACACAGACTTGATCAGATTCTAGCGACAACATATCGTGACCCTTCCTTCTCAGTACAATAATTAAATATAGTGTTTAAAACAACATACAATGTTATATGGCAATTTTATTATTTTCAAAATATACATAGGTTTTTACAGAACATCACCTAGTGAATTACAAATAGAACAACTTATTTTATTTTATATTATAAAATACTTACAAAATATCTACATTGCACTTTTAACTGTCTAGGCCAAATTCTATTACATCTACCACATTCTACGCTAATACTAATCTTAGTGAGTAATTTTTAAAAATATATTAACAGTGAATAAGAAAGATTCAACTTCCAATCGATAGGAAAAAGATCGACTTCATAAGTATGGCTTTAAAGTTATTATAACACGTCTGAGATAACTGTTGCCCAAAAATACCTTGCAAAAGTTAGGGAACAATAATAATAGTAAAAAAAAGATTTCCAAAGTGTCTTACTAATGTTTTGGTGTTTATAGTACGGTATCTGCAACTTTGAATATCTGTAAATTACTTTCCTGATAAAATTTTTGTTGAGTAACAAATATTTTCGTTGAAAAAATTAATTTAAGGAATTTTACCAACTCATCCAATTAGTTATATTTTTTTCATACTTTATTCAAGTATTGAAAGTATTTTAAGAGAGAATATTTTAAACTTTCAACAATATAGGTCTCAGAAGTTTTTTTAATACGTGTTTTTAATATACAGCGTGTTCTAAAAAACTTCTTTTATTTCCTTGTAACTTGTAACTGTTTCACATAGCTCGCGATTTTTAGCTCTAATGAAATTCGAAACATTACATGGTGGACAAATTTCGATGTTTTCATAGGGAATCTCTGTAACTATAAGGCTCGATGCACCCGTACGTTTTTCTGCCCCGGACGGCAGAAAAACGTACGTGTGCATCGAGCCCTTCGACCTTAGAGGTATCGAAAAACGGACGCCTCTTCCTCGATCTCTTTTTTCGAGAAATCCGCTGTCATAACGACAAAACGTGACGTCATTATGGAGAATTTAACATATGAGTGCAGTTATCGGTGTTATTCTTTCAGAAATTAATACACCACAAATTTGTCCAAATGGCAAAAAGTTACAAAAGGTCGAATTAACTCGAAACCAAAGAGAAAAATTGACGCCAAAATTTTGTACAAGTACACCAAGTCAAATAATAGATTGGTCAATTTTTAATTATGTAGATTTACAATCGCCAGGTTTTAAAATTATTTTTAGGGGTTAATATCATTTTTTTTAAATCAAGAAAGAGATGCTTTTAGTTTTAAATAACAGCTTAATGTTATGGCTTAAATTGTAGCCAAAAGTTGATGGGAAAAAAGTATTAGGTTATTACAAAATTGTTGAAACACGTTGTAGATACAAATCAACTACTTCTAGGCCGACAAATCGAATTCCGGAGAAGGCCCTTCACAACCAACTTCTACATTATCCGTTTTCTTGTAAATTCTTAACCACAAGCTCACACCACGTCGATAGTGACGTATTCCAGAATGTCTCAGCTGTTCTCTACAAGATTATTGGTGTCGGTAACACGATCGTTAATATCGCGGAATTCCAAATCGCCATTTTGATACTGCTCCACGAAATTTTTAACACTGTCGACTGTTATCTCGGCGCCGTATTCCATGGTCGTGAATTTATGGTTCGGAATGTCTATGGCGACTAACAGAGGAACGACGTCGTCCAGGCCAATTAGGTCCCTGAGGATGTCGCTGGTTTCACTGTCCAGGCCAACCAGAAACTGCAGGTAGTTGTCATCCTCGCAGCTGTAGTACAGGTCTTCTTGGGGTGTGTTGAAGTTAATGTTGTACTTCTTGTAGTAAGCGTCAGCTGCAGGTGTTAAAACGGATTCAGCAAACTGGATCTCTGTTTCTTCTCCATCTATACAGAAAAATAAATTAGTTTACTTCTGCATACCGAGTGTTTTAATTCTGTGAGCCATGTGACGACGAAATAAGTTCCTTTTAAATTTTTGAGTGTATGCAGGAATAAGATTTGAAAAACTGGTCTACCATGGAAGTCATAAAACGCCATATTTTGACTGTTTTTGCGTGCATTTTTCTTGCATTCAACCAGGAAGTTACCTACATTTTGAAAAAGCACCCTACGTCGTTGGCATATACAAAATCGTAATCTAATTCTTTTTGTATTCCTTGCTAAAAATCTCATCTCCCGAGTCTTTAGTCTTTTTCGCAAATTTTTACTTTAAAATCTTAAATTTTTGGCAAGAGAAAAATTGAATTTTCCACTGTTTCAAAATTTGTCATACATTGAATGAGTTGCCAAAAATCTAAAGATTTCAAAGTAAAAATTTGTGACGAAGACCACAGACCAAGGAGATGGGATGTTTAGGAATGAAGAGGGATGTGGACTGATTGATAAGTTCGGTAAGGATAAAATTAGAAGGAGTCTAGGAATGAAGGATTTAGAAGAAAGGATGAGGTCAAAAAAAGCCCAAGTTGGATAGGACATCTACACATGCCAGAATGTACAGCCTTGGCCAAAAGTATTGAGCACGCCGTAAATTGTTGAATACTTTTTTATTGTGATGGGATAGGTTAAATAATATAATCATTGACAGTTTTCTTAAACGTCATTGTAGGTTGTGAACGAGATGTTTAAAACAATAGACGGATATATTTGGCAGTGGCGTAGCTAGGGGGCGGGGAGGGGGCCAGTCCGACCCGGGCGGCAATTTCTTTGGGGCGGCACTTTTATCTACCCAAATAGGGTAAAAATTAAAATCTCGTGGCAATGAAGGAACAGTAGATATAATAATCAGTGCTGGCACTAGCGCTACAACCAAAGAACAAATCACTTAAAAAAAGAATTGTTATCGAAGATAAATGGTACAACGGGCTAGCCGACCTAGCTACACTAAAAACCCGCCCCCTTTTAACGAAAGAAATTCCAAGTAATAAAATTTATGATAGGGTACCAACCATTCAATAAAATTATTAAACATTTAATATGTTTTAGACATTAAATTCCATGCAGTTTTAGACTATCGTAAACGGGATTTTTGACTTCCGTTTTATTGCAAACATACTTGAGGTATAAATCCCTTTCTAAATTAACCAATCCTGTAATTTTGGATGATAGTAAAGTACCCTACATTATCTAACTTTGCATTAAAACACGTTTGAACATATAAAATTTAAAAAAAAATTGCCTGCGGTGCATTTTGTCTTCCCCCCCCACTTTTTTGTGTCGATCTCTGGTTGCTTTTGGAAAAATCAAGAGTTAGCAATCCTTATTGAAAGGGGGAGGGGGGCAAACTCAGGAGCCGCCTCGGGCGGACAAAGTCTAACTACACCACTGATTTTTGGTAAAACGTGAGTAGGGTTCATTGAGTATTTCGGCGAATGTGTAACAGTGCTCGATACTTTCAGCCAAAGCTGTAGGTACGCAAAAATGGAATGGAAAGAAGAGGAAGGACAAGAACGACATGAAAAAATAAAATGAGGCAAAGATTGAAAGAAGGAGAGTCAGTTGTGAAGAGACGCCACAGTCAGTCAACGGTGGAATTGATGTATGTGCTCCCAAGGAGATTATTTTGAAGAAGATGGCGACCATTTGTAAAAAAGGTAAGCAAATTTGTTTTTCCGGGTCTAGTCCGGTAACTTTCCGAAACCACCTCGTATAGTGTGTTCAGATATATCATTTAAATTTGCTATACGCTATAAATTTACAGAGAACACTTGATTGATAACGCATTAGATGCTGTAATACACTTCTCAATGTTATTCTGAAATTAATTCTACTAGCGGTTTTAGGGACTTAGTTTTATCTCCGTTGCTATTTCAAGTTCTTGTAGTTTAAATTTTTTGCTTCGTTAAAATAGGTTGACTATTAATATTTTGCAATCCAAGCGTAAATTGACATAAAGCATAATACAACCACGGCCAAAGTAAGTGTAACGAAAAAATAATCTGTTCGGTAACAAATTGACGTGAGTTATGACGTCTTAAACCATCCCCCCGTGTGAAGACTTCAGCAAAAAAGGTAAGAGGCCACATATATATTTAATTTTAAGTTATACTGCTAAGTTTGCGCAAAGTTACTCACCTATAAAGAGAATGATCGCTGGATAATCATGGAGCTTTGTAGCGAATCTGTCTGTCAAAATGTTGACGGCCCTTGGTTTCCACGGAAAATTCTGCGGCAAAAAAAGGAAATTCCTCGATTACGCCAAGTTGTTACACGCGACATGGTTATGTTTAGAGTATATATAAAATACATGAACACTGGGTTATAAATAGACGAGATAACTTTTGTAACCCTGGCAGTGACGTGGCATGAAAAATAGCCGACAAACTGACCCTAAACTTTTACATATTTTAAATCGGAGAACAGATCGGAGCTTTCAAGAACTTTGAAAGCGAGAATATAAGCTGTGCTTCTATTTTTAGAACGTGCTTTGGCTATTTTAGTAATAAGATCTTTGATCGATTGTGTTTCAAATTCAAGTACAATACAAAACGGTTTCGTTTTTTGTAACTACCTTAATTAAGAATAATTTTGCCTATATTTTGTGTCTCATCATTTCATCGCGACAACTTTAGGTAACAGAATCTGACAAATACATACGAAACTACTCATTGATTTTTTGCTTGAGGTATTGTTATACAGGGTGATTGATTGGGACCGTGCATTAAAAATAAATGGAGATTGATATGAAATTTTGGTTATGGCCATAATGGCATATGAGGCCTTGGAAATGAAAACAAATGCCAATATTATACAGGGTGATTGGTTGAGACCGGGACTTAAAAATATATGAAGAACGAAAAAGGGTATTAATCTGAAATTTTGTGACCATAATGGCATCTGATTTCTTTATTGAAAATATTTTCAAGATGGCGACACTTCCGGAAATACCGGAAGTTGACGTCTGCTTTCTTTTTTCAAACACAATGGTCTATTTTTTATAGGGTATTTGGATTTAAAACGTTATTTTAGAGGGGCTTTATTAGCATTCCATATACCTAAGTGGAGTAGTTTTTTAGATTTTTGGACTTTTTTTGGAAATTTTTTGATTTTCATCGTGATGCTTAATATTATCTAAGGCCGCCATTTGTGAAGAAAAAACGCTTAAATTTAGGCCATGCCTAAAAGAAACCTGTGAGTACATTCTGGAAGTTTTGCAATCGATACATTACGTACAGGGTGTCCAAAATTTAATTTTCTCTTAATACAACTTCAGATCACTAAAACTCGTTTTTTTTTCATATACAATGCCCAAACTTTTTTTTTATTTCCTAATGCAAAATTGCATTGTGCTTCAATCTGTATTAGCGTGTCTTATACCTATCTGCAACAATTTTCGAGTTATAAAGAATTTTTGATAAGGTTAAAAGAAATTCCAACATTTTTAAATAGTAAGCCTTGGAAATGACAACAAATGCCAATATTAATAAATGTAAACCACTTTTATTTCGTTTGTCTGAAGTATCCATAAAAATGGAAAATCAAGAGTATTCAAACACGAATATTTTGAACTTATTTTATTTTCATGAAGAATGTTACAAGATTATTGAAAGAACTTGCCGTGTGTTCAGTGAGAGGTATCCTCATTTGACTGTAATGATCAGACAGAAATTTCAATGAATAGAATCTTTTTTTTGCAATGTAGAAGAGTGAAATCTGCTAGTATTCGACCTAAGCGTGTGACAAATAATGAAACTAATGAAGTTAACATCCTGGGATATTTTAATGACCATCCTTAGCGGTCAGTTCGATTGGCAGCGCAAGACTCGGGTTTAACGTACTATGCTGTACAAGCTACATTAAAAATGCACAACTATTCGTCCGCACTTTCAATAATCTTGTGACAGTTAAATCCAATAAAAAATAGACAATTGTATTTGAAATAAGAAAGTAGATGTCAACTTCCGGTATATCCGGAAGTGACACCATCTTGAAAATATTTTCACTAAACAGATCCTATACTATTATAGTCATAACCAAAATTTCAGATCAAAACCCTTTTCCAATCCTCATATATTTCTTACGCAAGGTTCCAATCGACCCTGTGTATTATATGTACAATACCTGGGCCATGGGATCTTCTGCTAGTTCAGTCCTTGCATCCATGGTGATGAGATGCCCATTCCTGTCTAGAAGCAGGAGAGTTGGTATTCCTCTTATTCCGTAAAGTTGTGCTAGTTCTGCCCTGACCGCAGCCTGTTGCCATGGAATCGCCAACCACGGCATTGTCTCGAGGTAAACGTTGTAAGATTCGGCACTTCTGCGAATAAAAAAAAAAGTATTAAAAAAAACACCAAACTTATTTGCATTTCAAACGAAATAATCTCACTAATATTCAATTAGAATGCGGTGTTTTTATCGTTCAATAGCATGACAAGTTTGTAAATTAAAATATCTGTCCAATAAATACCGCGATAAACTTTGACGAAACGGCAAAGTATATCAATTTTTAAATCTTAACAAGGGGACTCGGAAAGTGAGTCATAGTGTATGATACTTTTATTTATGCACGGACGCATGTGCGTGTGTGGTACCTCGTTAACGCGTTAATACGGCACGCAATGACTCCTACAAACAATAAATGTTAGCTTGTTGTAAAACAATATGTCATTTTTTGTGATTTGTCGTCAGTGGTACGACTATTCTAAGTTTGTTTTGTCGTTTGTACGTTAACGCTAGGTCTATGAGATAAGAAATAAAGGATTGAGCATGGTTCGTGTTTTTAAAAAGCAATTTTAAACTTTCCTTTAAGAATTCGAACATAATTTTATTGAGTAAATTATTATCGATGATTTTATGCAATTTCTCGAACAACAGCAACCCTATTACTTAGTTGCTTCTGCTGTAAAAAAAAACCTGAATAAGTAATAATGTGAAGATGCCACTAAAGGTTAATAAGGAGGATGAGACCGGACATACTACTCCAACATCAATTTTTTTGACTGGCTAAAGAGTCGAGAAGTTTAGGAATATCTTCCTAAAAGACTTTATTATTCCGATTCATTAATTTAGGATGTCTTTTTGCCTTACTGTTCCTTATCTTCTGCTTTTATTTAGACTTCTCACCTCTTTAATTCTGGATGTATTTCTTTAGTAACTGTTTCTTATTCTGCTGTTTTTCTCCAGGTATATGCCTCTCGTACGTTTTAATTTTGAATGTATTTTAATATTATAGTTACTGTTATATCTTCACGTATAACAATCTGACCTCTACCAACTCTGAACGTTTTTTCTTTAGTAATTGCTTCTTATTCTTCTTCTTTTCTACAGGTTACGTCTCTAGCCTGTTGCAATTCTTAAAAAAATCTTTAGAAACTGCTTCTTATTCGTTAAGTTTTATCCAGGATTAAGTCCTTGGCTTGTTCCAATTCTGGATGTGTTTCTTAAGTTACTGCTTCTTCTTTTCTCCAGTTATAGGCATTTGGTCTGTTCTAATTCTTTATAGTTTTCTTTGGTGACTGTTCTTCTTTTATCCAAGTATAAGCCTCTGGCCTATTTCAGCTTCAAAGTTTTGTATTAGCATTGTTTTCCTATGTCTTCCTTCGTATGCTTCTTTTTTTCTTTAGCTTACATCTATTACTTCTTGTGGCCACTTCCTCATTCCATATTGTGTACATGTTTTCTCCATATATCTAAGTATTCTTTTAAAATTTCTTACACAGCTTTTTCTTTGCATATCATTTCTTATTTCCTCATTTCTCCTCATATCAATTTGTGTACAACCTTTCCCGGATCTAAGGAACTCATTTTAACAGCCAAAAATAAGGTTTTGGGTATCCTCCTTTATCTATTATACTCCAGAGCTATTCTGGAGTTCCTTGTAAATACTTCTTTAACAACTTATTGTACGTGTTTACTGTTGTAGCTCTTTCTACTCGTACCTCATTTTTCTCTTCAACATTTTTTTCTACGTTTTCTCTGTTTTTTCTTTCTATCCTGTTTACTTTGTCTTTATCCATTAACAATTGAAGGTACATGTGCTCCTATATCTTTTTAATGCCAAGTATTAGCTACAATTTTTCTGTTCAACGACTACACTGGCTTGTTTTTCAATGTTTAAAGAGCATTTTATACATCTCCATCATTCGCTCTACAATCGAGCTGTCCTTGTGCGAATGCTAATTTTAATCAGTGGGTTGAAATCTGCGTCCACATCCATTTGCACACAAAGTACTGCAGCCATTATTTCGTTGGTTTATTGTACATTTCCTTATCATGCCTTACCCATAATGTATGGCTTTTATAGGGATATTTATTGCTGGGATTGTGGTGAAATAACATGAAACTTGCTCACAGAAAACGTTTTGTGTTGTTATAAGTTGAACCCAAACACTCACAGAACTTTTTTCAATACTCTTCTTGGCAAGATGATTTGAATTTTTAAACCGCACGTGGAGATGAGCTTCTGTCTTCCATGTGATTGATGGATTGTCTGCTAACAACGGGGAGTCCACAAGTGTTGCTTCATTATTGTATTCGCCAAATTCTTGCATCCTATACGGATACAGCCTTTCTTTCTCGTTACATAAATTGAAAGACCTTGCATTTTATTATAAAGCTAACGATTTAGCGTTTATCTCCGCGATAAACAAGAGCGGGCTGGAGCATAGCTACATACACCCCTCAAAGACCTTAAGACACCATCCATCTCTTTGATGGTTATAACAATCATTAAAGTCGTCTCCTTTCCGCCTGCAGAGAAACTAAAGATAAGACGACAATCTATTATAAGTTTAAAGCACCTACGATTTTTTTTTATTGTTCTCCAAAGACCACTAGATCTAACGCGATAGCTTTGAAGCCCCCAGGGCGAAATTGCCGTATTATGGACACGAATATGAAAATGCCACCGAAATGTTACAGGTTATATATTTACATAAGTTTGAGTGAATTTAATTGGGGGGCAGTGGGGGTGATAATAGCCGAGGGGATGTTTATCTACCCCATTGGCAGTTTAATTTGAAAGAAACACTTGGGAGTTTGTTACAATATGCGCTCGTGAATGTGTAATTTCAGAGTTGTGGCTGTTTCCTGAATAAACAAATGTAAATAGACTCGTTTCGCGGGCTCCGGAAAGTCTAAGAGCTGCCATAGTACACTTTATGTATTCTACAAGGATTTTTATTATTTGCAGAACAATCAAATGTCTAGATAAAATTGAGGATGACTTGAGATAACGTTAGAACTTGTCGCCAAAAAGTCTTGTAAACTTAACAGTGGGTTTGATTACAAATTTTATAATTTTGTTGTATGTGTTGTTGAGTATGAACTATAGGATTATTGCAGGGTTGTCATAATTTTTCAGGATAGATTGATCACTCCGTCTAAATATCTGCGCAGTTTGAAAAGATTAACCATTTGCATTATTTTTTGAGCTAAATTGTTCAATTCTAATTGTCTCACTGTTTATCAATTACAACTTTGTACCTTTATCAGCCTTTTTTTACTCCAATCAAATATAAACTGCGATAGATCGCAGTAAAGGAGCTATGAAAATTCTATAAATGCGCTGTCGTGTCAAGTCTATTCACTAACGGAGCTTGTTTAGGACTCGAGGCACGTAAAAACTCCTTCAACAAATCTCTTATAGTGTACGTGTTATCAGAAGTACTTTTATTTCCATTGCATTATCAAAGAGTATATTCACTAGTAAAATAGTTGAAGGCAATCGGTTTAAATGTGAAAATCTTGAATAATTTCATATCGGCATGAACTAGAAACAAGCGAAAAAGTGTGAGGTTCTTGATATTTTCATTAAAACGGTCTACTAACCAAGGAAAATGAAATAAAATTAAGAAAAGAAATTTGCATAGGAAGAACACAATAAGTTTCGTAAAGTTTAGTAAGAGATTAATTCACAACAAAATATTCCTTTTAACTTTAAAAATATCAGCGTTTGTGATTAATCAGTTCTTTTTTACAAAATGAGAAACTCGTGTGCAATGCACCATTTACCGTTAGTTTATGTCTAAAATAATATCGTTGCGACAGGCTGGGAGATAAAAACTAACAACAAATATACATGAATTTGAATATCTTATTGAAAGAGGAACATGTATCGAAGTTCAGAATAAAAACGCCATACAGATAGGAAAAAAAGGTAATGAAAAACAAGGATAAGTTAAAACTCCAAGAAATAATATATACAGGGTGCACCACGACCCTGAGATTCTTCGATAGCTCCTTTATTAATGAAAATATCAAAAAATGTTTAATACAAATATTGTGCGAACCTATTTTCTACATAACCTAAAATTATTTTCAAATATACAGAGTGTTTCGTTTGACCGGCACATATAAAAATTTAATTTTTTTAAATAGAACACCCTGTATATTTTTACATTTTTGGATTCCACTCAAAATTTACTTTAAAAAATGTAAAAAGTTATATGGGTCTTAAGTTTACCCTTTTCGTAAAATTTACATTTTTGTGAAAATTTTGAGCGATACAGCACTCAATTTTTTTTTACATTAAAGTTATTTAAAAAAGCGGTATAATTTCGTTTAAAATTTAGATTGACAATAGATTAATTAACACTTTGCGCTAGCTACATTTAAAAAATATTATACAGGGTGTTTTTTACGCTTGGTCAAACTTGTGAAACTTTAAACATCGATAAGTCATTTTTCTTAAATGTAACACCCTGTATATTTTTACATTTTCTTGTAGAGAATTTAATTGTCTTTCGAAATTATTAAGCATGTCCTATACCTAAAATTAATATTTTTCGAGTTATCTCGATTTTTATTAGTATTACTAAGGCAATTAAAATTTTTTAAAGTCGGCCATGGACATAAGCCGTATTTTTTCAAAGAATTTTTAAACAAAAGAATAAAAAGAGCTCCAACTTTAATTTTAGTCCAATAATGTACCCCTTTTCCCCGAAATTTATCGTATAAATTGTTTAAAATTATATCCTTGTTCATGTTCTACGCACAGCCGTAGATGTTGTCTCAAAGACTATAGCACTCTTGATAACATTTCGGGGGTTATACCATTAAAAGCAACACAGCAAGTAATGCAGTTGCCGAACACAGAATATCCTAATATATGGATAGGGCGAGGTAGACCAATCTCCTGGCCACCTAGGTCACCTGATCTTACCCCTATAGATTTATTTTTGTGGGGACCCATAAAACAGGTATATCAAGACCCCCCAACAATTGCTGAAGATGTGCAGAACAGGATTCGTGTTGCTTTTGATGGTATAACCCCCGAAATGTTATCAAGAGTGCTAGAGTCTTTGAGACAACATCTACGGCTGTGCGTAGAACATGAACAAGGATATAATTTTAAACAATTTATACGATAAATTTCGGGAAAAAGGGGTACATTATTGGACTAAAATTAAAGTTGGAGCTCTTTTTATTCTTTTGTTTAAAAATTCTTTGAAAAATTACGACTTACGTCCATGGCCGACTTTAAAATATTTTAATTGCCTTAGTAATACTAATAAAAATCGAGATAGCTCAAAAAATATTAACTTTAGGTATAGGATATGCTTAGTAATTTCGAAAGACAATTAAATTCTCTACAAGAAAATGTAAAAATATACAGGGTGTTGTATTTAAGAAAATCGAGTTTTCGATGTTTAAAGTTTCACAAGTTTGACCAAGCGTAAAAAACACCCTGTATAATATTTTTTAAATGTAGCTAGCGCAAAGTGTTAATTAATCTATTGTCAATCTAAGTTTTAAACGAAATTTTACCGCTTTTTTAAATAACTTTAATGTTAAAAAAAATTGAAAGTGCTGTATCGCTCAAAATTTTCACAAAAATGTAAATTTTACGAAAAGGGTTAACTTAAGACCCATATAACCTTATACATTTTTTAAAGTAAATTTTAAGAGGAATCCAAAAATGTAAAAATATTCAGGGTGTTCTATTTAAAAAAATTAAATTTTTATATGTGCCAGTCAAACGAAACACTCTGTATATTTGAAAATAATTTTAGGTTACGTAGAAAATAGGTTCGCACAATATTTGTATTAAACATTTTTTGATAATTTCATTAATAAAGGAGCTATCGAAGAATCTCAGGGTCGTGGTGCACCCTGTATAAACAACTAAATGACAAAGGAGTAACCGGAAATTCAAAAGAAGCTAAAACAAATAGCGGAAGAAGAGAAACAGAAAGGAAGAACAACGAAAATAGGATATCAAAAGATCACAATTGATGGAAAAGAATGGAGATGGGACAGGGAGCAGGAAAATTTGAAAGAAAATAAAACAACAAATCGTCAACCTCCAAAAAACTGATAGTAAAGAATAACAGAAATATTAGGACAACGATACAGGCGAAGAAAAAGAACACGAGAAAGAAAATAAATTTTAAAAAAAGGAAATAAGAAAAGACAACAAGAAGACATAGGAAATGACACAAGCCCATCTAAAGTGATTTTATGCCTTTTGTTCTCTGTTTTAATGATCATAGTTTTAGTTTTTGTTTATACAGGGTGTGTAAAAATTGGCGGAAGCGCTACACGTGGCGATGTTCTTCGTAAAATTCTAAGTCGAAAATCTTAATACGAAAATGTTGTACCATGCTTCCTATGGCCCCAGGAACCATTTAAAGAAACAAAAAATTGCCAACATTGCATACATTGATTTGCGTTTGGATATTTTTTTATCAGAAATTTTTACTTAGGTATTTTCAATTTTTGTTCGAACTAAAAGCCTTCAGTTCCTAAACATAGCTGCAAACTTTTAGGTATCGTCTAACACGAACTAGAAATAATTACGAGAAAAACAGAGATGACAGCTGATGACAATGTTGCCATATGTATTATTTTCATACAAATCAGTGATTTACATATTTTCAACACCAATTTTTGAAAGGAAGAACACAATATCTAGGAAAAAATACTATTCGAAATTTATTTTTATTCCAAATTGCAGCTTTTTCATTTGCAAGTATTAAATAATAACGCTTATTAACGGACTAAATGTCAAAACTATGAGGACCTCTTGCAGACACAGCAAGCATGGTGCAACATTTCTGTATTAAGATTTTCGACTTAGAATTTTACGAAGAACATCGCCACGTGTAGCGCTTCTGCCAATTTTTACACACCCTGTATATTTTCATAAACCGTACACCATAAAGGTGGAATGGCCACTACATTTCATTTTGATTTTTTCCAATTCCTGGTTTAGAGTTTCTAGATTATGTTGCAGTTTTTTTTCTGTTTCCGTACATCGCCTTCATTATGTCGATTGTTTCTGCCCCATCATTAAATAAACAATATAGGAAAACATCAATCTATCTTAAAAATATCAACTGAATTGAAGTGTCCATAATTTTTTGAAAGACACAATGTCCACTCCAGCAAATATTTTAGCGGAATTTTTTCTTTGATTCGTTCTAACATATTTTAGCTAAACAGTAAATTAATATATAATGGCCAACAATTTATAGCGACCTCTAGACATTATTTAAACCTGTCAAGTGTTTCCACATCGCTATTATATTCCAACAATGGGCCAATTGGGTCCTTATCCGATCAATGTAGTTTAAGACCATTGTTGGGTTGCAACCGGGAAACGTCAATAACATTCATCTATTTAATATCCATTAGAACGATAATTGCTTTTGATAATTAATGGAACGTTTCGCTGTAGTTACGTGCTGGATTGCGACATTTTTCCGAGAGGTCGCTGTTGTTGACGACTGAAGTACTTGAGAGTTACCTCTATGTGCTTAAACGGTAATACCATTCAGCGGGGAGATTTTCACTCGGCACGCAAATAAATAAGTGCTGGATTTAAAACGCATTTAAACGGCGGAAATAATATTCTAAAATTGCTCCAGTCTTTGCAATTATTCCAAAGAACGAGAATAATTCAGTGTTGGAACGATGTAAGGCTTGTTAATAATTATTTTGGATGTAAATAACAGTACTTTAAGGTTTTAAATATACGTACGTTCAAAAACATTATTTTCATACAATATATTGACTAATGCTCATATTAGACGTTGCGATTTTTCTTACAAATTTAATCATTTTTCCACAACGCAAATCCAAAATATCGCAACGTCTAAATGTGCATAGGAAAAAAAATCGCAACGTATTTTAAATGTCATTAGATTTTATTCTATTGAACATGCTCTAATTTTTCAAGGTCAAACAAGCGTATTTTTTTACATTTTTAGTAACTTTTGGTAATTTTTGTGCCACTGTGTTTTCAAAAACGATCACATAACTTATTAAGTACTGACGTCAACAATTTTGAATTTGAAAAATGGATGACAAAAACTTTAAGAAGAGAAATGTTGTTAGTATGCTAATAACTTTATATAAGGGCCAGCCATGTTTATGGAAGATAAATAGCACAAATTACTGTAATAAAACTTTAAGAACTAAGGCGTGGAGCAAAATTACAACTTCATTAAAGAAAATGTTTAACTTGACTGTAAACGTAAAAGATGTATCAACAAAGATTGCTGGGTTAAGGAGTACTTTCAGCAAAGAAAGCAAACTTCTGAAAGCAAACAAAAGAATCCGTACAGGGGAGGAAGATGGTGTTATACCATATGAATCGACTTGGTGGGTAAATTTAATAAGTTTTGTTTCAATCCAAATGCCAGATCGGAATTTTCAAAAACTCCACCATCAGATACTCTCCCATTTACTCCTACATCAATGTACAAAAAACCATATGAAGCATCAACAAGGGCCAACAACACGATGCTGTTGAATTCTTTGTAGTTGTAAAAAGTGGCACCTGCACTTTTAGGAGCATGAAATGCTATGTGCTTTCCATCCAAAGCACCAAATATATTTGGAATATTGCATGACGAATAGAACTCTTCTGAAACTTGCTTCCATTCTTCTGATGTTGACGGCATCTTCAGATATTCCTCTCTCAACGAAGAATACATTACGTCGCAACTTCAGGAATGATATTACTTAACGAAGACTGTAAAATTCTGGTGGATTGGCTTAGACTTTTATAGCTTTCACCAGTCGCGAGAAACCTAAGAGTCACAACCAAACGGTCCTTTGCTGAAATGCTGTTCCTCATTACGGTGTCACGTTTAGCTATTACGTCTTTAACGTTACTTAAAAGGAAGTTAAAAATTGCGTCGTCCATTCTTAAAAAGTTCCTGTACTCCTCTGGGTCTTCGTATCGGAGCTCCTGCTGAAGAAGATGCAGTGTGCCTCTTTCAGCTCTTCTTGTTCTCCAGGGTTTTACCCACCACCTCCTTTTTCTCCGTGTGTCCGTCGTCGTGCTCAACAAATAGTAATCACACATAATAATGTTGACCAAATACAGGACGTTTCTCACTTTTCCCTTATTTTTTAAAACGGTACGCATTTTGCTCATGTTATGATCGGCTAATTGACAGCCGGCTGTCATTTAAATGTCAGATAAATTGTGCAGCGCAGTGGCGATTTCGAATCGTACGCAAAAAAAATCGCAACGTGTAACAGGGGTCTTGTATTTATTTTACAAGGTGTAAAATATTTTTCTTACAGATGGAAAAAAAATCGCAACGTCTAATATTAGCTTAAGTAATATGTGGACACTCAAAAATAAAAATAGTAGCCGAGTGAATGCAGCAGAAATGCGATTTCTAAGAAAAATCCAAGGGAAAACCAAAATAGATAGAATCAGAAATGAAACATATAGAGAACAATTAAGGGGAAAATCATTTAAAACAAAAATACAAGAAAGACAGTTGGGATGGTTGGGTCTATTTATAGTATGAAAGAAGAAAGGCTAACCAGAATAGCCCACGAAGCAAGATCACAGGGAAAAAAGTAAAGAGGTAGACCGAGAAAAACCTGGAAAGACGAAGTAAAAAAGCAGTAACGAATAGAAATCGAAAGACATAAAAAAGCTAGCGCGACAGAAAAACATGAAAAAAAAAGTCTGCACAACACAACTCACCAGTCCAACACCTTACAGTAGAAGAACTCATGACTAAATAAATAAAATGTTGACTAATTTAAAAGTTCCTCATGTATTATATCGTGAATTATTCAGTTATTGCTTGTCACGTTATGGAAAAGGATAATTATCAAAGGGTTTTACTTGAAAAAACGAGCTGATAATTGACTCCAACCTTTTCAATTCTGCTAAACACCATAACTAAGAAAAACTTATCAAATTCCATGTGCTAATCCACTCTCAAAAAATCGCTACACAACTCGATTAAATCCGGCATACGCAATTCCCCACAGTTCAGAACACCCGATGCGATATTTATGGGGCTCATTAAACCAGAGGGCGTATACAAATTACAGACGCACAGATTGGGGTTGCACGATTAATTGTACAGTGGAATATTTGTCAAAAGAAACTGTCTTCACGGGCTGGCACGGAAGGTCGCCATGATTACGAATCGCTGAGAATGATGTCCGGCGATTTATATTGATGTGATAAAAATTTTTACAAAATGGGGGGCAATAAAGCTATGGCAAGTGACCAACCAATCGATTTTGGAAACATTGTAGCCATCACTTAATTTTCTTTATCATGGTCGTCATCGTTATCCTCTGTTGCTGGTAGGTGTCGATGTTTGTTCTCACATGTTACTTCTCTTGAACAACATTACTCCATTGCGACAAGAGACCTTAAAGATGATTGGAAAGACAGGCTAAAATGGATACTAGGTAGCGAGAGACGGTGGCAGATGTAACCTAACTCGAATGTAGATAGGTAGATTGTCAATCCCCATTTATTATATTCATCGTTTAGATTTCTGAGCAGATAATCGACGTCGTCTTTGTCTTCTGCTAATATTATTGGCCATCAACAAAATTAAGTGTGAATAACCCATCATTTCCTACAAAGGAAACCCATATTACTGTTCTTTCTCCAGTTTTCAAGGGTTCCAGTTAAATATAAATTACAAAAAATAGGCGGTACGCAACGTCATTGTCTAAATCCCTTTGTAATTTCAAATTCATGGAATTTTGCTGTCCAATTTTCTGTTTAGAACAAGTCATCTAATCCTAAACGTTTCGAACTGCCTGTGTGTGGATTTTATTCGCGCCTCGGGTCTCATTAACGGACTTCTAGATTTAATTAAGATCAAACTAAACAGCCTCCATTAACTCCAAGAATACTCATACAAGAAGTCGTATTTTTGCAGTGCATTTCCTAATTCAGCCCTAATGAAATAAGCAATTATAATGAATCAAAACGTTGCCTTCGCCAGGTCGTCTCTGAAGCAAACGTAAACCCTGTGTCTTACATCTTGTACAGTCTTGAGCCCTTTACAGTTTTCCAGGCGTTACAAGGGTATTTCACCGCCTTGCAATCCGGCGATTTCCATATTTAGCGCAATGTCAGCCTAAGCTCTTGACAAAGAATATAATAAAGGTTGTAGGTCAATAGTATCCTCCGCCGAGAATGTAATACGAAAGCTGGGATGGATATAGTTGTGGACCACAAACCGAATCAATAACGTTCCAGGATAAGAACGAGAGTGACATGTATCACAAAGAAATTTTTAAGTGTAGAATAAATCATCAAAAATATGGAGATCTCGAATCTAGTTGGGGATAGAACGATGGCTAAATTAGCAAGAAGGGTTTTTACGTACTAAGTCATACAGGGTTAGCCAATAGGTATAACGAGATTTAAGTAGGCTATGGAGAAAACATAGGCAACACTGAAACTTCTTAAACGTCAAAAGATCTTTGAGAGTCTTTGCAATTTATGAAGCTATGGCGCATTTTCCTTTAAAGTTTAAACAAACGAATTTTTGCAGAAAAGACGTTTTTAGCATTGTAGAAACGCAAAGAAAGTTTCGGCGTGAATTCCAAGTTCGAAGACACGGAAGAACACCCACAGACAAAACTCTATCAAGATGATTACGTGACTTTCGTGCTCGTGGAAGTGTTGTTTGAAAATTGTCGGGTACTACTTTTTCAGTTCGTTCTCCTGAGAACATTGAACGTGCAAGAATTGCTGTCGAACAGAGTCCGACCCGTTTAGCTGAGACATTCTCAAGCTTTGGACATCTCGAATACATCGGTCCGGCGAATCTTGAAACACGATCTTCACTTTCGCCCTTATAAGATTCAAATTGTTAAGAAACTATAAGCCCAGGATAAGAGAGCACGTGTACAATTTTGTGAACATTTTCTAGAAATTTTCAATGCCAATGAAAATCTACTGAACGAACTTATGATGACCGATGAGGCCCATTTTCATTTAGATGGATACGTACGTAAGCAAAACTTCAGATACTGGGCTTCGCAAAATCCTTTGAGTTTGCATGAAAAACCTCTACACAGTCTTAGTTACCGCTTGGTGCGGAATCACCACATCAGGAATTATTGGTCCTTATTTTTTTGAACTGGATAATCAGACTGCAACGGTTACCTCTGATCGGTACGTGGATATGCTACAAAACTTCCTCATGCCTGAAGCAAGAAGACTCGGTTTAAACAATGTAATGTTCCAACAGGACGGTGCCACGGCCCATACAGCTCTTCAGTCGATGAATGGCCTGCAAGGTCACCCGACCTGAGTGCCCCTGAGTGCCCCTGACTGTTATTTATGGGTCTATCTCAAGTTTAGAGTGTACAGGGATAAACCACGCACACTTCAAGAACTGAACCTTGCAATTGAACGTGAAGTAAGAGACATCAATCGCGATGCATTGTTGAATTTTGTTACGTGATTACGTCTATGTATCAATTCTCATGGAAATCATTTGAACGAAGTTATTTTTAAACACTAGGTGTATGTAGTAAAACTGCATAATTTAAGCTATTAAATTTGGTTTTTGAACATGATTGATTTTTGTTTGTTAGTTTTATTACCTACTAAAACCCCGTCATACCTATTAGCCAACACTGTATAAACTGGAAAAGGAACTATTGTTATTTGTAATAAACACAGCTTGGCCCTGGTATGTATCCTGAATTAAACGTTAAACAAATTTAATTTGGACGAAAGACTTCTGAAAACATTACACCATCTTTGTTGCAGGATATTATCCCTTAAAAAATTATGCCTTGTTCCTGGTGTTCACCGCTAATAAAAAATTCAGACGCTACACCGCATACAAATTAATATTTTAAAATTCTTAATGTAACTCGCGAGCGTAAATTTTCTCGGTTTGTGTTATATAAGCACCTGATAACACCAGCCTTAATAAAAAACGAGAAACACGGGCTTCAAGCACAAAAATAATTCTGGAAGAGATGTAGATGATGCTCGTAATTTGTATTTTTCTCGGCGTAAAGATATTACGCGTAAAATATCAAGGAGAGTGTAACCGGATTATTTTCTTTTGCTTCTTCTCAACAAACCTGAAATATTTCGCGAATATGCTTGAAAAGGCACCCCATCATTCCGACAAGACATAACCGGCATATGAAAAAGTGAGTTACGATGGAATTTCTGTCCTTATGTGGGTGAAATGGAAAATAAACGGGCTATAACCGTATTCCTCAACAAAGAAATGTCTTTTGCTTTTCTTTTAACGCAAGTAACGTATTGGAGATGGTTGAAAATATATAGCCGGGTACAAAGTTTCTTTCTTTTCAATATCTGGAAACGGATTTAGTTGTTTAAGTGAATATGTAAATGGAAAATAGAATTGTATGTCAGGAAGAAAACTCTAGATATAGAGTTTATTCAAAATGTTTCAACCGTCATTGGTACGCGGTCGATATTATATTAAATATTTATCATTGATGCAATAAACACAGCCTTGATCAGATTCTAGCGACAACATATCGCGACCCTCCCCAGTAAGTAGATCCCTGCCAGCAGAATAACTCATAGGGTACAAATTCTGATTGCTATTTAATTATGTGAGAAAATACTGATTTAAAAACAAAGTGTTTAATTTTTTAACTAAAGCTTGGTCGACTTTGTTCTAACAAACAAAACAAAACAACAACAATAGTTCAGTTTAGAGAAATAGAGAATGGTTTAGCTTACGCGATCGCAGACATGACTAATTCTGAGCACAAAGTTCGAACGTCCGTAAAGAATACTAAAAAATGTTTTAAATGCACTTTCTGCACGTCACCAGATGCGCCCATCTTTTAGCTACATTTTAAGCCCAAACTCAAAAATATTGCACGTGACATAACGAAGTTATGAATTTTTTCGTGAACCGAGGTGTTTATTATCCGGAACAAATTTCGGCTTTTGAAGGGGTCTAATTTTTGACGTTTTTCTAGGGAACCGTTTAAGATAATTTCGAAAACTTTGCACCGTTTTACTCGCAAAGGATGCGCGCATCGGAAAATAAGAAATTTGGAATTTTTTCTAACACGGTGTCATGGCTTACGTTTAGATAACATCATTTCTCTCTGCCTTCTCCAACACAGTGTTTTTAAAAATTTTAGTCAGTTTTGGATTGTTATTTGTTAGGAAATACACTTTAGCACGCTTGCTAAACATTAAATTATCGAACAATTACAGTATGGCCTTAACCGAGGTGCTTAATTCCTAAAAACGTTCGCTGTTAATTAAGTTTTTCCCGGCGAAAACCGACAATTACCTAATGAGCCCGGTCCAGCGGAACAATTTCGATTAACTTCAACGTTTCCAGACCCTGAAACGTTATTGAGCGGAAGAACATAACTGATGGAAGGGACAACGTCGATTAACCTTGAAGGAAGACACTGGCATTACGTGGTGCTCGCTAAATTAAATACGGGGATTCGCATTGTGGATGTAACATATGATAAACCCACGTTTATATAGATGACAGTCTCCATGGTGACTCCCCATGCTATAACATTTGTGGTCCCTTTGTGGTTTTAAAACTTTCTAATTTACCTTGAAAAGCAAATGTTCATTAACATATATAACAATTAATTTTTACCTGGAAGACTCAAAAAATGTTTTAATATTTAAATTTGATTGCGAAGAGACTGTATGGTTAGTGTTATCAAAAATTCCCTTACGTACAAAAGCAAATCATTAAATTAATATTTTTCCAAGCCATGGAAAACTCGATTTTTTCCATAAGTGGCGAGTGCATTAAAACAAATATCCAAAACAATTCGTCCAGCTTTTGTTTTAAAAAAGCATTTTAAATTTTCAAAATATTGTACTTGGGGGTGAAAAAAATCACTCATCAAACCCAGCTCGCTTTCCGCCGAAACTTTTCGTGCATGTTTTATATTTTTGCAATATCCTTTCTTTAAACGCCGCCACCAGCTTAAAGCCGCAAAAATTTAACGCTTTCTCTACCCATTTCAACTTTGATGATGTAAATCTGAATATTTCATTCGCTTCGGAATAGCATCGAGTTTTGTAATGCAGATAAGTTACAAAGTTTGAAGAGTGTGTGGGGAGAATACTGAAAAATATCGGTGTTGTGCGATTTCGTTTAGCTACAGTGCCGTTTAGAATTATTAAGGCCGTAAACACAGCGTATGGACAAGATTAAATTGGGTTTGTTATGACAAATATTCCCGGAAAGTAGCAGGGATTATGCCTTGGGTTATCTGTAGCAATGTAAACTTGTAACTTTGCAGATGTGATTAAAACATTACAATATCTAATAATAGGGTTGAACCACTAGCTGCTGTGGTTGATTTCAATGATGGTGCATGTTATTCTCGAAGACTTTTCTCACTCACGAGACGTTTAAGAATAAATAAACTGTAGAAGAAACAGACATTTTTGTTCCTCATCGCTATAACAATGTTATTTATCTTGAAAAATCTGTTTCTGAAAGAATTGGAAGTCGTAGTGTGTTTTTGAAAAGTTTGACTTTTCACCCAAAAAGTTTCTCAGTCCACTATTATTCTCAGTAGTCATAAATGGAGTAATTAAAGAAGTAAAACAAAAAATGAGACCGTTTTACATAGGCAACTGGAATATGGAAAAAAAAAAACATAACTGAGCTTATGTTTGCAGACGACATGGTCTTAGTCGCGGAACAGAAAATAACTCTAAACCTGGAATTCGAAAAATTAACATGAAAATAAATACCGAAAAAACTAAAACTATGATCGTCACAACAGAGAACAAGGGGCATAGCATCACTTGCGAATCACAGTGGTACATAAACTGTACCACCTACACAATTGTAATTTCTATTGCTACTAGTAGGCCAAAAATTGCACCATCATTGGGAACGTATATTATTGGCTGCAAAAGTCTAATTTACACCATGAGCGTTTCAATATTGTACTTTTCGCGCCCACAGGAGAATGTTTTATGTTAGATATCTCAGTGTTTCGGTGTAAACTTGTTATCTACAGTTCTTAACGAAAATAGTTTGTTTTATTATCTAATTTTTTAATCACAAGACCCACAAAGTGTTAAAAAATAAACGCAGATACCGGTAAGTTTAAATTTCAACTTCATGTTGTATTTTTTCAAAAAAATATGATGGTACTTAATATGTATGTACCACTATGTCTTCAAATATACATAAATAGGTTTCTTTTCATATAAGGAAAATGGACGAACTGCTATTTAAATTCAAAAATTGGTCAAATTCAGCGTTCGTAACCGAATTTGAAGATCTTCCCTCTGACCAAGAGTCAAATATTGATAATACAGAAAATGTCGACGATTTAGAATTAGATGCTGCTTCTGTTGCTGTGTTAGACAATGACGATTTTATTGATGATGAAGTGGAGAATTTTGATTCTAATGATTCTGATTCAAACATACCTCCAAGATGGGGTCATCAATTCAACGTAGTTGCACCTTCCGCATTTCTTGATTATTCTGGAGTTTCAGAAATTGTCCAGAAAATTGAAGATCCTTCTCCATACAAATTTTTTAATTTGCTTTTTTCCGACGACATTATAGATAACTTGGTTTTTCAAACAAACTTGTATGCCTCTTAAACATATCAGGCTTCGGGCAAACGATTTTAATCAACTAATGTGGTAGAAATAAAGGCATTTCTGGGTATCAATTTATTAATGGGCATTAAATCCCTACCAAGTTACAAGGATTATTGGAGTTCGAGTCCCGATTTGCATGATGCCTACATATCTCAACTTATGCCAGTAAATAGATTTAGTTGGCTTCTAAACAATATTCACTTAAATGACAATAACATTTTGCCAGATAGAAAAGACCCCCAATACGACAAGTTGTACAAGGTGCGTCCCTTACTAGTCAAACTCTCCGAAAACTTTGAAAACAACATGGATGTGCTCTATTTGCAATTTACCTCTTTGTTTGTCAAAAAATAAAACATGTTTTCAAGATTTTCATACAAAGGTGATTATACATAGATTTGTTAATATATGGGAATGCAAAACTTTTTTTCCTTTACAGTTATAGTGGTACAACGGTTATACCACCCCCCTAGGACTCAGTGGGCACGCTGATGATGATAAAATAAATTAGGCTAACATTAACTTAATATAAAGTCTTAAAATTAAACTTTTTTTTTCTAAAATAAGGAGTATTATTTTTCCGTACCGCATAGGTAAAAAAATCTGGTAATTTTCGCGAGCCTGAAAGAGTTAAATGGGCTCAGGTTGGAACAGAGAGAAACGCTTTAAATATTTAGAAGTGATCATGGAGAAAAATGGAGGAATGGACAAGGAAATAAGCGAAAGAACAGGAAGAATATTTAACACTTCAAGAACAAACATATTTTTGGAAATAGAGAAGTCCCAAAACGAACAAAAGTGGAACTGGTAAAAAAAAATAGTAACTCCGGCACTTTTATACGGGAGTGAAACTCACAAACCAAAATAGTAGCCGTGCGAATGCAGCAGAAATGAGGTTTCTAAGAAAAATCCAAGGAAAAACCAAAAAAGATAGAATCAGAAATGAAACATATAGAGAACAATTAAATATGAAATCAGTGGAAACAAAAATACAAGAAAGACAGCTGGGAGGTTTGGGCCACATTTATCGGAAGAAAGAAGAAATGTTAACCAAGAAAGCTTACGAAGCAAGAGCACAGGGAAAAAACAGAGGTAAACCTGGAAAAGCCTGGCAAGGCGAAGTTTAAAAAGCAGCAGCGGACAGAAACATCAAATGCAAAGACATAAGACAGAAAAACATGAAAAAAGTCAGCACAACACAACTTAACAGTCCTACACCTAACAGTAGAAGGACTCATGACTAAATAGATAAATTAATTAATTTACGAAGTTCGTTATAATTCCATTAATAAATTTCGTTATCATAGACCAACCTTCAACTTTTTTTCCGTTGAAGTTTCAAAAGCACCTCGGGGCATACTCAATGTTCAACATAACGACAGAACTTCACGAACATCCGAAGTTTATATAAAATTAACAGCGAAAGTCAGGAGCGATCCACTTAAGAAAATTTCGTCACGGCGTCGGCAATAGAACGCGCCATTTACGTGGGAACTTATTTCGTTTAACGATGCGTAAATAAAACAAGGTCCTGTTGTTTAGGGAGATCCAGAGATTTGGCATCTGCAGTCGACCGTGAAATGCCCGCCCCCAAAGCCGCTCCAGACTCGCGCCTTAATTGAATGGCCCAACATTTAAATCTTTTAATTCTTTGCACAAAGCCGCTGTAATTGAATCCAAAACTTAATCAAATATTGAAGTCATCGTACTGGCACGTGATAATCAAAACAGTAAAAGGGAATGTAAAAATAGAAGAGGTAGTTTTTCTTCACATTTAAGCTTATCATTCCAGCGCATTCAAAGAGTTTGGATGTGCAATCTTTAAATTGGCTACAGATCGAACTGGATGATGTTGCCCTTATTCGCTGTTAATCAGCATTAAGGCATTTGGTCAACCATTTATCAGATATTTTTTTCATACCCGATTTAGGTATTATAAACGATATGTAAAACGCCTTCATGATTTGTTTAAAGTTTCTGATAGTCGTTTTAGACTTACTCGTCTGTTTTCTATAATCACACACAATTATAAACATTTTAGATAACTCTATTTAAGCTACATTATAAATTGACGTGAAATTACCTATGATTTTTATAATACAAATAAATACTACAATTTATTTCCTATAAACGTACGACTATTTCAGTGTCGTTTCTTTTCCAGAACAGATTTTCCCTCAAACCTTTCCCCTTAAAGTGAAATTCTTTTGGTTAGATTATTTCTTTTTATTGGTTTCTTTGGATGTAACTGTCGACTCCAGCAGTTTTCTTCATTTAAATCGTCGCTTTTGGCAAGCGACAGGTTGCGTTTCCCGGCCGACAGAAATAAAAAGTTATCTGGAACATCTTACACACTGCTAACGTCGATTCAGACATGCTGACTAAACTGGATTTTGTAATTCTCGGCGTAAAATAGAGCAAAGTAAGCAACAAGACTGAGAAGCCGGGTTGATGGAGCAATATAGGAGAATGTGTATGTTAAATAAAAATGTTTGTAGTTTGATTTTTATGATGGAGCTTAGGATGATGGGTTGATTCCGAAATGAGTATTGATTCTGTATAAATCTTGAAACAAAAATGACTTTTGTGAATATATTTAATTACAAATCGCATATCTTCTGTATGAAGGATATCTTGTAGAAGCACTAGACCAGTTAAATATTAGATTGACTCAAGATTTCTCGGTGACTTGATATAGCAAACTTTGTGATTTTGGGGCTAAATATATATGTTTTTTAAATCTATGGTTGTAGCGTTCCGAAATATAAAAACTGGTCTATAAGAGACCAACCATTAATTTATTTCTCTGCTACTCTGCTTTTTGAACACTTAAACCAACTCATATGGCTTTGTTCTCTTCATTCTTCTGTTTAGATAATTTACATCGAGGAGTTGCATTGCCTCGATATTAACGTGCCGATTTAGTTTCGCCTCATGTTTAGCTGCATATCTTCTAATTTCGCTGGCCACATCCTTGAAACCTAGATCACGATGGATGTCACAGTTGCGTACGTACCATGGCGCATTGACGATGTTGCGCAGCACTTTATTTTGGAATTTTTGTATTCTACTAATAAGACACGGTTTAGCACCCCCCACCATAGTTTTATGCTATACGCCAGGACTGGTTACAAGATCTGATTATATATCAATACTTTGTTGTTTATTGACAGTTGCGAATTGCGCCCCAATAGTCAATATAATTCCCTATAATTTAGGCCCAAGTATATTTGTCGTGACTTCTATGTCTTTATCAACTGCTAGGATTGCAGTGTCATCTGCGAACGTGGAAATAGTCACAGTTTTTAATTCTGGCAGATCAGCTGTATAAGGCAAATACAGGATCGGTCCAAGGACGCTGCCCTGCGGCACTCCAGCTCTAATTTCCTTCATCTCCGAATACTCGTCTTCTTGTTTTATTTTAGATAATCGTTTGGAAATTATGATTTCAGTAATTTAGCATACTTTTGTGGTAGCAATTGATCGGAGGCCTGGGCCACTTCTAAAAATATAGCTGAGAGACTTTGTTTTATAACGCTTTCTCTATGACATCAGTGATCCGATGTACTTGATCTAATGTGCTATGTTTATCTCTGAATCCAAACTGATGGTTTGGAATCAGATTTTTTCTTTCGATGATAGGTTTTAGTCGTTTTTGAAATAATTTCTCAAATAATTTGGATGTTATTGGTAGCAATGGTCTATATGAATTAATCTCATTAGGTGGCGTGCCTGGTTTTTGCAGCATTATAACTTCTTCTACCTTCCATACACTTGGGACATGTTTCATTTTAAAGGCCGCATTAATTAGATAGGTTAACATTACAATACCTTTCCTCGGTAGTTGCTTTAAGATTTCGCCGGTAATCATGTTAAAACCTTGGGGCTTAGGTTGCTTTTGAGCGAATTTTTTTTAAATACATTTAGTTTAACAGTATACTGCCTACACGTCGGTATTATTTTTCTAATACCTAATATTAAGCAGTTTTAGAAATACATCGTATACGTTTGCGAAGTTTATTAATATTGCAGTTTCTCCAACTCCACGAATAACCCTTACATAAACTCCACAGCAAGACGAGTCAATATTTTAACTTCACACGCGAATTATTCGTTTCTTGCGAGCTGTTTATTGCCGTGTCTAGCTTCCAATATTAATACAAGCCTTCTAGATTCCGATCTCTTCAACTTTACAGAGACAGTATTTATATATTTCAGACAGGATGTGATCCGCTTACAAATGAACGATGATAAATGGTTGAATCTGTTTCTCAGTTATAAACTTTAAAAGTGTTTGGAGAAGCTCTCGATTCATAGCGGCCTACTGGCACTTCATCATAATCGATTTTATAGCTAAACTAAGTTCATCCTGGCAGCTATGTGAGATATTGTTTGGAATGCGTTAAGGAATTTAAATTTCACGTGAAAATGCTGGTTATATTTACTTTGCAAATTGGAAATATGTTATGAAGTTGGGCTATTACAAGAAGAAAATTATCCAGCTTTTTATAGATCTTGCTTTTAAATGAAAGTAGAGTCCTACATCATTTTTATCTATATTTAATAATGTTATTAATAAAATAAACTACTACTATAACTTTTCGAAATTTCAACCCATAGACATGGCAGAATTAAACCAAGTTATCAAAAGTCTATCTATTACAGGACCAAATGAGGAAGGAATATCATCTAAAGTATTTAAAGATTCAATGTGTGTAATAGGGAATAGGTTATTAGAAATAATTAACTTGTCGCTGAGAAAAGGGATCTTCCCAGAAAACTGGAAAACATCAACTATTATACCTATCCAGAAAGTACCTAACACTAAATTATGTCAAAACTTTAGACCAATCAATACAGTGCCCGTTTACGAAAAAGTTTTAGAGCTAATTGTTAAAAAGCAAATCCTAGAATATTTACAGATTAATGATGTGATAGTGGATAACCAGTCGGGTTTTCGCAGTGGACATTCTTGTGAAACAGTGCTTCAGAATATTTGTGATTTGTGGTTTAGAAATATGGAAAATGGTGAAATAACACTAGCCGTATTTTTGGATTTTCGTAGAGCCTTTGAGACGATCAATAGAGAATTATTAATAAAAAAATTTAAAAAAATAGGGATAAGTGAGGTAGCATTGTCTTGGTTTAAATCATACTTACAAAATAGACATCAACAAGTTAAATATAATAGAACTATATCATCTTGTTTAAAAACCGCACATGGTGTACCACAAGGAACCGTTCTGGGTCCTCTGCTTTTTGTTGTTTATATAAACGATATGGTTAAATACGTCAAACATTGTGAAATAAAAATGTTTGCGGACGATACAATGTTGTTTGTTAGTGGATTTAAAACAAGTGAATTAGTAGATAAGATGAATTTAGATCTAAGTAATATTTATAAATGGCTATGCGATAATAATTTATGTATTAATGTTGATAAATCCAAATTCATGATTTTGGGAACTAAACACATTATCTATAAAACAAATATTTATAATGCTAATCTGGATGTAAAAATTAGCAACACTAATTTAGAAAGAGTAACCGAAATTAAATACCTTGGTGTTATATTAGATGAAAATTTAACGTTTAAGTTACACGCAAAATACATGATGAACAAAATTTCCAAAAAGATTTTTCTCTTTAAAAGATGTAGCAAACACATGAGTATGTACACTAGAGTTTTACTGTATAAAACAATAATAGCTCCCCATTTTGAGTTTTGCGCTTCATTACTTATTAATTTAAATAAAAATGAACTTCAACAATTACAGACATTGCAAAATCGCGCCATGCGCACTATTTTAAAGTGTTCAATTCTTTCCCCTATCAAGGTTATGTTAAATACACTTCAATTTATGAGTATTAATCAGAGAATAATATTTAGAACATTAGAGCTAGTTTTAAAAATTAAACTACAAAAAACACCAAAATATCTGTATGAAAATGTAAAATTAGTCCATGAGATACACAGTTATAAAACTAGAAATAGGCTTAATTTCGTTATAGAGAAATGTACTAAAAGTCAAACTGCTCGTTCATTATTTTATCAAGGTTTTAAAATATTTAATAATATGCCGCATCAAATCAAAATATGTAATAATTATAAGAAGGGTATTAAATCAATTAAGGAGTACGTATTAGAACGCTATTAAACTGTTATCTTAGATACTTAGAATTTAGAAGATTTTTAGATTTTTATTTTATTTCATTCTATTTTTATTTTTATTTTTATTATATTTACTATTATTAAATTATGTTACAATGTAATAGCAATTGCTAAAATAAAAGCTAACTTACTATATTTAACGAACAAAATTGTAGATATGAAGCCACTAGCTGGTTATCCTAGCCCTTGTAGCGTCATTTACCAGTAAGTAATCCCACTTGTCCTGTCATATTCGCTCGAGTATGTCCGTCCCCGTAAAATAACAAGCACGAAATTTGATCTCCTTCGAGTTGTGGAGGGTCACGTTTTGACCCCGCGATGGTATGAGCACATTTTCACGTTCGGGTCATGAGCGAGTGTTGTTAGGCCTACGACTTTATCTAAATTACACTCCGGAGTGCTCTCTGCGTAAGATAAGAGATATCCGAGAGGTAGACGGAGTGTTAGTTAATTCAGAAAGAGTTTGGATTTTGCTTTTCGAAGAAGCTCATCGAAATCTTAAATTATTTAATAGAGCCTGCGAGGAAGACTTAATAAAAAATCTGCATAATTATAAGGTAAATAAATTATGATACGTACAATTACCATTTTGATCCCTTTTTCGGAAAAACTAGACAAAACTTATTCATCTAGATTATCCTGTCCATAATATTTATCAACCACTTTTGCTCACCAATGAAGTATGAAAGGAAATGGATTTTATTCGCTCCCTTGCTAATCAAATCAATTAAACTGATGATTACATTTAGCCAATTGCTCTTAATTATTTAATTAAATTCACGTACCAAATTGGTTAGTTTGCATGAAGGGGCGTCCGGCGCTGAAGAGTCTCATGTATGCATGATTGCCAACAAGGCGTGGATCCATCAGTAGTATCGAGCCAACACGTCGGTAAATATTAATTATTTTTATTAGTAAATGTAGTGCAGACCCCGAGAGCATACCATAATAATTTATGACTAATTTGCGATGAGTTATAATTGTATGATTGACATTTTCAGATGTACAGTGATAATACAAGGTGTGTTGGAAGTGACGCCTTTCAATTACTTTGGTTCAGGGCTGTCCAACTTCTACATGAGTGCGGGCCATTATTATTTCTCCAAAGTTTATCTCAAACGAGATAGTGCTCGATTTTATGGAGACCTAGTGTATGTACAGACAAAAAAAAAACAAGGAATAATTCCCAAACGATTAACGTTAGTTTATGAACATTTTGTTGTGCATAAATTCAAAGGACGTTATGTTGAATGAAACAGTAGACTTTTCAGTATATTACAGTACTTTTCAGATATATAGTTTACTTCTAGGCTAGGCCAGATCCTTAATATCTACTCGTGTATCGGATGTCATCATTTACGTTTTCAGAACAAACTTCTCTTTAGCAAAACCCTAATAACAGTTTCCTTCGTCGATGGTCTGCTATAACGTTGAAGTACTCGAGGGGAGTCTAAAATATTACCCCGCCAGCGAGATAAGCGCAAGGTCGGCGATTGTAATCCCCGCGAAATCCTCTTTGTGTCAAATCCTCCAATTTTATGTATACAGGGTGGTGCTTTTTTCGATGCTCACCATTGCTATCTTGGAAACGGTAAGAGATACAAGGTCAGTTAAATTAGAGAAAAGTTGTACATTTTTATGGCGATTAAGAATCTGAAAAGAAATCCTGGATATTTTGATTCGTTTTTGATTTATTACAAAAAAACTGAAAAATGTGATTTTAGAAAAATATTATTATCTTCCCTACCATTGACGCTATTTCATTTAAACTTGGTAACTTTATGTTTTTGACCGTCCTGGGTTAGATGACGTCAACAGAAATTTTCTAAGCCTTCTAGATTTCAAGTTGCGATAGTCATCTTTTTTATTTCTTATGGCCGCTATATTGGATTTTTACACCATCAGATAGACAAAAAAATTAGCTTTTTAGATTGGTAACCAACATACCGTTTTTCTTTCAAAAAACTTGTTGAAATTTTAAAATTTGTGTAAATAATTCATAAAATCGAGAATGCTCTGAAAATCAATTGAAACTATGGTATTAATAAAAGCTACAGAACATTTTATTGGTCTAATGATAACGAAATTAAGATTGTTGGAAACATATTTAGAAGATATGTTAGGCGAATTGCCATTATTAACAATTCAAAATCATCAGTAGTTTCAGCAAGAAGGAGCTGGTCCTCACAACGCCCGCATTGTAAAAGGATATTAATTTAGATGTACGCTTTCAAAATTCATGACTTGGTACGTTTGGTCCTGTTCATTGGCCTCCACGATCGCCATGTTTAACGCCTATGGATTACTTTTACATTGATGTTGTTTATGCAACCCTAACGGAAAATATTGAACTTCTTCACCGTAAAATCAAAAATGCTTTCGACTCTATTTCGAGACAAACTATCCTAAAGGCAGTGGACGAAATGAATTTGAGGACTAACCACTACATCATACATAACGGCGCGCACTTTTAAACAGTTTAAATAATTATTTATCTGGTGTTTTAAATTTATTGTCATTTCGTTATTTTATTAGACCTATAAAATGTTGTGTCACTTTTATTTATATTATAATTTCAATTGTTTTTCAGAACATTCGCGATTTTATAGATTGTTTATACAAATTTTCAAATTTCAACAAGTTTTTTGAAAGAAAAAAGGTATGTTGGTTACCAATCTAAAAAGCTAGTTTTTTTGTCTGTCTGATGGTGTAAAAATCCAATATGGCGGCTATAAGAAATAAAAAAAGTTGACTATCGCAATTTGAAATCTAGAAGGCTAAGAAAATTTCTGTTGACGTCATCTAGCCCAGGACGGTCAAAAACATAAAGTTACCAAGTTTAAATAAAATAGCGTCATTGGTAGGGAAGATAATAATATGGTTCTAAAATCACATTTTTCAGTTTTTTTGTAATAAATCAAAAACGAATCAAAATATCCAGGATTTCTTTTCAGATTCTTAATCGCCATAAAAGTGTGCAACTTTTCTCTAATTTAACCGACCTTGTATCTCTTACCGTTTCCAAGATAGCAATGGTGAGCATCGAAAAAAGCACCACCCTGTATACCAGTTTTGTCCGCCGATCCCCATTATCCAGATTCAGCATGTGAAGACAATTGAAAGGAATTTGTCATAGGACACTAAGAAGCGGTGCGCTTCGGATAGTTTCTATCAATCTGAACAGGATTTTGGTCTTCGAGAAATGGGAATTGGTTGAAAATATTTTTACTAAGATTACGACCTTTTTTTTATTGAGTATGAAAATGTTCATAACTTTTTCTGCTGAGCGTCTAATGCAAGAGATTTTTTTTGTGTTACTTTCGAAGGCTCATAGATCTATATTAGTTATGGACGTGGAAAGTTCCGTTTAGTGCATTGCTGTTCTTGATTTTTAAATTTTCATTGTTATTTAACGATACAGTCTCGTGTTTGTTTTATTTATGTAGAACAAATCACTAGAAAAAAAGTGGGGCCATTTCTTGAGGTTTTTTTTGCAATTGCTCACAAGAAATCCTTTGCTAAAGCGAAAAGGGGAAGCGTGTATATCATAATACTCATTCCAAGATGAAACAGGGTCCTTTAAAAATACTGTAATCCTGGATGATTCCACAACTTTGCCAGGAATATGAACTCATGCTGTTGGTTCTAGAACTATGAATAATGAGCTTTTGTCAACTGAAAAGTGTTTTGTGTACATATGGAAATGGAGTTGTTGTTAGCAATGTAAATTTTAATGTGGAACGCGTTGCCTCCGCGAAACAATGTAACGGGTGTACGTACAGTTTCCAAGCCTCCTTACCTCCGTTGACAATAATGCTAAATGTAGTGTTACATTGTCGCCCTTCGTTTTAATGAGAATTTTGTTAATGACGTTTCTGGAGGCCTGCAAACCCTCAGGTCTTGTGTTTTGTAGATTAGACAGGCTGGTGTACAGTATGCAAATGAAATTCGGCAATTAACCAGAAACTCAATTATGGCGAATGCTCTCGTCATGTCTATGTCGCGAAATCATCTCGACTTTGCTACATCAGTGCCCAATAACGACAAACGTTTTCTCATAAAATCTCAAATTTTGTAATTTTGTCGGGGTTTTCGATGCTCACCATTGCTATCTTGGAAACGGTAAGAGATACGAGATCACTTAAATTAGAGAGAAGTTAACCGACCTTGTATCTCTTACCGTTTCCAAGATAGCAATGGTGAGCATCGAAAAATGCACTACCTGGTATACCTCCAAGCAAATAATGTACGACAATACCTGTACGACTATTGCAAAAGAAATATACAACGTGATTGAAACTCAATGTTAATACTTTGTGCATTTTTACTTTCACAAAAGCAAATCCCATCTCTTAGTGACGTTTCGTTGGATGACATCTTAAATTTTGATACACTTCTTAAGTATGATTAATCTAAGATGTGTTGAAAACAAAAGTTTTTATCTTGAAAACACGAGAACGGGTCAATTTAGTACGTCCGTATCAAGCAGACGAACGTTCTCTAAGGCGGATATTTCCCTCATTATGTTGTAAAACTAAAAGGATAAAGGATGGATACTCATAAAGTGTCTACGTGTTGTTTTTTTGTGCGTTTTAGGAAAGCAACGGAAGGATAAAATTACAACTATTTACGAAGTCTGTGAAAGAAACGCAATAAAAGTTGCTAACATTGCGGTGAAGAAAATTGAACAAGAAAATTACAGTCAGTAAAAAATTTTATTAACTTAATCTGACGAGCAAAGTTTAATTAAACAGCAAATTCCAGGCAGAGAAAGAATTATTATTTAATATGTATGTGTAAGCAAAGCCAAGGAGGGCATTTATCAGATGTGTTGTTCCATACATCATTCCCACATGTCTGCTTTATGATTAAATCAAAAATTCAGTATTTTCTCAAAAAGAACTGTGTTTTGTTTACAATTTGAATTTTCCGTTCTTGTTGGGATACCCTTTATATCATTTCCATTTTATTTCTAAAAATCGTAAGCTTGAAAATGCATTTTAAACTCCGATATGAAAATGCCAATCAACGCTTCGTTCAATCAGGATTTTTTTAACAATTGTTGTTGTTGTTCGTCTCCCTAAACAATCGGTTTGTAACAAATTGTTTGCACAGTCGTTAATATTTAATCTACCGGTACTACTACACAATGAATCAACAATATTTGTCATGCCGTTGTGCTGGATTTTTTTTTCCCGATGATTTGTTTTCTTATAGCCATGTGACGTTGAAATAAAACCTGCATTCGAAATTTTTTGGTGCGAATGTAAAAATAAATCATTTATGCGTACTATTCAATTAAATTATTTCGGTGTAATTAATTAAATTATTAAATTATCAAAGGCAGGGACAAAATTAAGCAGTTTGTGACCTGTGACAGTAATGTGAACAAACCCCATACAGATTTAGCTAATGCCTTTTAATATGCGAAATAACTTTTCACATACAGGTCTAGCAAAAACGTAAGAGATGAAAATGAAGTATTCGACTCTTTAAATTAAAATATGTGTAGAAAACTTGAGTAAACATAAATGCAACACAACAAACCCTGCAATTTAAAACTTTATTTATCCAACTATATTAGTTTTCTTACTATATTAATTCGGAAAAAGCTTGGTACAAAAATTGGAACAATAATTAATCTACTGTTTAAAAAAACCTTACCTGTCGCTGCTAACGAATATAATTTCGAAACCTGGTTCTCTTTTTCTTAACAGCCTGTAAACATCTGCTAGCTGTGGTGTAAAGGCTCGACAGGGTGGGCACTAAAAAAAAAATTATCTTAGAGTAGAGATACAATTAGCAGATGCACAAAAAGGCTTTAGACCAGCTCATAGTGTACAAGACCATATATTCACGAAACAGCTAATCATAGAAAAAAGGAAGGGAGAAAATATGTATGTAGGATTTATAGACATGGAGAAGGCATTCGATGCGGTGAACAGAGAGAAAATATGAAACGCCTTGAAGAATTAAGGAGTACATTCTGATTTATTGGAGACAGTCAAAAGTCTATTTGTGGAGATACTAAAACGTAGAGGAAAACTATGAGAGAATACTAGCCAGAGACCGGAAAAAATGGAGTAACTTTGTTGAAGAGAAGTAATATGAAATAACAAACCTCGACACCTACTGGTAAAAGAGGATAACGATGATGATACCTTACAAAGCTTTGGAATTGTGGTGCATCTATTATAAATGTAAGGTAAAATTAGCAAACTAATACGATGATAGAGTAAAAATAATTTGTATTTGAAGTTTTAAGCTCAATAATTGCTACTTACAATTTTTTTTAATTTTCCACAAAAACAGTATAGTCTTTGACTTTGATTTATATCAAAAGTAAAACCAAGCTGTCTTATTAATTAACGTTCAAAAAGTGTTTAAACTTTTCGACACCAAAAAAACTAGACAAGTTTCAGGCACAAGATCTGGTAATTACTCTGCTGCCTGGCTGCATTGAATTATTACGGTGTAGCGCTACAACAAGTTCGTAAGTAGATTATAATTGAGGCAACCATAAAGACGTTTAAACATTGTACATAAATCACTGAGTTAGCGTTAAATTAGCCCAGATTTCGCCAAGTAAAGAGGAATTAGATTGTTCCACATTCAAGCTTATAGCTGAAACTAATAAATATGGGCAGGTTGGTTTCGTATTTAGGTTCATTAGCAGATTTGAACTTCTTATTATTGTCTAATATATATTGATAATACGTAGCACATATAATATTATAACAAGCAGGTAATCAGAGAATCGCCGGGCACATAACTTATTTATAAATTAGACTACTATTGACGAAGTGACTCAAACTGGACGAAGTATTTCATCAAGAGACAGTGAATTATAAGTGATTCATAATTAAATTTATTTATATTGTTTCTCAAAATTTTATTCAAACAAAAGAGTGTTTTTGCTATTTCCAAATAGTTTAACATTTTGTTTTGGATATTTATTTTCGTTGCTATTTCAATGTAAATAGAATTCCTGCTATTTGTGTACAAAAATAATTTACTTTAAAATTCAGGGAGATATATTTATCCATTTAAAAATCGTTTTCAAACTTAAAACTCACAAAATGAAACAACCCAATACAGTTTTGTATAAATTATCCTACAACCAGGGGTGACGAGAGACGTCACCGGGCCCGGGAGCAAAATGTTAGATGGGCCCCAAACAAATTATGTCCGAGCCCCTGTCAATCCCGGGCCCGGGGTATTTAACCCCATTGCCCCCTTCCTCACGACGCCCCTAATTAGCAACAGATAAAAAAAGAAACATACCCAAAGAAACAAAAACGTAAATCAACCACAAAGTGTTAAGACCTACCCTAACCCATGGATGCAAATCATGGAACATGGCCTAAACCCAAAAAAGCTAGGTTTGAAGTATGAAAATAAGGTTTTAAAAAAATGGAGGTAAAACGCGTACAGACAAATTAACAAATGAAACCCATAAAGGAAACTTCGTAGTAGGTACAACCAATGGAACACACATCCAGAAGAAACAATTAAGATGGCTGGGTTATATGCATCGAATGGGAAAGGATAAGATGCCCAGAAAAACCAATGAATCGCGAACCGAAAGGAACCAACGAAAATCTGAAATGATGAGGTAAAAGAAACAGAGAAATCGAGTGGAAGGTTAGAGAACTAGCTAAAGATAGGTGGAGAGACACTTAAAAACTAAGTCCACATGCACAAGAAGAAACAAAAGCTTCACACTTAGCGGTGGAAAGTCATATGAGAAATAGAAAAAGAAATGAAATATCACACCACAGCTGGGAATTGCCTGTTTAATTTCCTTGTTGAAGCGTTTTTATCTTGAGCCATTTCTTCGTCCAATTGTCTACTTTCTATAGCTTTTCGCATCCCTTCATTTCACAACCTTCCTGGTCGTTCGCGTTTCTTTTTCCCAGGTGGGATTCACTGAAATATTCTCTTTGGCCATTGTCCATAGACTATCCAGCGTCCGTAGTAAGTACTCTGCCGACGAGATACTCATGCACCACATCGTAAAAAATCTATTTTAACAGTTCTGAAAGTTCATTCTAATTCCTCATTGACGCCTCATATCTAATAACCATAACGAAGAACTGACGTCACAAGCACTTGACCTATGCGATTTAAAATCTACTTTCTGATATTTCTATAAATCACAACATGTAATATCGACTGGCAAGAAGTGAAGCAAATTGAGAAACATAAATTTACATTAATCTTCTCTTGTCTATAAGCGCAATGGCTTACCATCTTCATGGCTTTACCGCATTAACTCTTAGGCCATCCGTTATATTCGGTGCGGTTTATTTGCCCCCAATAAACGTTTTATTATCAACAAAACACAATTAAGCAAACACAGTCGAAACATTATAACTTTCAAAGTTGGTCCGGACTATGTATCAGTGAATGGAACATGGGTATGAATGAAGTTACGTGAACCAACAAAATACATTAGCGAACCGCAAATACCAATGGTGTACTTCGAGCTACATTCAGTTTGCTAATGGAGTCGGAAACGACGATAACAGTTTAAGTTTAACAATGTTTTCCAGCACGAGAACTTTGTGTCTTTTCGGAGTGAGCTATGGATGAAACAAGAGCAAAAATAATCATCGGTAATCGACAGTCAATAATTTATTTCGAAGAACTGTACCTACACGCCCATTTTTCTTTGAAAACGCATTTTCCTTGACAGAAAACAAATAACGCAAAAGTGGCTGTTACAAAATACTTTTTAACTCTGGTCAACAAACCAAATTGCTTATTTATGAAGATGTATTGCCGGCTTCCAGGAAAATATTGCTTCACGATTCCCCAACTTCTAGTGAACATGGAAAATTTTACGACATCGACAAGTGAGCATCAGATGGCGCACTAAATCGGCCACTTTAGAGAATTTGCCAAGGACAAAATGCACCTGAGACATCAAAAACTTAAATGCACTTCAGAAACTTCAAGTCTTGTAGCTGTAATACATTACATCATGATCGATTGCTCTATTAAGAAGTTGTAGAGGATCTTGGGAATGTTTGTACGAGGAAATCCGCGCGGAAAGCTTAATTTTAGACCCAGTTAATGAACAGGATACACTTCTAGATGAACAATAAAAGTAAAAACGACAGTTGAATTAAAAGTTCTTAACTCGTGATACATTTCACATAATTTGATGCTGTAAAACTTACCCAATTTGCGGAGAAGTAGAATCCCCTGATTCCTTCCGGTAGTTCGCCGTAAGTTATTTCTCCTTTTGTACTATTTGGGTGTTCCTGGAGGAATGTGCCGCATGGCTGAAGAGCAATGTCTCGAAGAACCTTTAAAAAAGAAACACATTTTTACTTGTTCTTCTAGACTAACTTTATATAAATTTTATGAATTTTGGAAAAATATCGTTTAAATCTGTTTACTGTGGTGACACTTGGCTTAGGGCCCCAAAGACAAATGTTTCAAATACTATTAAATGACAAAATAATACGAAAAAAAATGCCGATGAGATAGTTTATTTGATGGTAACAGCGCTGCTGGAACAGATCTCACGTGTTTATTTATTCTCAATCAATTTAGCTTGACCTACCTATTTTCATATCGGTGGGCAAAAATATTTCTTAAAATGTTCTACTAACCTGATCCACTGGTCTGGGTCTCCAAGGGAAGGAGCTTCCCAGGGGGTCTTCTAGAAGCCGATCCTGCGCCGAGGAACTAACAGTAGAGCCATCCTTATCAACAAGAACTAACGTGGTAACCCCAGATTTTATGCGGTATCGCCTAGACAGCCGGGTCTGAAAAGAAAAAGAAAATACATCAACCGATACAAAAATTATTATTAGATTCAATCTATTGACAATCTCATTTCAAATCAAATCAAATCGTGAACATAAGATAACGCTCAGATACCAAATATCATTGTAATTTCTTTAATAGCATTTTAGATCCTTGTCTGTTTCCATACTTTTGCGCAGCCCTGTATATTTCAATGCGTATCGTAGAGCTCCGTGCCATCAACTTGGTCGTTTCATTCCTCAGATACTTTAAATCAATTTTATAGATAATTGCGTTGATAAAAAAGAACTTAAACCAGTCACCGCAATAAAACAAATTGAATAACTTTGATTTATCATCTAATGTTTCGTGTTTCGGTGCAATTTCTCGCAACGTTTGCGTTTGGAAATTCGCCCTGCCGGTGAAATATGAATTTAATAAAATCATTCGCATCGCCCGTATAAAAAACGAAACTAATATCGCCAATCCATAACTTTCCGGCTTTACGTTTTCCCCGAAAATATTTTATGTATCTTCGAATCTTTAAAATACGATTTCCGTGTATCAGCCTGGAGCGAGTAATGACCTCCAAGTATCGGAAAATTGCTAAAGTGTTGCGTAATTTATTATCCAATATTTCATGCTTGTCAGTTTCTCCATCTACGGAACCGGTAGTATATCATATAGTTTATTGCCAGCCCCAGAAAACTGAAGGTAAATAAACAAAAACTAGAAAGATACTAAAAGAGTTGACTATGGGCACATTTCAAGCATATTTTTTCAAAGATCAAAGTAGACCATTTAATTTATACGAGGGAAGGCTACAAATGTTGTCCAGCGTTGCATTTATCGAGGTGCTTTTAATTAAAAAAAAAAACGATTAGGCCTACATATTATGCTACGCGCAATTTGTGGGTGCCAAGTTGTCTCACAACTGAACAAATAATATAAGGTTTGTTCCAGCAAGGCTATGTACGATCCAATGTACTATCAGGATTCTGCGCAGTGGCGTTACGTGTTCCAGCACAGTCTTTGGTAGTTCACCGGACGGTTGGTCGGCTGTTACAACTGTTATAAAATTAATACATGAACTAGTCAGTGTAGATCAAAACAGTACGTGAATGAAGACATGTTCTAGCGCTTGGATTTTTACACGCATGCGCTGTTCATAACTAGCGTGAGCTCTGGTTGCTACGCATCGCCCTCCCAATCCCATTTTGTACTGGAATCTTAAGGTGTTTACCCTAGATGCCCTCATTTCTATGAACCCAATAGACACAAATGTCATTTACAGTTAAGTCAGTCGTAAAGCGTTCCAACAACGGCTAATACTGGGGAATACATTTATTAGTACATAGTTCACCCTTGCGGATAAACCAGTTCATATATTTTTACATGGATTGGTTTTAAATCGCTTGTTGGAACAAACCTTTAAGATATAACAAGGAATACAAACTCCAGAGATGGAATTTTTAGGATTTGCTACTAATATCGATACAATTGTCTCTGTTTTAGGTTTGTAACTGTGTATAAATGCTTTATATCGCATAAGGGCCCAAGCGACCCTTTGACAATTAATGAACAAATATAAATCAAGATATAACTTGCCTATAAAGTTTAGTAAACCTACAGAACACCCAAAAAGTTTGTAAATATAGGATAAATTCAAAACGCAACTAAAAAGCTCTTGGGGTCACATGGACCCGGAGCACAACCAATAGACATTATACTGTTAAGCACACCTATGTATTTAAAATAGTTTGTAATCCTTGTTACAGCTTACGAGAAAATCCATTACACCACCATCGTAAACCGAATTATCCTTTAAGGACATTCAAAATCAAATAACCTTTAATGGATTTTGTTCCAGTAGATTGCACTAAAGTGTAAATTTGGTTTATAACGTTCAGTATTTTCACTCAGAGGCGCATACATTGACGAGACTATTTCATCGAATATCTTTGGTGGTCAGAATATTTTTTCAAATTCATTAATTTGTTGATTATTCTTGATAATGAGGCTTTTTTAATGGCAATTTTGCTCCGAAATACTAAAAAGGCATCGTTTAAATGTCCCTAAAATGCGCCAATTTTTCCAATCAGAATATTGTTTAAAATTCCCTTGGCCAATCTAGTACTAAAAAATGTATCAAAAGTATCTGTACGCATCATTATTCATCAAAGAACTCTCATCAGCGCCAATAAGATCAAATTTTTTGAAAGCGGGACATTAAAGAGATGAAAGCAATTCATAAAAACACGTATTACAAATTTATAAATCGCGTTTCCACTTCCGTTCATTGATATTTAAATATTTAGGATACAAATGGCGTTACTTATGTCGTTAAAGTTGCATAAGCGCCATCTAGAACTACTTTATGAACGGCACAATAAAATACAAGCTTTAACGTGTGTAAGGAATTACATTACCTGAAAAACGACTTTCAGTTTTATTCGGTGAAAAACATTTTAGGAGCTGTTAAAGGCGGCTCTTCGCTTATGTCGAGGAAATATGGATAACTAGGTTTATGGAAGTTAATCTGGCCATCAGCGCCTTGCCTAAGTGTAATTAATAATCCCTTTTTTTTGTTAATAAAGAAGAAAGCTAGATAACCAATTTAAACTATATTTCCAAATTTGCTAATTATTTCATAAAAAAGAACGATTTTCCAATGCAAGAATTTTTACTGATTCTAGGATTTTTGTGTATCCTAAATCCTTCCTAAAAAAGCAAATAAAACACAAATATGTCCATTTTACCGTCCTGGATCACAATGTATGGCCGATAAAATCTAAACGTACTAAATCTTTATTGAAATTCCACACATTTTACACGAGATATTTTATACTCCGCGACGTCACGCGTTCATCTTTCCATTTACGAAGTTAAGCGTGAAAATGCCAGCGTATACGCGAAAACTACGCAATAATGCGATAGGTTTTATACTGCACAGGCCATAAAACGTGGATATATTTCACCGAAAACTATTGCCAACGGTTTTTGTTGTACAGCGAGTTATATACGTTTTTGTCCACAAATGAACGTTATATATTAGATTATTTCAACGGTGGAAACGCGGCGAGCATTTTTTACGTTGAAGTGAATAACGGTTTAAATGTATGAGGTTTTTAAAACATTTTTTGTCGAGACAGTTATTGCGTATGTAAACATTCAGAACTTTTTGCGTGGCATTATTTTTTATTTAAAACATTCAAAGGTTATCCAGAAAACTTCTAGTAAATGGCTTTTTTAGAGCGTCAACGGCAATAGTATACACTGAAAAGGAAAAGGAAAATGCGTAATATGATAAAGGTTTACTAGAATCAATTCTTCAAGAAAGAACATCTTGAAGAATCAGTATTGAAATTTGTCAAGAGATATACTAATCACGAAATACGTAAGAGATTTGTTAACTAAACATGTTAATTAACTAAATTAATACAGTTTAGCTTATCTGTCGCCATCAGATAACATTTCTAGCATGGGAATCTCGCTTATTATAAGAGATACAGGTTTGCTTAAATCATGATGATATTTGCAATAATGTTTTTTTTTGCTATTACTTCTTAAGTACTAGGATTTTTGTACTTTTAAAAATATATTGTAGCTCCTCTAAACTTAAGAATAATTCATTAATTTAAGCAAATCTGTATCTCTTATAATAAGCTATGTTACTATGCTGGAAATGTTATCTGTGACACCCTGTATACACAGTAATACTTTTCAGCACATCTTTATTGTACATTTTTCACGAAGAAATAGCAAGAACATTGACTCATGCTAGAACCAATTGGGGGAAACAGAACAAGCTATAAATTATTTTGTTTCATTTTGACGCTTCAAGACAAATAAAAGATTTAGAACCAGGATTGTAACGTCAGGATATATCAAGATACACAGTATGCCCAAAACAGTATAGATTTTTTCTCTTTGTAACGAGAATATAGGTAGATAAATAGGTACACTCATTTATGGTTCAATACCTTAATATTTGGAAATTAATCGGATTACGAAAATATGCATGTACCTGAATATCTGTAAAAGAAATTGCAGGAGGTCCACAACTTCAAATTTATTGTTTTCGTGACCATGTGACTTATCTGCTGCAACGCTGTGTTTCAGCATTAGTAAATATTTGATGCCGACATCCCCTGCAGTAACTAAATTCTACTCTGCCACAGGCCATCATCATCCATTCTGGTTATTATCTCCATGACTGATATTAGGGTGGAAATCATTCAGCGTAAATAGGAAACTGACAATTATTAACGCAGTTATGGACTAACGTAAAACACATTTGAGTGAAGTGTGAAAATGATGAATGATATGTTTCATTATGTAGTTGGACACATCTGGTTTATAACCTAGGTCCACTGCAGCGACACGATAAGCATTTTAAAATAAATAAATAATTGTCCATGTGATTGTCCGCATATATCGGTTACATTTATTAATAAGAGGGAAAATACGGCAGTGTTGCTTTGGCGACAGCGTGAAATAGTCATTGGATTTTTCACGTGAATAGCACACAATTACTTTTAAGAACAACTGAATTTACCATTAATTTATTATGTAAATATTCAATCCAGATTAATATAATTTTAGATAAACGTCTTGCTAATGTTGTGAGTAAATAAATAAATAAAGACACGAAGATTTGGTACTTTAAGAAGAGATTTTCAAAGAAAAATATACATATACAAAATATTTATATACTAGATCCAACTCGAAGGACCTAGCTTCCCTAAACGATATGTAGCGTCATTTTTAGAATATTCTGATAATCGTTTGTAATGTTAAGAGTAATTTATTATCTCAGTGTCATGGCCAACTTCTCAGATAATGGGGCATGATCGGAATACGACCCGAATTCGATTATAATACCGATTGTAATAATTCGTGCAAACCGAAGCTTTGTTGGAATTAATAACATTTTTAACTGGGGAACGATTGGGAATCATTGAAATTGTTCGCAAAAGACAATAAAATTTTATGGCGGGCCGTTAACAGGCCTCTCTGGAATTTCAATTGCCCTCCATTATCCGTAACTACTATTTCAAGAATAAGGTCGGAGAGGAAATCGCGAATAATAAATCCAATGAATAAAAACTGACGATTTCATTATGGAAGCGTTTTCGTAGAACGTTTTTTTGGTCAATTCAAGTAAATTTTAAGCTTCCGTGCCAACGTGGTACGCTCGATTATTTTTTGTATCACCCAAACTGGCAGTTTTTAAAAACGTGACATGTTTAATCCGTTTTTAATTTGTTCTAATCCTTCTGCAAAGATTTATCATTACTGATAACCAGTAGTTACTCCAGTTTTGTTGGGTATTTTATTAAGAGACTTCCATCCCAACATCCAACGAAGTTTGGTTTGGATGAAAAGATATTTAAATGCTAAAGAAAAAGAAATCCTTTAGAAGATTCTTATAAAGTTCGCTAAGTGATGCAAATTCACTAATCTGATCAACTCGCCAATTTAACGCTTGAGTAGTCTCCCTTATTTGCCGAAAACTTTGGTTAACACAGTAATACATTAGATAGTGAGCGCTGGAATTATGTGGCTTTAACCACAATCTGTTCCACTATTATGGTCTTAACAAGTTTATAATTATCTGAGAGTAAACATATATGCGGCAGAGCAGTAGCGTATAATTGTGTTGGTTTAGATGTTTAGAGACATGTCTTTCGCCAAGAAGATATCTAGAAGGATAGCAACTCAGGAAATTCATTTTTCTTGACTGTGATCTAGACTGTAAGGTGAAATAAATTTAAAACAATGTGTGATAAAATTCTTAAACTAATAGGGAATTTTAAGATGATGTATCTGAAAACGTGGTATAAATTTTAGAAGAAGTTACACTATTACATCGTATAAGTACGTCCTAGAATATTCCATATGCCGTATAAAACGCAATTTTAAAATGTTTAGACCAGCAACTGGCGTTCTCATAGAATGTTTTTGCAAAAAAAGTCAAAGTGCATTCAACAACTCATCGTTTTCGTTTACGTCATAAAGCAAATAAACTCATAACTCACTAAACATACTCTACAGTGTATAAATATAGCCAAATTCAAATAATCAAGTGCTTTTTGTACCTAATAAACACGTCATCGTGTTCAACAAACAATATTCTTACTTTTTTGTGGTCGCAGCATCTGTTAACTTTGTTTTTCTTTTTAGTAATTTAAAAAAAAATATAATGAAATAATCAAACTTTTGACGATTATCAGAAGATTTTGTATAGTAATTAGTCCTTTTATTTCATGTGTAATACTAAATTATTATAGCAGATATACTAACTGATGGGTGTGTGATAAGTAACTTAAATGTTTATAGTAATTTATTAAATTTGTTTAATACATCCTTAATAATATTTATTGTGAAGCATTGTTAAAAATTCTGTTTCATACGTATTTGTACTTAATATTTAATTCAGTTCTTTCCTAATTAAGTTAGATTGCACTCAAGGGGATTTTTCAGCTTACACCCTCTACATTTTCCTGCCAAGATTTTCTTTTATTGTCCTTTAAGGGCTCGCTTTTCCCCGAATATCATTAGCTGCTATTTTCTTGTATACAATTTCTCAGTTATTTGTTGTTTTAATAAGGTTACATTTCGTATTATAAATAAACTCTTAGCAAAATGTGTTTTACATGAATCAGTTCGCTTCTAAAGTTTTTTTTGCAAAATCCCCATAAATTTACCAGGACATACTGTTAAACAAAGAATGCAGGAATTAAAATGTAAAGCCTTTTAAATATAATGTCCTGTTTAAAACCTAAACACCCTTCCACATTTTAAAAACCAAATCGTTGGAGCTAAAGATACGTCAGCTCCTGTCACTGAAGTTGACAAGGGTCGTACTCACTTGTTTTTAATACCAAAACAAACGAGTTACGTCGTACAGCCGATTTCCCGAGCTAATTTGAAATAAATACCGCTTTAATCCCGTTTTAACTTTTGTATTTACGCAAAAGTCGCAATGACGAGTATCATTTCATTTTTAGCTTCTCCCCGCGAGCGTGTACATTCGCATCATCAGTCATTCTGTCAATCTATTTAATTAAAAACAAAGGGAGGCGAGAAACAAATGGTAGGAGGGTTCGCTCGTGATGTAATGACACCATGAACATTTTATAGGTAATGGAGATGGGAAGTGCACTAGGGGAATAAAGAGGCACGCAAAATAAACATTTAAAGGGTAGGCCAATGGAATGGGCGATTTTAAATCTTAAATATTTATCACATTAGTATTTTTTTACATCATTTTTATTACTTGTTCCTGTATACAGATCAACTAGTTTAATATATTTTTGTTGCCCTTAATTTTTTTTTGTACAACACCAGGTGTTTGAACACTAAAACTGGTCTAAGAAGTAAGACCAACCATCAGTATGAATCTGTTAATCTTAAATCTAGGTTACTTAGCTAAAATTAGCCCAACGACGTCTTTTAGTTGTCTTTGTTATCCTTAAGGAAATATACAGGGTGTTAAAATTGGCGGAAGCGCGACACGTAGCGATGTGCTTCGTAAAATTCCAAGTCGAAAATCTTAATACGAAAATGTTGTACCATGCTTGCTGTGTCTGCAAGAGGTCCTCAAAGTTTTAACATTTAGTCCTTTGATAAGCGTTATTATTTAATACTTGCAAATGAAAAAGCTGCAATTTGGAATAAAAAGAAATTTCGAATAGTATTTTTTTCTAGATATTGTGTTCTTCCTTTCAAAAATTGGTGTTGAAACTATGTAAATCACTGATTTGAATCAAAATAATACATATGGCAACATTGTCATTAGCTGTCATCTCTGTTTTTCTCGTAATTATTTCTAGTTTGTGTTTTACGATACCCAAAAGTTTGCAGGTATGTTTACGAACTGAAGGTTTTCAGTTCGAACAAAAATTGTAAATACCTAAGTAAAAATTGCTGATAAAAAAATGTCCAAACGCAAATCAATGTATGCAATGTTGCCAATTTTTTTTTCTTTAAATGGTTCCTGAGGCCATAGGAAGCATGGTACAACATTTTTGTATCAAGATTTTCGACTTAGAATTTTACGAAGAACATCGCCACGTGTAGCGCTTCCGCCAATTTATACACACCCTGTATACACTAACACTTGCACAATGCTCTGCTTTTACACAAACCACTAGGCAAGTTCGAACGGCTTGTTTCTCTTGTTTTCGATATAGGTTCTGGTTATCGAAGCCTATCTTCATGCTTCTTTACAAATCTATTGTTTGTTTCTTCAACGGTTAAAATGCCCAGATCTCGATGTAGGTCAGCATTTCTGACCGACCAAGGAGCGTTTGGCATTTCATGTAACACCTTACATTGGACAGTTTGTATCTTTTGTATATTTGTAATTTTTGCTCACCCCCATTGTTGTATTCTATAAAACCATGTAGGTCTAATAATTCGTTTGTAAATCAATTTTTTTTTTGTATAATGACAGGTTTGGAATATTTACCAATAAGCCATCTGTATTGTGCGATTTTAATTTCTTTCCTTTTCTTTATTAATATGTTCTTTCCACGTCAATTTGGCATCTAGAATTTAACCAAGATATTTAGCAGTGTTTGCGTATAAGACAATAGTTTCATTGATTGTTATTGCTGGAGAGTTTCTCAGTCTTATTTGTAAAGTTGATATGAATGGATTTCGTTTCATTTAGTTTAATTTATCACTTTTCGGTCCATTTGTGTATGCTATCACTAGCTACTTGTAGTTTTTGGGTGGAAATTATATCTGTTTTACTTGTTGCCAGCAGTATCATCCGCGAACGTAGCTAATTTCACTTGATTCGATTTTGGTATATCATTGGTATTGAGTAAATACAAGACGGGTCCAAGGAGCCTCCCCTGTGGCACTCCTGCTTCGATTTCTTTTAATTCTGTATAGGCTTCTCCTTGTTTTACTTTAAAAAGTCTATTAAAAATGTAGGAAGTTAAAGTTTTTACATATTGGGCAATATTTTGTTAAGTTTGCAGATTAATTTTTCATGCCACACTTTGTCCTTCATTTTGTATCGCAATCATCCAGCACAACAATATAGATACTTTAACGTTTAGCCTTCTAACATAAAATTTCCGAATGAAAAGTTATTTGCGCTTCCATTCCAAACGTCTACAACTAAAAATAAGGGAAAACGTCGAAAAGAAAATTGTTAGGATACAGAATTTATTGCCGGGAACTCGATCGCATTGGAGAGAGTAATACCAATAAAATTCCCAGCCAACTTATTTTACGCCGGCATGAGCTTTTAAGAATTTAAGGAAAAGTTTACGATTGTTTATGCTCACTTGTTACGATTTCCGGTGGAAGCTTCGATTTGCACGATTCGTTTAAGGATTGCGTCAAAGAAAAATGTGTACAACGTTTAGCTGTATCAGCGTCGGTAATCAGGCAATAAGGCTTCCATTTTCAAACTTGGTGATCTTAGCCCAAGTTTATAAAAAACACTGAAGCCATATTCCATATTCTTTAACTTTTTTCAGGTTCTAAAGGGGTATATTGGAGAATGACTGCTTTAACGATCTTGTTACGGCATATAGCGACATTCAGATGTAAAAACTGAATAATATTACAACCTTGGTTTCCGGGTTTGGAACCGCGTCTTCTATATTTAGAAGTAGTTGACATTTCGACCATTGTATCTTGGTCTTTTTCAAAACGACTAATTTGTGAGGGATTTTGCTGGGTTTATATATCTAGCTTGTGGAGGCGTGGCGTTCCGCTTGATGGATTTCTTCTGCCTCAGTGATTTTGTGATGACTGGTTTCCAGATGTTTGGGAGTTGTATGCCTGTGTCTCTGTTGTAGTTGTTTGGGTTCTTGATGATTTCCAATGATTCTCGATATAATCTTGGCCAGAAATGGTTTGCGCGGGCCAGTAGTTTTGTTTCTCTGAAGCCACGCCTCCACAAGCTGGATATATAAACCCAGCAACATCCCTCACAAATTAGTCGTTTTGAAAAAGACCAAGACACAATGGTCGAAACGTCAACTACTTCTAAATATAGAAGACGCGGTTCCAAACCCGGAAACCAAGATTGTATTATGGATAACGGCCGCGAAAGCCTCAAGAATAAAATAAATAATATTAGTTATGACTGGCGTAAATTTTACGTCATACCTTAATTTTTTTTTAAAAGTGTTTGCTTTATATACTATTCGCTACATGCAATAAGATGAATCCTGACATGAAATTATTTTATCCTTGAATTCTAGGGACCCTATTGGCGAATTGGCTGTAAAAATTTTTAATGGTTGTTTCAAGGTACCGCATTTTTTATTGGCACGTAATCTTAATTGTGTTTTATTGTTTGGTTAAGTATGAAAAATTTTCTTTTAGATCAGAGCTTGATAAAACTCAGTTTTTTTTTAAGGTTAGTAATGCTTGATAAGTCACGAAAAAGTTAAATAACTATTTTAAGCACTAAACATTTGTTCAGGAATTCGTTTTCTTCAAATTATAATATTTTATTAAAGTCTATCTATGCATGACTCAATAAAACCAATAAATTCCTAGAAATGCAACCACACTGTAATGGAACGATGGATAGAAAAATAAACTAAAGATAGCTTTAGTAGCTAGGCTATTAATGGCCATAAAGAAACCATTCCTAGAAAAAAGAGAAATACCTAACAAAACAATGTTGTAAATCTACCACAAAGTGTTTTAGTAATACTCTCTATAACAACCTGTCTTGTAAAATAAAGTTAGTCAAGAAAGTAGAATGAAGAAAAAATAAGCCACGGTTAGATTCCGGTAAAAAAAATCGAGTTTACGTTAAACTAGACAAAATTCAGATTTTAGACAGCTGCACCTTATGACCTGTTCTAAGAACCTCGTGTTCACAACCCTTGACACAACCAGCTGATAAATGATGCTAGGGGCTGATTCGAGGGGGTTAAACAAACGTCAACCCAATTCATTGTATTCCTGATTCATGTTTGCCATTTTCTTCCAACCTCTGCATTACTAGAAACGTCTTGAAGCTCGCGCGGACGGAATCGTTTCAAAATGCACATCGGCGGAGAATTCCTACGATTACAGCGTCACGGAATGTTTACATACATGTGTTATACAGCACGAGGCGCGGTGCGGCGTAAACTGACCCGCGATATAAAGGGTAAAATAATAAACAAGTTTTATTAACTCGATGAGGGAGAACCAGGACTGTGTTTATGAAACGGAAAGTAATATTTACCTAGGTACTATCGCCACACGTTCTGTTTCGGAACTAAAAGCAAAAATTTGATGGGCGATATTTATTGTCACATTTTGATCTGTCTTTTACAGTACTTGGAATGTATTCTTGGTTATTTCATACAGGGTGATTGATTAAGACCGGTACTTAAAAATATATGAAGAATGAAAAAGGGTTTTGAACTGATATTTTGGTTATGACCAGAATGGCATCTGATCTGTTTATTGAAAATATTTTCAAGATGGCGACACTTCCGGAAATACCGGAAGTCTACTTTCTTATTTCAAATACAATGGTCTATTTTTTATTGCGTATTTGGATATAAAACGTTATTTTAGAGAGACTTTTATTAGCATTGCCTATACCTAAGTGCAGTAATTTTTTAGATTTTTGGACTTTTTTGAAAATTTTTTGATTTTCATCGTGATGCTTAATATTATCTAACGCCGCCATTTTTGAAGTAAAAACGCTTAAATTTAGACCATGCCTAGAAGAAACCTTGGAGTACATCCTGGAATTTTTGCAATCAATGCATTACTTACAGGGTCCCAAAATTTAATTTTTTTAAATACAACTTCAGACCACTAAAACTCGTTTTTTTCAAATACAATGCCCAAACTTTTTTTCAACTTCTAATGCAAAATTACATTCTGCATCAATCTGTTTTAAGCGTTTCCCATACGTATCTGCAACAATTTTCGAGTTATTAAGAATTTTTTATGAAGTTAAGAGGAATTGCAACATTTTTAAATAATAATAGCCCTCGAATTGACAACAAATGCCAATATTAGTAACTGTAAACCACTTTTATTGCGTTTGTTTCAAGTATCCATGAAAATGGAAAATTAAGAGTATTCAAACACGAATATTTTGACTTATTTTATGTTCATGAAGTATGTCACAAGATTATTGAAAGAACTTGCCGTGTATTCAGTGAGAGGTAGCCTAGTGCCTTGTCAGAGCACATTTTTAGTTATGTTTAGAGTAGCTTATGTTTGCCCAAATAAATAAATGAGCACATAATAAGATTGAAAATAAATAAATAACGTTTTTTTTTATAAAAAAAAATGATAAAAAAATATTTTGCTGCACCCCCCCCCCCCCAATCAAAATTCCTGGTTGCGCCACTGTTTAGGAGAAGCTAATATTAGTGGATCTTAGTGAAAACTTTTTTTGTTAATAATAGCTTTACCCTAGTAAAAATAAAATTAGGAAGCTTTAGAGATTGCTCATTATTTTTCCATCCATTATGCAATAAATTAAGCAGGTAGACTTAGAAAAACGACGATAAATATTCTTATTTTATAATCCACGTGATGAATTATATATAAAAAGTATTATTAATTAAGTCCTTAAAGTGTCGGGCGTTCTATTGCACTAATGCACGTCACAGTTTCACATGCACGAACGAACGAACAGTCAAGGGGGAAAGTTCAACCATCCATCCCCTACTAAATTTCGATGATATATATGATTACAGGAGGCGTTGAGAGTATTTCTCTTTAAAATAGCAGAGAAGGAGGACATTTTTAACAACCCTATTACATTTTTTTTTATATTGCTAGAAATATTGTAAGAATTCAGACGTTTTCCTAAAAATATCGTTCTTAATTTGTGTCTTTTCAATACAGTTATTCGCTGTCGACATTTTTCTTCGTATTCGTGGTTCGAGGAAGTCCTAAAACGTGCACCAGAAATGTCGCTCGTGGGGTTTTTCGCCTATAAGCCTGCCACTTAATCGCGATAGCATAAAACTTCAAGATATAATCTTGAAGGAATGAAGCGACTCCGACGTAATAGGGAACACGTAGCGAAACTAAGTAGCTACTTCAGCTCAAGAGAAAATTTCAACAAAATAATTATTGTCTCCATTGTGTGAAGAGGTGCTCGCTAAAGTAGCAGCACAGTAATTAGATTTGTAGCTTTACAAACCCACGCGGTGCGGCACGTTGTCTTTTAAAGGATGGCACGTGAAGTTTGAGAATTTGTTTCATAAATTAAATAAAAAATTAGACCAATAGTGTTACGTTTGTAACGTATTTATACCGAAGTTTTGATCGGGGAATTTTAACTTGATACTCTTCCAGAAAATTAGCAAGAATCATAGGTATGCTTGCTGTCGAAGGACGAATAATTCACCAACATTGACTTACAATTCTCAAATCGTTATTGTTTTTCCTATTCACTGATAAGAGAAAGGTAATTAACGTAGCATTGATTTAGAATCAAAATACGTAAGTATATTACGTCCTGGTTGTCATCAGCAAACCAAGAAATTATGTCGGTCAAACGGATATATAAAGACGAAGTTGAATAGCTCGTTTCTTATTTGTAAGTAATAGGCAATGTGTGATAAATAGTTAAGGGGAGACAGACTTATCCTGCATTAAGAAAAATTAAGTTTATCTCTTTCATTGACCCACAAAATGTACTCTTTCCACTGCTGTACATTAAACTGGGACTATTGAAAAAGTTCGTTAAAGCAATGGACATGGAAGGAGGATTAAAATACGTAAGGGGAATTTTTCCTAATGATAAATGTTAGTGATGCCAAGTAAAAGAAAGAATTTATTTGTCGCTCCTCAGACCAGAAACTGTTGGATGATAAAAATTTTGAAGTAGGACATTCTTGTAAATCATTTGCAGCTTGCAGCATAGAATTTTTTTGTATCAGCAATGAAAGGTTTTCTTGGAAAGCGGAACGAAGAAAACTACCAACTTGTAGTGGTAAATATATTACCAAACACAATTAGGTAGCGGAATGTCATTGAAGATCCTCTTCATGCATTACCACCTAGACTTCCTTCCAGACAGGTAGGTATAAGTGACATGAGCAAGGGAAGAGATTTCATTAAGACATTCGAAATATAGAAGAACGCTACCAGGGAAGATTCCCCCTACTATGATAGATAACTATTGCTGGTTCTAACAGAAGGAAGATACAAAATCGCACAAAAAAAGGAGAAATGGAAGAGAAGCAACAATTTTTTTCGCATTTCCTTATCAATTTTTGTTCTAAACTGATTGCTCAATGTAGAGGTATATAAGTAAGAAGCCTTTAAAAAGTACAAAAGTAGAATAAAAAATAAAGCAAGAAGAATCTTATTCAGAACTTAAAGAAATTAAAGCAGGCGTTCCACAAGGAAGCGCACTAGGTCAGTTCCTATACCTATTGTATACTTGTGATATTCCAAAGTTAGAAAACAACACTATAGCGACCTTTGCCGAGTATTAGTAGTAGGAAGAAACAATATAGAATCATCCGAGAAAATTACAAGCAACTGCCAATCAGATCAACAACTGGACAAAAACATGGCGTATAAAGTTAAATTAAACCTAGTCAGTACATGTCAATTTTACCAACAAGAGGATTTAACATGTACCAATCAACTTAAATAATAAACGAATTCCATACTCCAACTCAGCAAATTACTTAGGTATTATCCTGGACGCTAATCTACACTGGAAGGCTCATGTCAAGAAAAAAGGGAAGAAATTGAGATTAAATTTTAAAAAACGTACTTGCTAATCGTGACTGATTCCTCTCTGTCTCTGCATAATAAACTTTTGCTATACAAGCAAAGTTTAAAGCCTGTATGAACATATGGGAAACAGCTATGGGGATGCACCAAACAGAGTAATATTCAGATCATCCAGAGATTCCAGAACAGAACACTAAGAAACATCGCTGATGCACCTTGGTATTGCAGAAATAGTGACATACATTGTGACCTCAATATGGACTCTGTAACCAACACCATAAAGAAGTTTGCCAAGAGCCACGAAGAAAGGCTCCATCAACATGTAAACGTCGAGGCGATCCAGCTCCTGCACACTACAGGATTAGTAAGAAGAAGGGTTAAACTTTTTAAGTTAGTCTAAGGAAAAGTTTAAAAGCAGAGACTGTGCGGTAGTGTGCACGTTAATACTTAGTGTACGTATATTACGTTAGCAAACTAAGGACTACTATTGGGTAAATCTTAGACTAAGTTTTAACATTATTAATTTAGGCTAGAATTAAACTGCTCATTGGTCTCAAAGACCAAATTGCATTGTTATAAACCCTATTAGGGTTTAAATTTAAAAGAATATATCAATAAAACTTGTTTACATATGTATATATCCTACTTTTTTTACTGTAAATTCTCTACAAGTCAATTAAATCGCAAAATAAAATCTAGCTATGCTTTCATACATCTTCAAAATACCGTGGACGGAAGAAATGTTTAAAGCAATTTTTTCAACCAAGTTTTCAAACAATTTTTTTTAAATCAGTTTGTAGAGTACCACTAAACGCGCAAAACTTTTGAAACAATTTGGTTTGTTCCGTTGTCTGTTCACTTATCCAAACCATTTCTAACTTCGAATGACATGGAAAAAGAAAAACGAGATCGTCTATAAAATCCAAACTGACGCCACGCTATTCAGTATTCAAAACTGTTTGTTTTGCGACCATTTCATTCAATAAAGTGAAAAAGAGACAAAGGGAAAATTTTCAAACCCGATGTTTCCAGGCATTACTTGATTATGGTTTAATTGGACGAATCGATTGGATATTGGATGCTAGTAATTATTCATTAGTTTTTAATCCTGTAAAATGGCCCATCATAACAGGAATTTTATTTTGTAGGACTGTTTTATAACCAATAAAATTTGTTTTTCCGCATCATTGTCCCAGGAAGTTTATGCATGGTTTGAAAAATATATTTGCTTATTTTTCACTGTTCTTGTGGTCAAAATTAAGGAAACATATTAGCATAAAAACACTTATGTTCAAGTTTTTTTATCAAATCTTTCTTTGGAGTCCTGGAGGTACATTTATATCGTCTATAGCAGCGTTTCTCAACCGGGGTGCCGAGGAACCCTGGGATGCCGCGAGAAGGCGCTAGGGGTGCCGCGAGAAATACTGATGAATAAACTAATCATATGTAATTTTTATCTTTTCTTCTTTTCTTTTTTTTTTCGTTTTACATTCGAAGTTTTTCTATACAGTTTTTGTTGATGCCATAAAAATGGTTAATTGTATTAAACAAAGGCCAATTCACTGCAGAATGTTTAAAAAGCTGTGTGAAACTCTGGACAACGAGCACATAAATCTCTTGCTACATACATGAATCCGATGACCAAGAAGAGGAAAAGTTCTGAATAAGGTGTTTGAGCTAAAAGATGAATTACAAGAATACTTTCAAAAAAATAATAAAGGAAATTTTGCCAAGTGTATTAAAGATAAAAAATGGTTGCAGAAACTAGTCCACTTATTGTTAGCAGGCATTTTTTAATACATGATACAGCTAAGCAAGTAATTGCAAGGCCCTGGAGAAAATATATTTACTTCAAGTGATACAATTCTTGGATTTAAAAAAAAAACTGAATCTTTGGAAAAATCATGTTGCAAAAGGAAATCTGAAATGTTTTAATTACTGGTGGGGCTCAAAAGTAAAGTAGTAGGTATATAAGCAAATTGCAACTCTTATTGAAACCCACTTGGAAGAACTGTTAATTAGAATCGAACATTATTTTCCTTCCCTTTCAACACAAGTGTATGATGGGGTTAGAGATCCGTACTCTAAATATTCTGCGCATCCTGAGAAATTGACTTTGGGAGAAGAAGAAGAGCTTTATAGGCTGCAATCTGATCCTACACTCAAGATGAGATTTACTGATCTATCCCTCGACAAGTTCTGGATTTCTTGAAAGAAGAGTATCCTGGCATTCATAGAAAAGCAATAAATATATTGTTGCAGTTTTCAACCTCTTACATGTTTGAGCAAGCTTTTTCTTATTTAACAAGTTTCAAGAGCAAGGACAGAAATCGTCTTGGTTCAGTTGGAGATGAAATCCGTGTGTGTTTATCTAAAATTCGACCCAGAATTCATCATTTGTCTAAGAAAAGCAGGTTTCACATTAGAAAAGTAAATTTTATAATCTAAATATTTTTACAGAAATGGGATTAATTTTTTGTGTGAATGAAAATCTCTGTATGAAGTATCTTAAATCGCCTGTTTGATTCCAATGTTATTTGTATAATCGATATGCTTAAAAATAAGTATTTTTTTTGTGAGGAGCAAAAAAACCTTGTCTTGTGAGGACACAGTAAAACTCATAGTGGCGCAGACATATACCTGATAATTTTTATAAACGGGTTCCCTAGGTCAGGAATATCATTTCAAGGGTTCCGCGAACATAAAAAGGTTGAGAAACGCTGGTCTATAGCGAGGAAGTAAGACACAAAATTGCTCTTTCAAAAATCAGCTTACCTTTAAGTCTATTTCACTAAAAGGTACGGCAAACCACGGCAAATTCAATAAACTCTGGGCATGACTTTGTTCGAAATCACTATAAACATCGTTGTTTGCCCAAAGAACAACTTGAACAACTTCAATTATCTTCCCATCGTTGCACCTTTCCCCGTTCAACCGCTCGTACAAGTCCCTGAGTTTTTTCACAAAGTCGTCACTCTGCAAGTTTATGTTCGCGAACGAAAAATAAATCGCGGTCACTTCGACCCCTTTCAAAACGTCAGAAGTTGGAACGATCTGGAAGTCGTTCAGTTTTGTGACGGACTCGCACTTTATTAGCTGTTTGCCAAAAAGGCGCTCGTGCCATTTTAATTTCTGAGCCATTTTCGCCCTCCAAACAGATCCCGAATATTTAAAACTCCGAGTTTACTAGTTTATTTAAATAATTACCGGAAAACATTCACGTTTAAGCAGAAACAAACTGCAACGAACAATTGAACCGCGCACTAATTAATCATGATCGCCCTGTATTTGCCGTTATGGTGGTTGTAATCCTGTTTTGTTTTATTTTGTTCACGTGTAGTTGCGAGCGAACACGTTGCGTCGGTGATTCCGGTGGAGGGTCAATATTGGCGTCGCGACGCTCGAGCATCGACTAAAATAGGGTTCACGTACCGTGCCTCTTGTTTCAAGCGGACGCGCATGGTGAGGGCGCCGCGTCTTTCCAGCAACGTTCTTCATTTATTCATTAACCGGACAGCGCCAACTCAGAATTGCAGTACTGAGAAGGTTAATGAGAGTGTTCGTTTTTTATTTGCTTCTAAATATAGGATGGGATCGGAGAGAGTTACGTGTGCAATTGCCCGGCTGCAACGGTGGTCTCTTCGCGCGTTAAGTGCAGGAGTTTTTATTGGCGAGGAACTGTTGTAGCGGTTTCAAAAATAAGTGTGTCGAATCTTAAGTGAATATAACGAGGAGAAAACGCTTTATTGTCTAATAAGGAAGAACATTTCTGAAGCAACTTCGAAGGAACTCGCAATTTTTCAATAGTATATGAAGAAACTTTCGAAGATTTGTTTTTTTTTAAATGATGCTTAATTCTTGATGATACACCAGTTTCTGGAAAACTACTTGCTCTTGTGTAGAAATACGCACTAGCGTTAACTATTTTTTTAAAACTTCCTTTATTGACAATCTGCTTACCATGAAGTAATAAGCAAATTTGTTGACAATTTAGACATGAGAAGATTTACTGTCCAGTGACAGCAACCCAATATATTTTACTTAACTAACTTATTACTACCTTAATAGTTAAGAGCTAGTTACTATACCTTTTCAAGTTCAAATTGGCACTAATCAAAATCAAATTGGCACTAAACAAATTCAAGTTGACATTAAATAATTTTAAATTAGCAGTATCATACGATTAAATAGAACCAAGTTATTAATGTTATTTATACTACATTTTAAAACAATAACATGGGCATATTAAATAAATAAACAACATTTGCGAAATTAATTAATTAGAAAATAATATTCTTCATATTTAATGCTGCTGGAATATATCTTTGAATATGGTCTATGAATCTTGCACAATTAGCCACATTGATTGTGTTAATATGATTCTGAACAATATTTTCTAACCGGCGCATTCTGTATTCAGTTTGGGAGATATTATGCCGATCTTCTCCTGCTAAAACATCTCTTAGGTTATCTGCCAAATCTGATTTTACACTAACCTTTAATACAGACCATGCTTGCTCAATCGGATTTAACATGCGACTGTATGGACTAAGTCTTATTAATCTATGGTGAAAAATTCCTCTTCTGCAAAAACTTCTTCAATAGAAGAATAGCAAGGTGCATTATCTATAACCATAACTACTGGTTCTTGGTATATATTTTGGGCGTTTCTCAAACATTGTTTAACAAATTCGTTTGCTTCTGGTTTTTTTAATGATCCCCGTCTTAGCTCATAATGTATTAGACCAGATAGACCTATGCATCCAATAAGATGTATATTTGCGCCTCGCCTACCAGCTGCTAAAAATGTACATCGACTTCCTTTCTTAGAACGTCCTTGCGTCCGCGAAATAAACATATTAAAATTAGTTTCGTCGAGATAAATCATTGGCAAATTCTCTGCTTGAAGATTAAGTAATGTTCTTACATATTCTAACCTTTTTGTTTTATTGTCTATACTGTTGGCTCTTTCTGGCTCTCGATGTACTTGTTTTATTGTATACATAAGACCATCGAGGTGTTGACGAATACATTCTTTAGTGACATTAATTTCATATGATTGTAAAATCTTTTCTTTTAATTGCTGGAGAGTTATCTTTGGATTTCTTTCAATTTCATTTTCAAAAAAACGACGATGTTCGTCTGTGATTTTAACTCTGCGTTTACCTCCATGCTGTTTCTCTGGAACGTCTTGATTTTTCACCAACAAAATATGATAAAAGTTACTAAAAAGTAACCAAAATATATTGGAGTTTTCGTACCAAAAAATAGTACAATGTAAATGGTTCATATTTTCCATGCTAAATTCTTGAACGAAATTTTTGTATTAAAAATCGTATACAATTTTCTTAAACGAAAAAATAGTATAGTATAAAACACACAACACTCGAAGCATTTTAAATTTTGCTATAGCATATAGTTAAAGCATACTTATTGGATCAACATACTCTTTAAATATAAAAGAACCATCCTTCATTATTCTTCTAAAATACAGGTGCGGTTATTCGCTAAAAAGTAGCGGATATTTGCTTTACCCCGTGCACGACACGAATATTTCATTAACTTGGTAGAAAAATTCCCCCATAAGTAATGGCTTTAGCTTCTCCAATAATTCACCAACGAATAAGTGCTAATCGAGAGCGTAAAATTCATGCATTTGCTAACTTGTGATGATTTTTATTGGTCTTTTATAAATACAGAGTCGGAAATATGTTCGCCTAGTCTAATCCTTAACGTTAATACGCGATGAGGGAAGTAAAGTAAATATTTATGCTGTGATTTAAATGGTGATCCACAACAGAAGTTTACTTAGGGGCTCCTGACCCCGAATCACGAATCTGAACTTAGGATAAACTTCAAATGCGTTTGTATTTTATATCAGATTACTGTAATATGCTCTTTGAAAATTAAAATAATGTTTCATGTACAAGAAAATATTGATGAACTTTAGTCTGTTAAAAAATACACACGACAACACATTGTACGTTCAAAATTCAACAAAACAATTTAAAAATGAAGGTTCTATTTTGCTTCTGTAGTATTCCTGATTATGCTTTTATCGTATCAGAAGACAGTTAGGTAGTAAATGGGCAAGAAAGGTATTTGGAAAACCATATTAATGATGAAGCTGCACCTGTACAACGCTCGGCATTATCAAAATTCTTCGTGCTTGTAGGTTTAAATTTTTTTAACAGCTGCGTCAACAAAATTATTCAACTTCCACTTTATCAGAACTTCCAAGGAGCTTTTGCCTATAAAATATGTCCCAAAACCCACATTATACTAGCATAATTATCAATATATAAGAAGACTCGAGATTTTAATAACTCCCCCGTAAAATATATCCAGATTAAGTGCATCATAATTCATACTAAACCCGCAGTTAGGTGGGTTTAGTACAAAAATCCAATATTTCGCGTCCGACCACGGGAGAAAAAATGAGAGCCTTTATCTGCCATACATCAGCTCGTAAAATTTAGCGCGGAAAATTGTCTTTGAAACGATCGACGCGTCCAATATTATTAAATTTTAAAACGTCTGTAAAGTTATGGACCGGAACTCGAACGTAACAAAAAAGACTGAATTTTTTTCTTTACCGAGAAAATGTTTGATTTGTATGTTGAAGTCTTATCACGTGCCGATGTAGAATCAGAAAAACCCCCTTAAGGTGCTGCAAAGAAGGAAGTTGATGGATCCAGTGGAGAGGAAAAGGAGCGAGTAATAATATGCTATTTGCGTGGGGAAAGTTTTGTTGACACCAAAAGCGCTTGTGTATTCCTCCAAGGATAAAGCTTCAATGACAATACTATTTTAGTGTAGTATTTGTTAACGCCTGTAGCGTTCTGAAATATTAAAAGTAGTCTATGAGAGACCAACCATTAATCTATCTCTCGACTCTTAAAGTTAAAGAATTGTAAGTCTAAAGTTCACCCATTGGTGTCCTTGAGTTTCTGTTGATTGCACACAGCACCATACTTTTCGCACTGTACTCTGCTTTTTTTAACTCTTAAATACTTAGACTAACGCATGTGGCTTTATTCTCTTCAGTCTTCTGTTCAGCTCATTTACATCGGAAGTTTGGATTGCATTGATATTAATCTGTTGATTTAGTCTTGCCTCATGTTTGGCTGCATATCTTCTAATGTCGCTGGCCACATCCTTAACTCCTAGATCGCGATGGATATCACAATTGCGTCCGTACCATAGTGCATTGACGATATTAGGCAGCACTTTGTTTTGGAATTTTTGTGTGCTACATACTTATATGACACGGGTTAGCACACCCCCATGGTTGTATGCTGTACAAACAGGCAGGTTTCAAGATCTAATTATGTACCAAAACTTGTTGAATATTGACAGTTGGGATTTGCGCCCCAACCGCCAATATAATTCCTCACATTTGAGACCCAACTAAGTACTTTTCCCTTTTTACGTGTTCCTTCCATCTTGATTTGGTGTCAAGTGTTATTCCTAAATATTTGGTTGTTTTCCTAGGCAACTATATTACAATTTTGAGTGATGGGCAATGGATTCTTTATGTTTTTGTTTGTAAAATTTATGTGAGTGGATTTTACTTCATTCAATTTTGTCTTCCATTCCCTGGTCAAATCGAATATTTAGATGTTCCAATCGTCCAATCGAATATCTGAACACTGGCTAGCTGTAGTTTATTTGTCTTGGCTTCTATTTCTTGATCTACTGCCAGGATTACAGTGTCATCTGCAAACGTGGCAATAGTCACAGTTTCTAACTCTTGCAGATCAACTGATGGAGAATTGGTCCGAGGACCAGGGCCGGATTAACCTTTTGTGGGGCCCTAGACATTTTTTTTCTCCGGGCCCCACGGGGCTAAGGTTAATTAGAATTAAACTTTCACCAATTAACAAAAAAAAATAGGACTTTATTGCGTAAAAATACATAAAAATTAAAAAGCATAATAAAAAAATAGTTTTTAATAGAAAAAACAATAAATCTTAATATTGTCATTACGAGTATGTCGCACATATTAGCAAATAAAATTAAAATATACCTATTATAAATAGTGTATTAATTACTATTTAACGGTAAAAATAAACCAGTATTTCCTCCAACATAATTTCCACTTTGGGAAGATCCAGAAAATTTAATTTAATTGTTGCGACTACACGTTGCAGAACTTTTCTCCAATATTTTTTTTTTTCTTCTAAATGAGCTTTTGCAATATTGGTGTCAATAGGCCCTTCTTGTTAGTAATATTTTGATCGAATTTCTATGATCTATCGAATTTTCATATTCCTGGACTCTTACAGATGCATTCTTCCAGTCACTGTATCCTTCTGTTAAAGTTGTATGTTTCCCCGAAAATATTTTGCAAACATAACAATAAATTGCTTTACTGATAGCACTATAAACTAGCCACTCTCTAGCAATTTTTTCGCTATTTGCTTTGGTTCGAAAAAATATATTTTCTTTTAGCGATCTTGATACATCTTTACCTCCCTCTTTTACCACCTTTTTAGCCGTATAAATAAGTGAAATATTAGAAGGTGGTTTGTTTTTAAGAATGTAATCTTGAGATTTACTTGGTAAATCCTGGGGCCATGAAGAAATATCCATATTTTTTATTACATTTAAGAATTGAGCATCATAGTGTATTTCATGTAAATCATTTATGTCGATTTCTTCATTTTCATTTTCGCTATTTTCGACACATTCTTCTTGTTTTATTTGTTCTTGATTATTATCAGTTAATTGATCTACATTTATTATATGCACTTCTTCTATATCTTTTTTAGTATTTTCTTCACTTCCGCCTTGTTTTACTGAGGGCTCGCCAATCTGATCGCTGCCTAGTAGTTTTTCTTTAATATACTTTAACATAGCATTTTTTTGTTTTCTGATTTCCTCTTCTCTCTTTAGTTTTTTCTTCGTTTTTTCGTGGCCGCTAGCGTTACGTTAACTCATTTTCTAGCAAAAATTAAACTTACTTGTTATATGGAAAAGTATTTATCTACGTATATAACTAATATGTTTCAAGGAGCAAAAACAAAAACTACACTACAAAGAACTTCGCTTAGGACGCAGAAATAATAAGAAAAACAAAAAGAGATTCTTTATGTGTGCTGTATCGCTGCGTGCCGTTCACAAGTTCATACTAAAATGTTTCACTAATGAAGAATGAAGACGCTGCGCCGGCGTCGCCAATCTGCATGATGTGTGAATGTGATTCGGTAAATTCCGGGACCTTCCCACACAATGTGAAGTGAACTACTAGCGTCCGGCGGTATTATCAAACCGCGCGTATTTTCTATTTATTATTTTTTAATTTTGACCGACTGCCGGCCGGGCCCTTTGTATGCGGGCCCTAGACATTTGTCTTTTTTGTCTAGGCCATAATCCGGCCCTGCCGAGGACGCTGCTCCGCGGTACTACAGCTCTGATTTCCTTCATCTCCAAATACTCATCTTGTTTCAATCTAAATAATCTGCGGGAAATGTATGATTTCAGCAATTTTTCAGATTGTTCTGGTAGCGCTTTATTCAATTTGTACACAAGCCCTTCATGCTAGACCTTATCGAAGGCCCGGGCCACATCTAAGAAGATAGCTGAGCAGACTCTAGGATAGTGTAGCCAGAAACATTATTTTTCAAGTCCATTTAAAACCCGGCTTTTTAAAAAATGATCACTCGGTGATTTCTTAAATCTGTGAAAGATTTCTTCTCGTTAGTTAAGTGAAAATACTCGTCTGTAAATCCCTCTGTAAAAATCATTTTTGTTTAATCATGCCATGAAAATGTTTTTATAATAACGCGAATAAAATTTTTATTGCGCGAGATAAGTTAACATATTGAAATGAATTTGCAATTCAAGTGTTAAACATTAAAACTTTACAACAATTTTAATCGTATTGTATTAAAACCTTGCGCATAAATCTTGCGTATGTAAATTAATTTAATCCAGTTTTATTATGTAACAGTGACGTCATGGTACCATGAATTATTAAAATACTTGAGAAGCGGCAAGGCTTGTTACCTGCAGACGGACTGTTGTGCACGAGTCTGTACCAAGAGCAGAGTGGCGCAGTGGAAGCGTGCTGGGCCCATAACCCAGAGGTCCGTGGATCGAAACCACGCTCTGCTATCATATTTTTTGCTTACGGATTCAAATTGTTATTGCATCACTTTATTGCTAGAAGAAAGTCGACAAAATTGTTGAGGTTTTACCTTAAGTTTTTATAAAATTCGCGCTGTTAGATCTATTTACTTGAACATTTTTTGATACTTTTCAATGCTACACAATTTTTTGTGTTTTGTTTTCAAAACGATGCATTCAAAAACATTTGAACGACGCCTACGGTACGTAACTGCGACAACAAACATTGGGATTGTTTTCAACAAAAGCGCGCTCTCACATGTTTGCCGGTATTATGATGAGAAGGAAATGTTTACGGTTCTGGAGATATGGAAAAAAGAAATGCTTTCAAAGGATTCAGGACACGGAAACTCTTCTTAATATAACTTCGTGTTTGTTTGCATACCATGAATGCGTAAGATATTCCTATTTTTCTCACTAAGACGTTCGAGAATGCTACGAGAGGACTTGAAGCGCAACTTAGAAAACGTAGGGTTTGGAGTTTTAAAGCCTCAAATTATATTTTATAAATTACAGAAATAATTGCGACAATTACCGAGGGATTCGTTTACTTATTACTATGGTACCTTTATAAACAGGGTAGGGACAGCCGCTGGACAACTTTGTATTGGCTGAGGTGAATATACGGTCGAGTTTCGCTTGCGACTAGGCTGCGACCTCCAGATTTTAAATAGTTTGCATGGAGAACATAGGCGAATGTACACATTTTATTTTTTTCTTGCGTGTTCAGAGTGTTTAAGTGTGATCCAAGACTTTAAAAGACATTAGTGATACTTGTGTAAGTTATTATATGAACGCAAATTATGAAAAGATATTATCTATTTATAATTTTATAATATATGTACAATCAAGCGTTCAGTAGAGACCTCTGGTAAACTAACCGCATTTAATACAGATTACGTATTTTTTTAAAGTAATTTTTATCCAAAAAAATGTTTAAAAAACCGGTTTTTAATTATTTTCGTTACAGTTCCAGTTTTTTGCCAATTAAAATAACGGTTTTGGTTAAAGAACTCATACAAAAGAAAAATAACCGCCAACCGCTTTAAAAAACCGGTTTCTTACTCTGCTAAAAGTAAGTACAGCAATATATTCTTGCAACTACCGTACACACATAAAAACATTGTTAGTACATGTGTTTTAAATTCTTTTATGTACACTGCGTGTATCATGGGTTGCATGCTTGCATTGGAAATACGCGCTCCGTAAATGTTTTTTTAAACATTAATAGCTAATAACAATTATTAACCCTTCATTTTATACACTTTTTAGTAGCTATACTTACTATTGCATCTATTTCCGCATGCCAATTGAGTTTTTACCTTCAATTTCGTTTAAAAATTGAATTATGAAAAGAAATCCTATATAATGACATTGCCGCTGTGAGAAATTTGGCCATACTCTGTTATATAGAGGTATCCTACCACCGCGGAGCCGTGTGCGCTGCACACCTTGCACTCGCCTTTCGCCGGCTCTGCAGCCATAGAATAATTGATAAAGCGTGCCCTCTTGCTATCATTACACTCAAAACTAATCTTAAAATCCATTACCTTCAGCGAACTCCCCTATTTCATTAAAACGAGATTACAAAATCGATACTAGCACAATTACAGAGCACCTCCAGTACCGGCTCCACTGAGATGTATTGATCTCGCAAGTTGCACGGCATATGCCGCCCTCTACAGCGTTTCCTTTGAAGCTGCAAGAGACTTTTTGTAACTAGAAGCTGCTGAAAACGGGATATGACCGTGTGGCCTAATGGATAAGGCGTCGGACTTCGGATCCGAAGATTGCAGGTTCGAGTCCTGTCACGGTCGTCCAACATTTTTTTGGTACCGCTGGACTAATAAGAGATATTAAATTAAATAAATGAGTAGAACTCTAAAGCCTAGTCCAGATTGTAAACAAATGTTTCGGAACAGTGTTCATGAACAATGTTCCCGATGTTTCGGAACAGCTCAACTTTGTTTCTAGCTTGTTTCGGAACTGTTTCACTAATGTTGCGAAACAATAAAAGACCTGTTCCTTGTTTCCCGTTTATTTGGGAAACATTGGAACATTGAACAAGTCTGTTGTCAAACATGGTTCAGTCAAACAGAGTTTTGGTTAGAGTGATTCCTGGTTATATATTTATTACAATGTGGACTCAAGAAAAATTTTTACAACTGATGGAAAAAGTGCATAGCACATTTTGTTTGTGGGATGTCATATGTGGTGAATACAAAAATAGGAATAAAAAGAGGGATGCTTTTGGAAATATTGCGCAATCATGTGATGTAACAGTTGCGGAAGTTGAAAAGAAAGTGCACATGCTAAAATCCCAATTTCGACGAACACAAAAAACTGCAAGGCACTAAGAAAAGTGGTTCTTCACCATTCTTCATTCATTGCCATAACTGGTGCCTTACATTAGTGCTTTCCGTATCCACCACCTTTTTCTTTTCTTTTCTTTATTCCTTCGGCCGTTAAGTAAAATATATAAATTGGCAGCACAAATTCCTGCAATAGTCTCACTGGACATGATAATCAATTGAGAAACACCGAAACACTGGCTTTAGTCTGGACGCGGAACAACGTATACAGATTGTTCCGAAACAATGTTTGACAACTGTTTAGGCACAGTGTTCAATATTGTTCCGAAACATTTGTTTACAATCTGGACGAGGCTTTAGACTTTTATACGCAAGGAAAAAAAAACGAAAGGATTTAAAAACTGGGCAAGTAAAAAAATATTGCAAAGAAAATACTAGCTTAATTATCGAAATTTTTCAATGAGATTAAAATAAATAATGCAGTCATTGGAAAGTGACAATAAAATAAATCATGAGGAAGAAGGGCAAATTAGGAAGATATACGGAGCTAACAAGAAATAACTAAAGCAGAGTTGGATAGAGTAACTCATAAAACGAAAATGGGAAAAGCTGCAGGACATTGTTATTTTACCTGAAATGAATAAGCACATGGGCGAAGATGGAAGAAACATGCTGCTAAGAATAGTAAAATGAAACATGGCTGGAAAAAGAAATAACGAAGGACTGGGATGTGTCTGTTATATTACCGATATTCATGACTGGAGATGGTAAAAAATGCGAAAATTATAGAGGCACATCATTGCTAAGTGTAGCAGAAAAAGTATAAGAAAGAATATTATAGAAGATATTGAGGAAACATATCGAAAAAAATTAAGAAGAGACGCAATGCGGCTTTAGACCTGGTAGAAGCACGCAGAAGCTGATTTTTACGTTGACACTTGGGTGAAAAACAGTGGAACATTCAAAGACGCTTGTGTTTTATTGACTTGGTTAAGGCCTTTGATAGAGTGTCAAGGAAAAAGATTTGGGCACATACATTAATAAGATTTAATATCAGCATCAATGACAAATACTATGGTTCCAACGAACAATCTTAAAACGGTTTCGGTGAGGCTAGACCAAGAAAGGATAGGGCACACTGTATAAGCAAGCATTATTAGCAATATGGATTTGTTTCGCCAGTCTTTGTATTATCATCCTGCATATAAGTACTAAATTATTTAGTAAACATTTGAAACACAATCTTTAAACAGCTGCCTAGAAGTGAATCACCTTTGAGTAACAAGTTTAGATGCTAAGAAATCTCCATTACAATAACAACTTGCACACAGACACAGCGTCCCCATTTAAAACAAAAACGTACAGAGGCAATCCACTATCGCTTACACGTTGTGTGGGTTTATTATTTAATATTTCAGATAGTTATGCACAAAGTACTGATACTAATTCACCAGGGAAATACGCCACAACAAAACAAATAGAGGTAATAGGCGACTTTTTGTTGATGCTGATCGGTCGATAGCGTTATTACATGAAAAAACAGTTTTTGTGTGATATAATCTCATTTCCAATGTGCACCTAATGATTTCCTGTAGATACAGTACACATGAAGGTCGCGAACTCGACGCATGGACTATCAAAAACGGAATTTAACTCTTCATACGTCTACAATATCACATCCTTGATATAAATTGTTATTACTCATTGTAATAAGGTCTTAAACGTTTTTAGTTTGTTTAGTAAAGTTGTCAACACCGGTGCAGCTTTGGTGCTTGTGTTTTTTTTTTGTGAATGTTGGTAATTAATGGGAATTGAAACAGTATAACGTTTAAGAATAAAGATTTCCGCCAGTAAAGTGATAGAGGATTAAGAATGCTTCGTAGAATTGCAAGGGTAAGTGTATGAAATGCTTCAGTGGGTTGTTATTCTCAACATTAGTCTAATTGTTTTAACACTCAAACGTTATTTTGCGGCGGAATGACAGATTTTGATAGGCAAAAAAATGACTCCTCTGGTGCTGTCTTTTTAAATTCCTTTTTCTTAATCGGTTCCCCTTGTACCTTTCGGAGTCGAGGTATGCTTTTCTATTTCTGTTTTGTTTCTCCACTCCTGCCTATCGTTAGCTAATTGTAGCACATCTCTCCAGCTGACTCCTTTTTCTTCTAGTCTCTGCCTCACTGCTTTTTCCCATTTTATTCTTGGCCTTCCTCTATTTCTTTTTTCCTTCATTTTCATTTTCCATCCTATTTTCGCGTATCTACTTTCTAGCAGGCGTAGTAGATGTCCAAGCTATCTTAACTGGCTAGTCTCCATCTTTTTCTTAATATCTGATACTCCTAGGTTTTTTCAGAATTTTTCGCTACTTGTTTTTAATTCCAGGAAACATTTGAACTACATATTGTAACGTACCCCACTTGGACGGGAGTAGTTTGGTGCTTATTACTTAGGATTTTATCTTTTATCTTAAGTAAGATGCTTATATGATGTTTAGGCTCGTGATCGTCTTGGAAACGTGGCTGGACCCTCAAACGTTGTTTTACGTAGAACTCAAACTTTAGAACAGCTGCTAAGATTGTAGAAAGTAAATAAAACACAAAATGGAAGTAATTCTCTTTATTGTAATTTCTTTATGATTTAGATAATTCTGATTTGTACTGTTTACTATGCATATAGTTTTGACTAGTTGTAGCCATGACGTTAGTTAATTGCAGGTAGTATTTTATTGTATCTGACTGTTAGGACATGTGTGATGTCGTGTTCGCGAGTGTGTGCGTGTGCGTGCGTGTGTGCATCGGGTGACTTTTGCAAGTAGTGTACGTGAGTGCATGGAAAAGTAACGTTACGGAACGATGATCCTGCTGGACCGCCTGACAGCGATAACTCGCCCAAGCGGACTCCGGCAACAGGACCAGATCGCCAACCTAGTGAGTCTTCTGACAGCGATGACTCGCCCAAAAGACTACGGCACTAGGTCGGACAAGGAGTGTACCTTCGGAACCCCTCTAAGCGATGACTCGCCAAGAGATTATCTGATAGGTCCACTGAGGATGACTGATACCTGGTGTGCTCTGACAGCGACAGCTCGCCCAAAGCCTCTGACAGCGATTTCTCGCCCAAAGTTCACAACAGGATACCAGCTGGATCACCAGGTGGTGTAGTGGCTCAGTTAAGAACCCTTTCTTTTCGAAAGGCACCGCTTTTTATACATATTTTTGGTGGTGTGGGTGAAAGATAGTTAAAATACGCCTATTAGTCGTTTTGAACTAATAGTAACTCTAGTTTTGAATAAAAAGGGCGTAAGACAAAAATTTAGTCTTTGTCAATTCGTTAATTAGTTGCATGCATCAAGAGGGGATGCAATTCGAAAGATTTTATTTGTTAGTCACTGCGCCCTTCCAAAACTAGATCATATAAACAAACTGATTACTGCTTCACCCCACCAAAAATTACTAAGTAACATTGTACATGCTACAAATGTGTTAAAATGCAATCAAGATAATATAGAATAATACCATAGTTACATGTATGCTAATAATTTACAAAATCAACTTGTTATTAAAATCCACGTAAATTTCATACAATATAACAAAGGTCATGACCCATTTCCCTGTCTAGCAGAGGGATTCCCTAAGAATGTGGTTTCTGGTACAATATTTCAATCATCAAGAGTAATTCGATACTTTCGTTAGTCGGCCGTGCATTTCTTTACCCCAAGTGCTAACGATTTATGGTGTCATTTATTACATATGCGTCTGGCCACCTGCGTACGTAATAAGCCAAACACACTTATTCCACTTGATTATATTCTTTATAAAACAAATAGATCTGATTTAGGAATAGTTATTATTACACCAATGCTTTAAGAGCTAGTTGAATGAGACACAGACTAAACAAACTTAGGTTGAAAAATATACTCGAATTTTAAATTATCCACAATAGTTTACAAGCCAGTACTATTATTTGAATATACATATCTTGGATGTAATTGATTTTATAAATAATTATTTATCCATATTGCTACAATATCTTACTTATATGAAAGTTTCAACAATGTATGAGCAATATTTCCGACAATTCTGATATATTCGTTCACGAAAAGCTTTTTTTGTCACAAACTCAAAAGTGTTTTGCAAAGTTTAAAACTATTTCGACCCTGTTAATGCACAAATACTATCTTAAACATATTAATATGACAATAAGCTCATGAAGAGTTTTTTTTGTATCTAGAGCAATTTTTTGGAAATATTTTTTTGTTTCTGGGGTTTGGCATTGGACTGTAGTCCATCAGCCACAGATATTTTATATTATCGATACTTTAAATATTTAAATTAGCAAGCCGAGCAAAATTAACGAGAACGTCACAAATGTCCCTTGATATTACAGATAGAACCGATACTATGTTAACAGGGAGGTGCACCCCCAACGATATCAGATCTTTGTAGAGCTTTTCTGTTAAAATTGTATTATGACTAAACGAAAAGAATAAATGATTTAAGTCCCCGTAAGACTGCCCATCACATGGGCATGCTGGGCTATCCTTTATGCCAATTTTATACAGATGGGAGGGGAAGTTGCCATGATTTAATTTTAAACTGGTGATAGTTGTTGAATATGATTTGCTGACATTAAAAGATGTTATGTGTGGAATTATTTGCGGTAAAGTGGGATGTATTAAAGTATATTGTGTAGGTGAAGTCTGTGTAAACCGATCCCAACTTTGTCTCCACAGAGTCCTGGCGTGAAATTTGAATTGATTATTGACATCGTCAAGTAAGGCAATATTCTTGTTGACTGGCAGAAAGGTAGCTTCTCTAGCCAGGTTGTCTACAATCTCATTACCAACGATTCCTGCATGGCCCTTTGTCAACACGAAGTCCACTAAGCATTGTACTTTCGTTAGATCCAGAAGATGTTTTTTAATATTAGATATTACATGTGGAAGTTTTTTTGTTAAGGACGTACTTTGAATCGAGTTTAATACAGATCTCGAAATATTATTTTGAAAATTTTGTCCACACCTCCTTTCCATATTTGTTTCACTATTCTACTTTCTTTCATTCTAGCGAGATGACCCATCCACCTTAGCTGGCTCTTTTCAATTTCTCTCCCCATAGAATCTACTTTCAACCAACCTCGTATAATGTAATTGCTAATTCTGTCCCTCCTAGCTACACCTGCAACCACTCTTAAACATCCACAGCTTACCGGAAACAAGGAAATATGATTTAATTCCCGGACGATGGGTTATATTTCCTCGTTATGTGTTTAAGTCCATTATTTCCACTGTTGGAGCTTTGATTGGTAAAGATGACGTCATCAAAGTTGTTCGAAATGACTAAGGGAATAGCTTTTATAACGCGAAATTGAAGGCGCACCCTTTCACTGACCTTTACCGAATTAAATAGCTCCGTCTGACATTGACTTTTCATCTTTTGTGTTTAATCTTTTTGTAGGGATTTTCTATGGCAGTTGTTTAAGGTGAATAGCGATTTTAATAGGTGTATCGTGCAAGTCCTGATCCTTAAGGAGTCTTATAAAATCATAGTGCATCAAGATTCATGTAAAATATATTAAAGTCAAAAAATTTGATGTTACAATTAGCGTTTCGAAAAATTTCCTTTTTTAAATGAATTGCGCAAGTGTGTACGTTCAGAAAAAGTTTAAAAAGCACTGTAATAAACTACGAATGCAAGAGAAGAGAAGCTAGCATTCAAGGATTCTTGAAGTACTTTTAAGTTATATAAGCCGTAGAGGATCTAGGATTACTGAATTCTTACAAAAAGGAAGACGAATTTCTATTGTAAAAAAACTTTTTTTATTAAATTACATCTCAGTGCTGTTTAAAATTTGCTCGGCTAATTTGTCACCTCCAAATCACCGATTTTTATCAGATGTGGGGTCAATAAACTGCCAGAACGTTCGTTACGAACTTATGCATCAACCTAATATTAGGTAGGAGCAAAAGTATTTTCGTTTTTTTTTCTAGCCATCTTGGATACTAAACAATTGATAAAAGTTTGACAAGTTATATGTCAAATTAAAAAGCGCATCTTCTAGTTTAGTTTTTGTGTCAGTTAGTTTAATTGCTTGTGGTTAAAAGTTCTTTAAATGTCTGAAACAAATGTTGAAGTTCTTGCAATGTTACGTCACTACTGGAAATTGGGGCGAAGCGCCGCTAATGCCGCACGAACTATACGTGATGTGGAAGGTCAGGATACTATCTTAAATCGTGCTGCACAAAATTGGTATATAAAATTCAAAAACGGCGATACCAGCCTTCAAAAACAAGCTCGTTCTGGGCGGCCCTCCATGGTAGACCAGGGGGCCCTACTTCAAGCCGTCGAGGATTCGCCAGCAACAACTACTACAAATGTATCGCACGAACTTGGGCCTTCGCGATGGACTATAGGTCGCCACCTACATAAGCTAGGTAAATCCAAAAAACGCTGTAGAGAAATACCCCATGATTTGTCACTAGAGCAAGCAGAACGTCGGGTCAGTGTATGTAGAGAACTACTCAGCAACCCTCAAGACCATCGGTTCTTTCGCCGGATTGTGACTGCGACGAAAAGCGGATCTACCTTCGTAATCCCAGTAGATCAAACCAGTGGTTAAGTAGAGGCCAACGTGGAGAACCTGTGGTAAAGCGCGGAAGATTCGAAACCAAGGTTATGCTTTGCGTCTGGTGGAATTACGAAGGTGTAGTTCACTTTGTGTTGGTTCCTGATGGTCGAGCGATCAACGCGGAACTCTACTGCGAGCAGCTTGATCGAGTGTACGCATCCTTACAACGAAAATACCCTGCTTTGGTCAACCGACGACGAGTGCTGTTACAGCAAGACAACGCTAGACCGCATACGGCCCAAATGACCCTCCGGAAACTGGAGGATCTTGATGGAATAGAAGTGCTACCACACCCTGCATACAGTCCCGACCTAGCACCATCGGATTACCACATGTTCCGGTCAATGGCGCATTTCCTGACTGGGCGAGACTTTGCTAATGTTGAGGAAGTAGAAGAAGAGTGTCGCGAGTTCTTCGAATCTAAGTCCCAAGAATGGTACCGGAGGGGAATTGAAAACTTGTCAAAAAAATGGATTAAGACCATTCAATACAATGGACTTTATTTTGATTTTTGATTTAATTTAGTTTGTTAAGAATATTAAAAATAAATATCATGTTAAAAAACGAAAATACTTTTGCTCCTACCTAATATTTTGTAAACGAGGAAACTTAAACCGAACTGTTTACTGTTCTCGACAAGCTAACAAAGTTTCCATGATAGTAAACTCACACTATTGGATAACAATATAAATGCAAAATTTAATCCAATTTAAACTCTTCTAGCATTCACGATAGATGCCTTAGAAGTGTTTGACGTCATCAGTATATCCTTGTCGTTAAATCCTTTTATGTGTGCTTTTATACAGCTTTTTAGGGCGTCTCGATTTGCTTGTTTGCATCTACTGGTGTTTATTCTGGCAAATATTCAGCTATTATATCTGTTTATTAATCTCAAGGCAACAACTATATCAAACTTACTTCGTTTAGCTATTCAAAGTTTTAAAATAACATTCCATTCTACGACAAATCGAAATTCGAAGCGAATTTTATTTATTTATTTATTTATTAAATTACACCTAACAGGGGCAAACCCCAATCATAGGGCGATATACAATAATATAGTATACGTAATAATAAATGTAACATTATAGGTACTATAAATGTGTGCATTAAGAAAAATCAATAACAAGCCAAAACATTAAAAAAATATTACAAATAGATATATGTGCATTAATTAATACAAAAATAAATCATATTGAACTGGTGCACGTAAAATCAGTAAAGCTTTGTTTTTGAAAGTTGAAACACTACAATTATAAAAAATATCAATGTCTGAAAAAATATTTGCCACCTTACACATTCTGTACAAAGGTGACACCTGAAGCAAATTAGTACGAGGTTGGTTCAAACAGCCCAACGGCTGTTTGATCGAGGCACTAAAAAGGAAATTTTATTTAATAGATCTATAGTGACATAGACTTTGTGATTAACGATTTTGAAAATATACACGTGATCCAGCAAACACCGTCTTCGCTCAAGGGATATAAGCTGCAATTCACTCAAAATAGTTTTATAAGATGTTAAATATGGATAAAGACCAGTCTGTTTAAAAATTATATAACGTACGAACCGTTTTTGAACGGCTTCCATTTGTTTTATATAGATTTCATAAAAAGGATTCATATGACAGAAGCATATTCCAATTAGCTTCTCACAAAACAATTGTACAGAAAATAAAAAAAGCTAACATGTTTAAAGTGAATAGTGTTCCGCAATACGAACCCCAATGATCTAAGTGCTGCCTCTGTACTTTTACGTATATGTTCAGCAAAATTTAATTTTGGGTCAAACATAACTCCTAAATCGTTAATTTTCGTTTTCCTTCCCATCAAAATGTCTTTCATTGTATACTGAAACATTATTGGACTATGCTTCCTGTGATATGATACCACCGAGCATTTAGCAATGTTAAAGTGCAACTTATTTTCCATGCTCCATTGATATATATTGTTAATGTCATTATAGAATCAAGTTAAAATATCAACAAGTCATTTTTGAAACTAGTCAACCGTGTTTGAAGGAAATCTCCCTTAAAAAAAAGTGAAATGCTTAGGATGAAGGGTCCACACAGTTATCACAACCAGTTAAGTCGTATGAGGAATCGATTAAATACATGGTTAATGATAAATGATGAAGAACTAGTCCTTACAACGTGTCACAGGTACAACTAGAAATTTAAACTTCTTCGTTTACTGGCGTTATGTTTATCATTTTACTTCATTTGAACTGGTTATTCGCACATTTAATGCATATATAATTATCGACTTCTTTCCTAGGTGCGGTTATTAGCCTAATCAAGTGGTGCTTTTACCTTGGTAGATTTAAAGATTGCATGTGAAACGCACCCAAAATTCACGGACAAATTTATAAACCTTTTTGTACGCCCACAGAGCTTTTATGTCCGAAAGAATTAATGCCACAAACTTCCTGTAATGATTTCAGCATTCCATAATTTGTCGTTCTGGGAATCTCATAAAGAATAATATGACCACTGCTGGTTAAATAATAAATGACAGGATTTTTTTCGCTTAAGCTGGAACCACTCAAGATTTGATGCATTTTATGAAAATCACATGTCCAGAAGTTAGGCCGTAAGCTAACTTATTAAAATACTTACTATCTACAGTCCGGTTCGGTGTTTTGAACAAATTTGGTGTTTTTTCCAGTTTTATCCCCATAATTTTGTTACTTTGGAGTATTATTGTGCTTCATATTCTTTCCTGAATTTCATCATTTAGGGATTTTTTTGCCACGACTACCTTTCTTTGGGGTATCTCCGTTTCTGTCGCGCTCTCTAGTTCCATCATGCAAGATGGTTTTTCAAGATAGTTATCCATAATTTACTTTCTTTGTCTTCTGTTGCCTCCATCATTCCAAGCCTTTTTCAGGTATTACTTCCCCACTTCTCTTCCTTAGAGTATTTCTTTGTTTTTCATTATTTCCTTTGCCTTCTCATTTCGAGTATATTTCTTAAAAACTTCATATATGATTCTTCTTTTTTATAGTATTACTTTGTTGCAATGCATCCTTATATTTATTATTCGATGTGTTTTTTTCTAGAGGTATAATGGTGCCTTTCCACGTGAGAGTAAACTACTCTCGATAGCAGCGTCGCCAAGGATACAGCCAATCGCGAGTTACTCTCAGGGGCTGCATCCTTGGCGACGCTGCAATCGAGAGTAGTTTACTCTCACGTGGAAATGGCACCATTACGCTTGTTTCTTCTTGGAATATTTTTTTAATTTTTTACTGCTTTCTTGGCGTTGTCAATTCAGTGGTTTTCCTGAAGGTTTATCCTTTATATTCTTCCTTTCTTAAGAATTAGAAAAATCTTAACATTATTTAAAACCAAACCTATAAAAAGGTTTTCTTAAACTTGACGTGCCTCTCTGTACATCTTATATCTTTCCAACTACAACTTCCAAGAGCTTTTATTGTATTAATAAAATATAAAGCAGGCTTCAGGCTCTGTTTCTCTAAACTAAAGGAATAATGAAACCTCTGCAGCGTCTAATTTAAAACATGCTCATTAAAATTTAATGGTTGCCGTATTTCAATGCTTTTGTTATCAACTATTTTGGCATCGAATAGGGCAATAGAATTAAATAAATTGCTTTATTGTGTCTAGGATTAAATCTTTTTAGCAAGATTCTACTTCTAATAAAACAGTATATTGTTTATTTATTATCAGTTAGTTTACGTCGGATAAAAAGGCTTAGATTTCATGAAAATAACAAATTTATGCCTTTATGTGTATTGCTTATTGTTTTTTTTTAAATAGGCACTTCGCAGTCTAAATGTTTTATAGATCAGGAAGTTTTCATTTTTTTGATTAAAATTCAGTTAAAGTTAGCGAACTGCAAAACATAAATAGATTTCAGAAATAACTAACTCCTTTTTCGATTCTTTTGACTTGGTTTAAGTTTGAGAAATAAGGTCCTTAAAACCCAGAATTGAAAGCATATGATCTAAATTGTTCCCCGACTTATAATTTCAAAATTTTGGACCACCCGTTTTCCGGAAGCCGTTCATGTAGACCAATATTTTGAACGCGAAAAATAGCACTGGGAAAAAAGTTAAACATGGGCAATGTTTTCTTTTGATGGCGTGACAGTATTTTCTAAAAGCGCTTTGGTTGTTTTTCAAGACAGCAAAATTTTTCTTTCAAAATCAAGCTCGATTTTTTTTAATGTGTAGACAGCGCTATAGCCCCTAAGGGCTTAAGACTTCAATATTTCTTTCCACTTTCTTCTGTCTTAATAAGTTTCTTTCATACTAGAGATTGGCTTCTGTTCCCGAACCCATCTAACTTCTCTGCGGTCGACCTCTTTTTCTCTTTTTACCCCTTTTTTTTCCTGGTCAAATTTGAGTTGTTTTCCTTCTAATCGCAACATTTATATTCTTGCAGTGGTGGTTGTTTTGTTGAAAAAACATTTTTAAGACTCCCTAATTTATACTTCCTCTCAATCAGTCCCTTTCTTTCAAACCTTTTTTTTCTTTCTGGAGATGTGATCGTATCACTTCTTAGTTTCTTCCAATCATTTATTGGTATAACGTTGCAAAGCATTCATACGTGCTAACTACGCATCCTATAATACTATTTCGCTGACTCCTTTTTCTTCTAGTCTCTGCCTCACTTCCTTTTCCCATTTTATTCTTGGTCTTCCTCTATTTCTTTTTCCCTCCATTCATTTTCCATCCTATTTTCGTGTATCTACTTTCGCATACGTAGTAGATGCCCAAGCCATCTTAATTGATTCGTCTCCATCTTTTCCTAAATATATCTTATTCCTCGGTTATTTCGAATTTTTAGCGCAATTTTCTAGCGAAATTGCGCTTGTTAACTCACGATTTCTGTTCTGTGCGTCTGTGCGCACCAATCTTGCACTTCTATCTACTCCTCAACCAGACCACCTAGAGACTTCGGGTTTTCGGCATTATGGTAAGGAAGGTCTAATCTCGGGAACGCATAAAAAAAATCCAGGAAAAGATTTTGGATTTCCTGGAAATTCTGGAAAAACTCATAAAACTCATGATTTCTGTTCTGTGCGTCTGTGCGCACCAATCTTGCACTTTTATCTACTCCTTAACCAGACCACCTAGAGACTTCGGGTTTTCGGCATTATGTTAAGGAAGGTCTAATCTCGGGAACGCACAAAAAAATCCAGAAAAAGATTTTGGAGTTCCTGGAAATTCCGGAAAAACTCATAAAACTCATGATTTCTGTTCTGTGCGTCTGTGCGCACCAATCTTGCACTTCTATCTACTCCTCAACCAGACCACCTAAAGATTTTGGATTTCCTGGAAATTCTGGAAAAACTCATAAAACTCATGATTTCTGTTCTGTGCGTCTGTGCGCACCAATCTTGCACTTCTATCTACTCCTTAACCAGACCACCTAGAGACTTCGGGTTTTCGGCATTATGTTAAGGAAGGTCTAATCTCGGGAACGCACAAAAAAATCTAGAAAAAGATTTTGGAGTTCCTGGAAATTCCGGAAAAACTCATAAAACTCATGATTTCTGTTCTGTGCGTCTGTGCGCACCAATCTTGCACTTCTATCTACTCCTTAACCAGACCACCTAGAGACTTCGGGTTTTCGGCATTATGTTAAGGAAGGTCTAATCTCGGGAACGCACAAAAAAATCCGGAAAAAGATTTTGGATTTCCTGGAAATTCCGGAAAAACTCATGATTTCTCTTCTGTGCGTCTGTGCGCACTTCTATCTACTCCGAAAATTGCGCTAAAACACTCACTGAGTTTTTATTACTTGTTTCGTTACTGATTTTATCGATCAGTCTACATCCCTCTATTCTTCTCAAATATCTCATTTTCTGAGCCGCTATTCTTTGTTTTTGTTTTTGAGTTAGTGTCCAAGTTTCTGAACTGTACGTGAGAATGGGTACGTACCTGCATTAAAAACTCGCGTCTTCGTTTCTATTGATATTTCCTTCTTACTTATCAAGCATTTATTAGTGGCGTAGTAAAATAAGTCGCTGCCGCTATTCTGTAATTCGGGTCTTCCTCCACTTTACCATTCTCTGCACTTATTGTTCCTAAATATATAAAATTTGTTTTTATTTTCGTACGTAACTTTGACTTTGCGAAATTAAAAATACTGAGACACTTTCTTCAACTTTTTAGAGGTCTAAACTCTGTTGTGCCAATATTGATTTTTATTTTCCTAAATTATTCAAGCGCAACACAGGAAAATTACTTTATTGGCTAGTTTTTACGTCTTCCTGATTACAGTTTAAGAGCCCTTGGGGCGCGTACATCCGCGTACATCCCCATCCATCCCTCGTAACGTTAAAGTAAGTTCAATTACACAGTTTGCGATGCATAAAAACTCATTCGAATTGGCCTAAAGTTCCTCATTTAATCATGAACAATTGCACGTCGCATACCCCAAAACTTATCAATACTTAACGAGTGTATTTTCGTTTGTTTCCTAGTGCCCGACTCCCCATTCACGTATGCGCAGAGCGACACCGCGAACAACCCCTTTTTCAGTCGGGGTCTTGCGGTGGAACAACCACCGTGATCCTTATTCGTTCCTCTTCGGTTTAACAATGCAATAATTAAAATGCACAGCCACTGAACGGGTGCGATCGAAGCTCAACCGTGACAGTTAAATTTTTTTAATCAGCGGACGACTGTCGTTTTACGTCCCGCCGACCTAACGTGTTACAAAATGGCGGATGAGCAAGGTGTAGCGATTTTCGTATGGTGTAATGTGAAAATGTTGACCTAGGGCTGGCTGTTGCGGTGTGCGTGCGATTTTTCGTGTCTCCGAAGGTTATTGAGTGATTTTATGGGTTTTTGTTTGTCGCTTGCGTGTCAGGGCTTTCATAAATTTGTCGGGTCGATGGTGTGAAGTTGAAAAAGTGCCGGTACTGTTAAATTTTACCGGCGTTTATCCGTTGCCTTCGCTGTATGATGGTGAGTACTCGCCCTTGAATGTTGTTCTACCCTAAATAAAATTTCCACGAATTTTCACCATTTCCGAACAACATTTTACGAAAAAAAAGCTTGAAATGTGTGTTTTAACCTACATTTTCGGGAATCCAAGGACGATAAATGCTGATTCTAGTGTTGCGCTGATATGATTTTTTAAACAGCGTGTTGTACATTAGCTACAAAATATTTTGTCGCCTTCCGTGTCCTTCGACAACTTGATTCATTATTTAACTGGACACTATCTCACTAAAAATGAATTATTGAGCAAGTTACTGGGTGGTTTATATTTATCCAAAAAACTGCAAGCTTTTATAAGGTCATGCACTGAGGGAATTGCGCAAAATTAAGCGTTTATTGGCGTTGATTTTAAGCGCTAGAATTCGTGTTTTGTGTCTCATTTATTGATTTAAATTAGAAGTTGCTTTTCATTTCTTTCTTGGTTGTTTTGTTACCATCAAAGGGTTTCGTTCGTATTTATTATAGATGAAGAATATGCATATACAGTGTGTTCAAAAGCTATGGAGTATGCTATATATCTCAGTATATACCAACTTAATGGGAAAATGTTTTGAGTAAAATTTGTTTGGTACTTAGTTTTCTACGATATTCCTCTCGAATAACAAAAGCGCAATGAAAAACAATTGAATTTTTTTTAATGACAAGATACCCCTTTATTATACTCGATTGATAGAGTTTTTTTTTCTCTTTTTAATGATGGGGCCACCTTAAAAATAAAGTTTATGCTAAGAGGCCGGAGAATATCGAATATTTATAAGATCCTATTAAAAAAGAGGTGAGGTCTGTTACACCTAAAATGGTTCGGAATGTTATTAACGGATTTAAGAACCGAGTTTATCATTGCCAAGCTGTAAATGGTTTACAGTTTGATCACTTATGGTCGATTTCGTCAGAATTTTGTTAGAAATACTAAGCAATTAAAATAATCTGAGAGTATTTTTTGCGTTTTTCTCAAAAAGATGCTTTAGTAAGGGTACTAAAGTTTTGCATCATTGAAAAAAGAAAAAAAATCTCTATCAAATGAGTATAATTTAGGGGTATCTTATCATTAAAAAATCATTTATTTTCATTGCGCTTTTGTTATTGTAAAAAAAATGTCTTATGGTAAAAAACTAAGTACCAAACAACATTTATTTAAATCATTTTTTCCTAAAGTGGATATTTACTAAGATATTCCATACCTTTTGGACACACTGTATAACGCAATGAATAAAGTTTGCATTTTTCTGTTTCTACCAACTTTTAAAACGATATACGTATGAGCATCTAAATTAGCGTTTGTCAACCTTGAAAAAATATTTATGTTTCAAGGAACCCGTACATGAAAATTTTTAATGTTTTTCTTTTTTTTTATAAACTTACAGTTCCTAAGAAAAATAGTATATTTTTTCTGTTAGCCAGTTTAAGCAAACACGTTTTCTCAAGTTTATTTTAACGCCAATTTAGATATTTAAATTTACTTTTCTAATTTAAAACCTGTGCTTGCTCACACAAAATGTAAGAGGTTGAAAACTGCAGCGATTAGTTTATTGCTTTTTTATGAATACCAGGATCTCTTCCTTCATGCAATTCCAGAAGTTGTTCATGACGAGGTCAGATCACAGACCACAAAGTTGTTTCTCTTTACTTAGAGTCAATTTCTCTGAATGAGCAAAAGATTCAGAGTTTGAATACCTCATCCAATCAAAAATGAAAGGGAAGAAAAATAATTTTTAATTTTGATTAACCATCCTTCCAGGTGGGTTTCCATAAGACCTAAAATTTGCTGATACCCATTTTTACCTTTAAGCCCCACCAATAATTAAACATCTGAAGATTCCAATTAAATTATTGCTTTTTTTATGAATACCAGAGTTCTCTTTCTTCATTAAAATCCAGAACTTGTACAGGGAAAGAGACCACAAACTTCTTTCTCTTCGCTTAAAGTCAAATTCTTAAAATGAGCAGATGATTTTTCATCTTATTGGGTTGAATGGAAAGAAAAATAATGTTCAATTTTCATTAAATGTTCTTTCAGGTGGGTTTCCATAAGACCTGAAATTTGCTGATCTCCATCTTTACCTTTAAGCCCCACCAGTAATTAAACATCTGAAGATTCCAGTTAATTTATTGCTTTTTTATGAGCACCAGGATCCTCTTTCTTTACAAAAATCCAGAACTTGTACAAGAAAAGGTTGGATCGCAACCACCAAGTTCTTTCTTATCTCTTAAAGTCAAGTTCTCAAAAGCAGACTATTCGGAGTATGAATTCTTCATCCAATCGTCCACTTGTGATAAAAGGAAAGGAAAATAATGTTCAATTTTAATCAAAAGCTCCTCCAAGGATGTTTCTATAAGACCTGAAATTTTCCTATACCTAATTTTACTTTAAGCCCCACCAGTACTTAAAACATCTGAAGATTCCTTGTTGCAACATGACTTTTTCAAAGATTCAGTATTTTTTTAATACAAGAATCTTGTAACTTGAAGTCAGCATATTTTCTCCACGGCCTTGCAGCCGGTTCTTTGAAAGAAAAATGTCTGGTCAGTAGGCTAGTCTCTGGAACCATTTTTCATCTTCTATGCAATTGGCTACAGTTTGCTTATTGCTCTCTTGAAAGTATTCATGCAATTCATCTTTTAGCTCAAAGACCCTATTTAGAATTCTTCCTTAACTCAGCCATCGGATTTTTGTATGCAGTAAGAGATTTATCTACTCTTTTGTCTTCGTTTTCAGTCAACTCTTTAAACATTTTGAAATGAATGAGTTTTTTTAATGAAGTTAACCATTTTTGTAGCATTCATCACTATTGCTCGAGGAACCCCTGGCGATTTCCGGGGAACCTCGGTTGAAAGTCACTGAATATAAATGTTATCCATCTGCGCTATTATTATTAGAAATTATTAACCATATATAAGACTAATAAAATTTATATTTTTTGGATGCATCAACTTCTGAAACTATAATTTTACCATTTAAAATCTTGTGCCATAATCTTATAGTCCAGAAAATGTAATTGAACAGAATCATACATGCACAATTTTTGCAAGACACTTAACATTTTGCACAACTAAGCAACAGACTTGTTTTGTTGAAACTTCAAACGCCCTTTCACAACCATTTTCTTATTTTCAACGAACTTGGTCGACCACAACACTGAATATTATACGACTAGCTGTAAAATATATCTCTCCACGTACAACTTTGTGATAAAATGTAAACTTTGTCGGCTGGGGACGTGTAAGAAGCTATCCGTTTGGGATATCTTGCAATGCAACATTAAATAAGAAAGAGATATACGAGGGGGGACCCAAAAATAACCGGAATTATTTTCTGAAGGGCGAGCCCCTTTTAGTTCGAGCTTCTCGTGCTAGGAGAATATTCTAGAAACCCTTCTGCATCAGCGTGCCTACTGGCGTTGCTGTGTGTTGCTGCGTTCGGCTTCAGTGAATTTTTTTCGAAGACTCTTTCAACGCATCTGTCTATTTTGTGATGGCTGATTTACAAGAACTTGCGGCAGTGAAATTTGGCTGCTTCGTTTCGTGGTCGTAACCATAGCACCAAGATTAGTCTTCGATCATGATTTGGGAGGCGGGATCTGGTTAGGTCAGCCTTCAACTGCTCCTTCATGGCACGGCACGCGATTGTCTCTTTGTTGAGGTGTGATCAAGCGAGGCACAAATTTTGCTGCAACTCGTTTCATACCCAAATCTTTTGATAAAATTCGCCGATAGGAACTCCACGACACTCCAGTCAACGTCACAAGTTCATAAATGGTCCGACGACGGTCTTCCAAGATGGCTAAACGAATTCGTATCACATTTTCTTCAGTTGGTCAAAGGACGCCCGGGCCGAGGTTGATCGTCAGTCGACATTTCGCCTTGTTTAAAACGGAAAAACCATTTTTAAACTTGCGAGCAACTTTTTTGTAAGTTGTCTGTAGCAAAACAATTATTTCCTTTTTATTTTCCATAGCAGGAAACAAAATGTCACTGCCGCAAGTTCTTGTAAATCAGCCATCACAAAATAGACAGATGCGTTGAAAGAGTCTTCGAAAAAAATTCACTGAAGCCGAACACAGCAACACACAGCAACGCCAGTAGGCACGCTGATGCAGAAGGGTTTCTAGAATATTCTCCTAGCACGAGAAGCTCGAACTAAAAGGGGCTCGCCCTTCAGAAAATAATTCCGGTTATTTTTGGGTCCCCCCTCGTATACTAGTCTGGACCTCCAAACGCCTGCCAGAGATTTTCAGTGGCAAGACCCATGCGATTTTCCTCTTCTTTCCGCTTTTCCAGCCTCTCCGTCGGCGATTACGTTGATGTAAAAGGTCGTGAGGTTTTATAATTAATGGATTTTTCGAGAAAATTAGGATCTTTTTGTTTGATAAGAGTTAACGAGAAGGCTAAACGCCCTGTCGAGGGAGGAAGTTGCAGTTCACGAGAATATTAGGAAAGAGGCTTTAAACAACAGTGGAAATAAACCAAAGATTCAGTGAATTTACCCTTTCAAATCCTAAATAAACAATTGAAACTCACATTGAAAACTCGCGTCTTCGTTTCATTTTATATCTGCTTCTTACTCATCAAACATTTATTAGTGGCGTAGTGAAATTTCGTCACTGCCGCTATTCTGTTATTCAGATCTTCCTCCAATTTACCATTCTCTGCAATTATTGTTCCTAAATATTTAAAATTTGCTTCGTGCTTTATCTTTTTTTGGTCTAGCATAATTGTAACTGGTTCATGATTTTTCGCTATAACCATAACCTTTGTCTTGTTATATTCATATTCATATTATATCTACTCAATGTGTCTGCCCATACGTCTAGATTGAGTTGCAAGTCCTTTTCGCTTTAAGCTAATAGCACCACATCATCTACAAAGGCTAATTTTGTTAAGGATATTGGTTTTAGATTATTCCAACCCCAGTATTCTTAACTAATATAGATAAGGTTAATTAAACATCAGAAGAATCTGTTCTAGAATTATCAAAATTCACGAATAATCAAACAAGACACAAATTTCTCATCAGGGAATTTAAACTTTTTGATTATTCCCCAACCACACATAAATAACGCCTGAAATTTGCTTTCTTATAGGGTTTCTTTTTTTTTTTATAATCGTAGATATCCGAAAATAGAACATCATGCTATTAACCCACTGACCGAAAACTATCGATCCGCCACCCACAAACTGTACAGCCCTGATCCGAATCGTAACCATATTCATCCACAAACTTGCGCCATATATATGGAAATATAATTTCAAGTTATAGGCCCAACTTCTACAATAATGATATAGTATCGTTGGCACGGATCCATTTTCTATTTCTGTTTGAAATTCAGTACACGTATTGCTAAGTATTAAATGTTTAATAACATTCTTAATAGATTGTAATGACCTCCACAGAGATTAAGAAAAAACGGGTTATGCATAGAAAGTATGGTTAATATGAATGGGTGCAAGGACTTAAATCCTTGGATGGAGTGTCCTTCGTACGTTGTAAACGTTTTGGTTAGCATTGTAAAGGTATAATGTCGATGTGACCGTACTGAATTATTGCGAGTTTACAGGTCAACGAACTAGCCTGAAAAAAATTGTCCACAAAGCGCCTATCAGCTATGAAAGAAATTCCAACCCAGATATTTTTGTGATGAGGATTCCGCGCAAAGCGGAGAGCATTTGTGGGTTATTTAACTATCCGCTTTTTAATTGCAATCATATTCATTTAAAAAAATTACACTAACTTTTTTGTACATTTCGTTTTTTAAAACCATCATCAACTCAATTTTTTCTTATGGACGCTATATCTGATTTTAACGCCAATTTGTAGAGCATTTTTTTCTGAATTCGACATTGTATAACACTTGGGACTTTTTTGAAACAACTGTTGTTACAAATGGCAAAAACAAATATTTAATTTAAAACAAATCCTAATCGGCATGGTAAATAATTGTCTTTGTCCCTTTTTCCTTCGAAACACGTAACTAAACCGCATGAAATTACTAATAAAGGGATTTAATTAAAAAAATAGGTAATAATAAATATGTTGGGAATGCATTAACATTGTTTACTTATTAGCAAATATTTTTAGAATATTTTCTTTGTTTAAGTAATAAATATCTCTAAAATGTGTATTTAATCCTTATTTGGCATGCAATTATTTGTAACAAAAAATAACGAGTTATGCCTTTTATCTGCGTTAATGACTTCTAATAAGCAAAAAGCGTAAACAGATTTCTGGACGTTTTTTGTAAACTATGAACTCTTATATTATTTGATTACGAAAATTTTGTTACAAATAATTGTATGTCAAATAAGGATTAAATACACATTTTAGAGAAATTTATTACTTAACCAAAGAAAACATTCTAAAAATATTTGCTAATAAGTAAACAATGTTAATGCATTCCCAACATATTTATTATTACCTATTTTTTTAATTAAATCCCTTTAATAGTAATTTCATGCGGTTTACTTACGTGCTTCCAAGGAAAAGGGGACAAAGACAATTATTTACCATGCCGATTAGGATTTGTTTTAAATTAAATATTTATTTTTGCCATTTTCAACTACAATTGTTTCAAAAAAGTCCCAAGTATTATACAATGTAGAATTCAGAAAAAAATGCTCTACAAATTGGCGTTAAAACCAGATATAGCGTCCATAAGAAAAAATTGACCTGATGATGGTTTAAAAAAAACGAAACGTCGCACGGAAAATATAAGTGGGGATTCTGATTCCTTGCAAAAAGTGGCCATGAAAAAGTTTTTACAGAAATGAAATTCGACATCAAATGAAAAAGTTACGGGCAAAAAACAAAAATCCACTTTTTTACCTTTTCCCCTATATCTCAAAAACTAAAAAAGCTAGATAAGTTCTGTTTGCGTCAAATTATTAAGCACCTGAATATACAACTTTGCCCCAATTTAACCGACGTCGTAACTCTTACCGTTTACGAGATCCCCACAGTGGCCCTCGAAAAACGAGAACCCTGTATAACATTTGGCTTAAATGGCAAATAAGTTATATCACCAATAGTTGGCTGACAAGGATGTTTGTTAAAAAATCCTCAAAATTTTGACTTGTTGGTTTTGTGAAATAACTAGCTGATAAGCATTCAAAATGTTTCTTGCTTGATAAGATGCATAAGGTTTGCGCAAGCGGTGGAGTTTGTTCCAAACGACATTGTCGTACAAAATAGCGCTCTAACGGACGCGAATTAGTTTAACTTTGATCTATTGTGCAGCATCAAATCGTATTTGCTTTATTTCCCTTTATGCAACCACTTGAGACTGAACTGTAGTTGCAAGGGCTTGGAATTTACGTCTCTGCCAACATAGCTAGCCAGATTACACAAATTTATTGCATTTAGCTTCGGGTAGATATAACGAGAAATATCACAGAATATATCGTGTTAATACCTGATAGTTATAAGCGCAGGTTTATATAATTTGTTATTATTCATTATCGCGTGTATAAATTATTAGGTTGGTGGAGCAATTTCGGCCTATTTTCTCTGGTACTGGTATTATACAGCAGCAAAATTGAAATTAGAATTATTTTTCCAAAGATATGTAATGTTAAAATAATTACTGTAACATCTTATGTATTTAAAAATTACTTTTGACCCTCTTAACGTTTTGTAAAGAACACCCAAGCTCTATTTCCTTAAATAAAAAAGTTACGTGACTAAAGAATTTTAGTGGAACACATACTGTATGTGTATAAGAAGATCATTTAATCTTCACAACTATTGTCTTGTTATCCTAACGATTGTTAGACGTAGTATCTCCATCTTTGAGAAAAATTTTAAAACCATACTACGCACAGAAAACTTTGTAGCCAATAATGCTTGGCTAATACTCGCTAAGGTATTGAGATGGGAGTAGGTAAGTGTTGATTGTTTCTTTAATTGTTCTCTACCGTTTCATTTCTGATTCTATCTGCTTTGGTTTTTCGTTGGATTTTTCTTGGAAATCGCATTTCAGCTGCATTCACACGGCTACTATTTTTGTTTGTGAGTGTCCACGTTTCACTTCCGTATAAAAGTGCCGGAGTTACTACCTTTTTGATGACTTCCACTTTTGTTCGTTTTGGGATTTTTCTATTTAGAAAAAATTTTGTTCTTAAACTGTTCAATATTCTTCCCACATTACCTTTTGCTTATTTCCTTGTCCATTCCTCCATTATTCTCTATGATCACTCCTAAATATTCAAAGCTTTCTACCTGTTCCAACCAAGCCCATTTAAAGTGATGTCATGCCCTTTGCTGTCTGTTGTAACGATCATAGTTTTCGTTTCGTCCGTATTTATTTTCTTATTGATTCTTTCCAATTTCTGGTTTAGAGTTTTTAGTCCACCATACAGCGAAATATAATCAAGATGGCTGTAGAAACCAATATATATGATAAAGGAGTAAAGTTACATGTAATAAAGTCTCTGAAAATTGTCCAATAACCTTTAAACCAGTGATGCGAGATTATGTACGGAAGATAATTCAGTGCACATATATTTTTAACAGCATTCCTGGGAAAATCCTTGGAAATGTGTGTGGGTGGAACACTGTAATGAAAACACAACGGAACTATTACGTCCGCTAGCGGATATCCCTGTAAGCTAACTTTATTGGTTATATGAAAGAGTGGGTGTTTAATGTTTCAAAAACGTTAAACTTTGATGGGGAATTTGCTTGAAATAAAATATCCTCAGAAAAGAGATTCGATAAGAAAAACGGAAATATACGTTTTCTTTTGTCATCGCTGAGGACTTTCTGGAACTCGTTGAGCGGAAACGAGAATCTATCACCATAAAGCAATGCTAGGAAGCAATATTTTCTGGAAACCAAAAATAGTACTTTTGAATTTCCTATTAAAAAAATTGAAGCTCGTTTTAACTATAGGTCAGGTCTATATCAGCTGACTCGGCTATCACTTTAAGCCGAGTTTTATACAATCGACACGCTAGTGGTGTATCCAGGCCTTATGTGGGTCGAGTATGAGGTGAAGCCCTGGGTACTTAAAGGGGAGCCGCATGAAAAGTTGGAACAATTAAATATGGAATGTTCAAATCTGGAAAATGCACCGGTAGAATCATTCAAATCTTGAATCGTTCAACGCTGGAATCATGCAACTAGGGAATCGCTCATCACAAGAAAGCTCAAATCTGGAATTCAGAAATTAAGAATTTTTGCTAATATTACAACAGCCAAAGTATGAGATAATTACAGAAAACCAATATAAAATTTTGCAAAATAATTTGTTTAAACTTTATTTACTGACTAAGCATTATAATGACGCAATTTTGCCCCAATTTGCAGCCCTTCGGTTACATAAACACGATGTTTTTATCTTCCACAATACAATAGTTAAATCAAAATATGTAATTATATCATACTTTGGCTGTTGTAATATAGAGGGCAGCGAAAATTCTTAATTTGTGGATTCCAGATTTGAGCTTTCTTGTGATGAGCGATTCCCGTGTTGCATGAATCCAGCGTTGAACGATTCACGATTTGAATGATTCTACCGGTGCATTTTCCAGATTTGAACATTCCATATTTAAATGTTCAAGATATGAATTGCTTACCCTTAATGGTGTACATCGATAACTGTCTAACGAAATTGGTTAACTTTATTGAAGAAGAACACGCTGGGGACGATATTATGTTCTGGCCAGACCTTGCGTCCTATGGAAGACAAACTCAAAATTGTCTAACAGACCAAAACGTAGATACCAGTTGTTCCGCGAAACGAAAATCCTCCCAACCCTGTCCAGGCTCGTCCCAAAGAAGACTTGGGTTCTTTTATCTCGAAAAGTTTACGATGGAGGATGGGAAGCCCAAAATGAAGAGGAACTTCGACGCAGAATGTATAGAAAAATCGATGTAAATGCCGTCCAAAACCTAATGCTAGGTGTCCGCTTAAAGTTGCACCTTGTGGAAGTCCATGGTCCTCTTTATTTAATTTAAGTTCATAATTTTGTTGCTTATGAAACTGTTAATTACCGTGCATTACAAAACTTTATGTAAATGCTTTTTTTTTCAAAACAAATGTTGAAATTTGTGTCAAAACTTATGGAACACGATATATTTGAAACAATGATGAAGCTTTATTAAGACGATTTTGCTTTAATTCATTATCGTGCAGAAAGTAAAATAACTATGTTTGTTTAGTAGTATGAGGCGTACAACGTACATTAGCATTACCGGGGGTAAATAAAGATATTGGGTATACATTTCTGGTCTCTGTAAACAACGAATTTCGTTTCTGTCGAGCTCAAACTTTGCAGTGTCTAATTAAACGTGATCTTATTAAAGCTGAGCCGCTCCTTGTAGAGTTTCACAACAATTCCGAAGCCATTTATAATTTATTTATGTCGAATCGTCGTCTGCATTCGTAATTCTAGAACGAAAGCGATTACAGATATTAATCAGCCGATATTACCTATAATTTATACAGGGTGCGCCATTAGTGCGATAAAGTCCATTATTGCCCTTAATGTCAACTTAATAAAAAAAAGTTTTTAATGAAACTTATAGTATTTCTAGACGTGCATGTTTTAAAATTAGTTTCAAGTATACAGGGTGTTTCATAAAAGTGGGGCGTCACTAAAGGTATTTTTTTTAAATTGAACACCCAGTATATTTTTGCATAATCGAATTCAGCAAGAAAATCTCCATATGACAGTATTTTGTTTTTTTAATTTTTTTGCGACGTTGCCAATTTATCTTAAAAAATCTTTGAATTTCCAGAAAAACAGGGTACAATACTTGTCAAGAGCACAACCTTATGAATAATAATTGGCATATGATATTTTGTACATACAAAGTCAAAAGGTGTAGTCACAGTCTAAATACATCAAAATTAATTTATATTATACAGGGTGTTTCTTATAGATGTGCCAACTTCCCAATTTTCAAACATCAATAACTTTATTTTTTCAAATGGAACACCCTGTATATTATTACGTCATTTTGTTGCATTTTTGTTTTTCTTCAACTTTTCTTAATACTTACCTATACCTAAAATGAATATTTTCGGAGATATTTACATTTTACTTATTCTTATAAGCGTTGTGTAGGAATTTCCTAGTTTTCTCGGAGTAGGCCCCGACTTTGACAATAGAAACAATAATTTCTGTAGTAACAAATGTCAGAGTAAATTGCTGTCAATTGTTAAAACATAAATAAATGAGTATAACATAGTTAATAGGAATTTTCCAAAAAAAGAATTGATTGATGCGGTCTATGTTCAGGGTGGCGTATTTTCGATGCCCATACAGGGGGGGTATCTCGGTTATTATCAGAGATAGAAAAAAACGAAGTACGTAGTCTCGATTTCTTTTTTCGAGAGGAATTTATTGTAGTAAACAGATTTTTGATCTTTTTTAATTTTCGAAATATAGTTTTATTTTTAATCTCTGATAATTACCGAAATACCCCCCCTGTATGGGCATCGAAAGTACGCCACCCTGAACATAGACCGTATCAATGAATTCTTTTTTGGAAAATTCATATTGCATATGTTATACTCATTTATTTATGTTTTAACAATTGACAGCAATTTACTCTGACATTTGTTACTACAGAAATTATTGTTTCTATTGTCAAAGTCGGGGCCTACTCCGAGAAAACTAGGAAATCCCTACACAACGCTTATAAGAATAAGTTAAATGTAAATATCTCCGAAAATATTCATTTTAGGTATAGGTAAGTATTAAGAAAAGTTGAAGAAAAACAAAAATGTAACAAAATGACGTAATAATATACAGGGTGTTCCATTTGAAAAAATAAAGTTATTGATGTTTGAAAATTGGGAAGTTGACACATCTATAAGAAACACCCTGTATAATATAAATTAATTTTGATGTATTTAGACTATGACTACACCTTTTGACTTTGTATGTGCAAAATATCATTTGCCAATTATTATTCATAACGTTGCGCTCTTGACAAGTATTGTACCCTGTTTTTCTGGAAATTCAAAGATTTTTTGAGATAAATTGGCAACGTCGCAAAAAAATGATAAAAACAAAATACTGTCATATGGAGATTTTCTTGCTGAATTCGATTATGCAAAAATATACTGGGTGTTCAATTTAAAAAAAATACCTTTAGTGACGCCCCACTTTTATGAAACACCCTGTATACTTGAAACTAATTTTAAAACATGCACGTCTAGAAATACTATAAGTTTCAATAAAAACTTTTTTTATTAAGTTGACATTAAGGGCAATAATGGACTTTATCGCACTAATGGCGCACCCTGTATGCTGGCTCACGAAATTACGGTGGTATTACCCCAACATTGGCGACAGTGTTGCATGATGTCTGTTGTACGCTTTCTGCAGGATGTTTGAGGGGGAAATCGAGAACGACACGCAATTATGTTAACTTTTACTTTTCGACGTGCATGTTGTGCCCACTGTTATTTAATTTTCACCCCAGGTTCTTACCATAGACGCTTTGCATTATGCAAATGGTTGCATAGGGTTTAGAATGTTGTTTTAACGTAGTGTTAAAGCGCCAAGATGTCCAGGAAGAATATTTTGCCGTAACCCTAAATGGTTACAATCATTTTGAGCAGAAAACATGTTCGTTATTAGATCCCAGTAGAAAATTGCACCATGACAGAAAGACAGAGAAAGAGAGAAAATATCTAAATGCAATGGCTACCAATACCTTGGTGTCAAAATTCAAGATGATGGAAAGGATGAAAGGAAGAAGTCATCAAAAGGCTAAATGAAATATGATGTAGTTAAGAAATAACGAATAAGAGAAAATACAACATATACAACACAGTCATTAAACGTATAGTATTGTATGGAGCAGAAGTATGGAGATGGACAGAAGCAGATAAAAGAAGGCTGGAAGCTCTGGAGATGGATGCCCTAAGAAGATCGTGTAGAATTTCTAGACTAGATGGAGTACCGAACACAACAATTAAAGAATTAATCGGACTGAGGGAAACTATATTACAAGAGGCAGAAAAACGACAACTAATTTGGTACTGACATGTAAGAAAGATGGCAGACCATTCACTGCCAAAAATAACGCTTGTTTGGATGCCTCCTTAAAGGAGAAAACGAGGCAGACCCAGGAAGACTTGAAACCAGGGCATTCAGAGAGCTATGAGGGAAAGAGGGATCAGACAGCGCTAAGAGACGCTATAGAACCGATTTATATATACAGGGTGATTCATTAGTGCGTCGGGCTTTCATAGCGCCCCGCCCGTAGAAGATAGAAAAAAAACTTAAATACATAAAGTTATTGGTTTGAAAAGATCTACGTCGTAAAATTATTTTCATCTATACAGGGTGTCCCATTTTTGCGCTATAACAAAAACAAAGATTTTTTTAAATGGAACACCCTGTATATTTTTAGGTCATCGGATGTCATTTTTCAACCTCTACATGAATGTCTGTTTGTTTTTTGATTTAGTGCCAGTGTTGTCTACTTATTAATTTTTTTCCGAAAAATCTTACACAAGCAGGCTTAACTTTAAAAAATCGTAGCCACCTCGTTTTTTTAAAGTTAAGAAATAAGTTTTAGCAATAATGTTAGTCCAGTTGGGGAGCAACATTTTAAAAATATAAAATTTAAATTTATTGATACAGGGTGTTCACAAAAAAATGCCAAATTGTCAAATTGCTTACATTTTGGCACTTGTTTTGCATCAGCGCGGCCTACTTCGGTGCATAAAAATGTAATTAAATGGCTACTTTTTTGAAAAGTATTGAATATCTCAACAACTACGGGGTTTAGACATAGGACACCCCTCATAAAAATTGAAGGGGAGAAAAAAAGCTATCGAATAGTAAAATAAAATAAGGGTGTTTACATTTGAAGAAGTTATGTCACTTTGAAATTTGGAAAGTTTGGTATTTTTTTGTGAACACCCTGTGTCAATAAATTTAACTTTTTTATTTTTAAAATGTTGCTCCCCAACTGGACCAACATTATTGCTTAAACTTATTTCTTAACTTTAAAAAACGAGGTGGCTACGATTTTTTAAAGTTAAGCCTGCTTGTGTAAGATTTTTCGGAAAAAAATTAATAAGTTGGCAACACTGGCACTAAATCAAAAAACAAACAGACATTCATGTAGAGGTTGAAAAATGACATCCGATGACCTAAAAATATACAGGGTGTTCCATTTAAAATAATCTTTGTTTTTGTTATAGCGCAAAAATGGGACACCCTGTATAGATGAAAATAATTTTACAACGTAGATCTTTTCAAACCAATAACTTAAATTTTTTCTATCTCCTACGGGCGGGGCGCTATAAAAGCCCGACGCACTAATTAATCACCCTGTATATACAGGGTGTCCCAGCCAAGACGAATTATTCGATAGCTCTGTTATTAGTAATAATATTTAAAAAAGATAAATACAAAAGTTGTTTGTAATCATTTACTACATAACCTAAAATTATTATCAACTATACACAGTGTTTTGTTTTTGCGCTCTGATACCAAACATAGTTTTTTTATATAAAACACCCTGTATATTTTGTAATTTTTGGATGTAAAATTAAATTCTCTTTCAAAAATGTTATAAATTATTTATGTCTAAAATAAACCGTTTTTGAGTTATTGACGTTTTTTTGAAAATGTTGACAGATGCAGACCTTTATAAAAATATTTATATTTATTAACATAACAACACCAGAGCAATTTACTCTGGTAATTTATTAGACAATAGTGTCATAGTGATTTTTAATTGGTTAAACTTTTAAAATAATATACAGGGTGTTCGTTTTACTAGGTCCATTTCGCTAAACTTTAAACGCATGTAAGTATTTTTTTTTAAATGGAACACCCTATATATTTTTACATTTTCTTGTAGAAAATTTAATTATTTTTCAAAGTTATTAAGCATGTTTTATGTCTAAATATAATATTTTTGGAGTTATATCGTTTCTTATGATTATTTGCGAGTATTTTACCTAAAATATCGGTAGTAGCCTTTGAAAAATCAAAACAATTTGTATGAACCGTCAACCAAAACACTTAATCGGCACAATTTTCACTATTATACCACTAAAAATCCATATTTTTTAAGAACTGTAGATACACAGCATTCTGGTGTTATTTGCTGCGATTTATGCTGTTTATCTACAACTTTTAAAAGAATATGGATTTTTAGTGGCATAATAGTTAAAGTTGTGCCGATTAATTGTTCTGGTTGACAGTTCATACAAATTGTTTTGAATTTTCAAAGGCTACTACAGATATTTTAGGTAAAATACTCGCAAATAAACATAAGAAACGAAATAACTTCAAAAATATTATATTTAGACATAAAACATGCTTAATAACTTTGAAAGATAATTAAATTTTCTACAAGAAAATGGAAAAATATATAGGGTGTTCCATTTCAAAAAAATTACTTACATACGTTTAAAGTTTAACGAAATGGACCGAGTAAAACGAACACCCTGTATATTATTTTAAAAATGTAACTAGTCAACAATCACTATGACACTATTGTCTAATAAATTACCAGAGTAAATTGCTTTGGTGTTATTATGTTAATAACTATAAATATTTTTATAAAGGTCTGCATCTGTCAAAAGTTTCAAAAAAACGTCAATAACTCAAAAACGGTTCATTTTAGACATAAATAACTTATAAAATTTTTGAAAGAGAATTTAATTTTACATCCAAAAATTACAAAATATATAGGGTGTTCTATATAAAAAAACTATGTTTGGTATCAGAGCGCAAAAACAAAACACTGTGTATAGTTGATAATAATTTTAGGTTATGTAGTAAATGATTACAAACAACTTTTGTATTTAACTTTTTTAAATATTATTACTAATAACAGAGCTATCGAATAATTCGTCTTGGCTGGGACACCCTGTATAAATCGGTTCTGTATATAGGTATTATTGCAAATTTGGCATAGACGTAAAGGTTTATGCTTCGATATTAATCTAACGTTGCCAATTACCGTTCTTTGAAGTAAAAAAATATCATAATGTAACTATTTTTGTTACATATGGGAGTATATATCTTTAATAAATTCGTTTTCATTGGCCAGGAATATCCATACAGTTTAAGAACGCCCGACGATAAGAAAATCTAGGAGGGGTTTTAAAAATAAGTTCTGCACGTTGCAAAATGACCTCAAATGACTACAAAAGAAGTGTTTGAATTTTTCCTCTCGGGATTATGGCTTCCTGTAATACATTTTTGTTTTCTCTTTACAAGCATTCTTTTATACTTTTAATTACCTATTTTTCACATTACAGCAAATGTTTCAGGCAAGCACGTTATATTGTATAATTGTAGATTTATTGCTTTCAACATAATTAAACTGTACGTTATATTGTTCTAAGGATTAATGGACGCCTGCTCTGCAACGTGGGTGTGAGACCGAACAACGCGAAACCTGCGGAAACCTTGTTATCGCGTCACATAATCCTCTAGACGATTTTTTACATTCGAAACGTTACCTAACGAAGCGACGAATAAATAAAAGTTATCGCTTAACAATATTGACCCGTGCTATTTAAAAATAACTCGGGTTTTCTTGTGAAAATTGCGCTCCGTTCATAAGAAAAGCAATTTATTTTTCAGTCCTTGATTGATGTACGCACCTTCTCCCGAAGGAATAAGCGAAGGTGTGGCTAAAAAGGAGACGAAAGTTGTGTTTTTTAAATATATGATAAAAAAAATTGTAACAGAATATCTTCAGCACAAGTTGAGGTTGAATTATTTAATTAACAGGGAGGTTGGATTTTTAAAGCAAAATAAACTAGATATTGGAAAAAGTGGTAAAAAACAAATACGGACTGTCACAAAAGAAAAAACAGTTGTTTAACGAGAAAAGAAGGAATTAATGATAGCATTTATTCTTATCTTCTTTTGTGACTCCAAAAGTTTTAATCTTCTAGAAGTCTGAATTAAGTAATATAGATAATTCAGCGGCGTGCGGTCCATGGATGCGTTGGATGCGGCGCATCCCCTAAAATTCACGTCAAGAATATTTTTTTCCGTATCATATTTTAATTGCGTGTAGCTTTATTTCGCTTTGATTTTATTTTTTGTTACGTGATAATTTTATTTATTATATACGATGTTTTGCCTGCTCGAAAATTTGCGTTATATAATCTACATCCAGCGAGCGGCTGACTAAATGTGTGCGATGCACAGCGCTAGCGATTGTGAGCCCGACTGAGGGATGCGTTTCTGATTGTGGATTCGAAATTGGCGTTCTTGGCGCATGCGCACTGCGATGCAGTCCCTAGTCTATTGCCCGCATCGTTGCTTTACTTAACAGCTACGGGAAGCGATTACTCTCATGGTTCCTCTGTGTGGGGCAACTGTTATATGGTAGGGCAGCCGCACTCGATTGATATTACCGCACGCTACAAAATAATCATTACCGTTGTAAATTGATTTTTGTTTACTTTCTTTAAATCAAGCTTCTTCTATTTAAATAAGCTTAACTCTATTTTTAGTTCACTGTTTCGTTACTTCGAATTTTGATTATTATTTAATACGACCCATAATATGGTAGAAACTGTGGTTAATAATAATTGCAATTTTTGATTGAAAATTTAAAGAATATGAAAAGAATTTTCCGGATTTTCTATTACAATCATTTCAGCCAACTTATAGAAAATACTTCGATTTTATGAAGTTAAAAAGTCGTAAGTTTACTTGTACTCGACTCCCGACTTTCATTTAAAATCTATAAATTGCATAAAAGAATTAATTGTGAAAGATGAGCTAAAAGATGTTTTGACAGAAGTATTTAAATTAATACAATTAATTTGCACTATACCTTCCACGAGCGCATCGGCTGAACGATCGTTTTCGACAATGAAAAGAATAAAAACATTCACCAGAAGCAGCCAAAATGACGATAGACTGTCTGCTCTCGCTTTAATATCAATCGAAAAAAAAATTGTTGCTAAATATGAAAAATGAAAAAAGATTGTATGATGTTGCTATAGACGAATTTTGTAAAAAAAGATCGTAGAATAAAATTCATTTAAAAAAAAATAAATTGTTCGTTTTTTTGGACAGCATCCCCTGGTTGAAAAGTCACCGCACGCCACTGATAGATATGTATGTAGTTTGGTGTTTTCCAGGCTATTATTTTTGGTGTTCGTCCATCTGCAATTCTTTTGATATGACCCAGACACTGTAATCTTTTGGCTTTTATTAATAAGTCAATTGCTGGTCCCTTATACAGGGTAATTCTTAAGTATTGCAAAAAAATTCAGGAGGTGATTCCTTATTGAAAGGGGGGTCTTACATAAAAACAAAATTCCTTAGACGTCTTCTTTCGAAGTTACACTTACATTTTATTTCTCAAATTTGGATAAATTTAGGAAAATGATATTTGGTAGATGTTTTATACTTATGAAAAGGTTTCCCATAGTTATATTTTGAATTATCTCCCACCTCCACAGGGGGCTGAAAAGTGCGACCCCTGTTGGTTTTCTTATCAGAACTTTTTGGTGGGTTAAAATTTTTTAATTGAAAATATGGCTTGATTTATTTAGAAACTTAATTTATTCTTTAGTTTATCTCGTAAAACCTACCGTTTTCGAGTAAAAAATATAATAAATAAACGTGAACCATCAAATATTCCAATATAAAACGATTCATTTTGGTGGTTGCCATGGTTTGTTTATGTTCATGTTGGGTAGAATTGACGGGTGTAATCTATTTGGAGGTTAACGTGGCGACAACGCTATAACGCCCGTCGATTCTACCCAACATGAACATAAACAAACCATGGAAACCACCAAAATGAGTCGTTTTAAATTGGAATATTTGATGGTTAATGTTTACTTACTCTATTTTTTCCTCAAAAACGGCAGGTTTTACGAGGTAAACTAGGGAATAGATAAAGTTTCTAAATAAATCAAGCTCTGAAAAAAAAAATTTATTAAAAAATTTTAACCCACCAAAAAGTTCTGATAAGAAAACCAACAGGGGTCGTACTTTTCAGCCCCCTGTGGAGGTGGGAGATGAATAAAAATATTACTATGAGAAACCTTTTAATAAGTATAAAACATCTACCAATTATCATTTTCTAAATTTATCCAAATTTGAGAAAAAATAAAATAAAAACCTAATTTTACCGCACCCCTTTAGGGGGTGTAACTTCGAAAGGAGACGTCTAAGGATATTTTTTTTATGAAAGACCCCCCTTAATTTTTGACAAGGAATCACTTCCTGAATTTTTTTGCAATACTTAGGAAACACCTTGTGTATCTCATAAATTTCCCTGTTTGTTCTTCTCTAATAACCTTCTTCTGGTTTAATTGCAACCCCATCTTAACAGCCTCTATATGTATAGCGAGTTTTTTTACAGCCTCTTCGTCCATTTCTCAGACCCCAGGTGCTATTTCTTCCTATCTTCACAGATCTCCTTTATTACGTTTCTTATTTCCACTGCTTTTTCTACAGTACCTTTCAATTTCTTCCTTGGACGTCTTCTTTTGTTACATTCATGAACAAACTAAAATTGAAAATGCACTGCTTTGGGGTGTCTTAAACAATTTTAAAAATATATTGAAATTCTGCAAGCTCTTAATTTTGTATAATCCTCGAAGCAAAAAGGAATAAAGGACGACGTAATCCTTGCTGTTGAACTCAATTCGTAATCTCGTCATCGATTTAAAACTCCTACAAGATCTGTGAGCGTTCATTACGCTGACATCCGCGTTCAGTTCAGTGAAAAACAACTGAGAAATCCTCGCTATTTCTACTCCAATATTGAACTCACACACATCCAGTGCAATGCTCGTTTTATTGCAAACGAAGACATCTTAAACGGTGTTTGTTTTCCTGTTGAATAAACACGAGAGTACTTGATTTAGGCTCTTTTCTCTGGCTTGTGAATAAAAGTCGGAAATTCATTCATATCCACAAAACCGACTTATATTAACGACAATGGAGAATTTTCCTACATTTCATTTTAATCTTTCACTTTTTAAATCTTTTGTGTTGTGACAGACCGTACGGTACACCGCCCGCACTGTTGAGGAAGAGTACTTATTACTCCTAAGTTTATTGTTGTTAATTATAGCTCGTGGTTGCCTTTATGAGGTAGCTGGGCTCTCTAACGTTGTTTTACGCAATGCACAGGTCTAGAACAATTATTACCCTGTGAGAAACAAATGAAACCACAATTTTAACAACCAACTCCTTTATTTTTTGACCGGTGGTTGGTTCTTATAGTATATTCCTTTTAAAATTGCTCACAGCGGATTAAGAAGAGGCAGAACTAAACGAAACAAATGCACAATCTTCGTCTCTTTTTTTAAATATTATTTGTGTTTACAATTCAGTCTACGCCAATGAAAGTTGTAATCTAATTGAAGGCGGATTCATGAAGATTATTGCAAGCAGTCGAAACTTGATCCCTAATTATAGGTTCAATAAGGTTTAATTTGGGTTCTTAGGTAAAAGAAAATTAATATCAGTATCAGCGTTTCCCAAACGTTTTTGCTTGTAAACAATTATAATTTAAAATCTATTATAGCGTATATAAGGTAATAAGCTTTTAGCGACAACTTGTTTAGAACTGCAGCATTATGGTCATTATGCTCAAAGAAAAGCAATTAGGAAGATGTGGTATGCGATTATGATTTTAGGTGTTGTGCCATACAAATCATTTAAGGTTTATAATCCAAGATTGTGTATGTACGTGGGTTGTTCCAACTGCTTAAGCCGATATGAGAAGTCTTATGTGGGATATACTATAGCTACCTAAGCGCGACTGTCTCGAGATATTGGTCCCTGTTGTTCTCTTGTTATTGTAGATGTATCCTTGTCGTTTAGTAGTAGGCCTATGTCATTAGGAATATAGCTGGTAAAACAAACTGTCATTCTGTTGTTTTAAATCTCATTTTGGGGACATATTAAAGACAATTTATATAAAAATAGTAATAATAATATAAATGAACTGAGAGAAAAACTTTGAGGATATAAATAATGAGAAAAGATAGAATTGATAACAAATTTATATTTCCTTCATGGCGTCGTTATATTTATAGCATTTTTTTTAGTATGTCACGTAAATGCTATGTAAATAAAAACTTTTTTTTAGCTCCAGTGTAATTTTCCGGTCGTTGGTCGTGATACTTATATGAATTTTCCATGCAGGAGCCGAGGGCTGTCACAGTTTATGCAATAATTCAAACTTTGCGCATATAAATTGGCAATCGATTTTGCGTCACTTGTGTCCACGGCTCCTGCACTAGAAATTTACATGAATTTCTATTTATATTGAATGTTGGGGTCGCGCAATTTTTGCATCAAATATTACTCAATAAATTTTAGAAATCGAAAGAGTTTCAATATTTTTTTTTAATGGAAGCTTGCGTCATACCGCCATGCAGTGCGCGGCAAAGGTATGGAATAGTTTTCTTCTGCTTTGATAAATACAGGGAGTCATTAGTGCGGGATCGGTCGATTGTGGCTAAACGGTTTGAGATAGAAAGTTGATTCAAACGCTGTTTCATACAGTTTTTTCTTCCGAACACGATAAAAATATTTTTAAATACACAGTGTGAGTCACCTCTCAGAAACTAATAGCAACTTTTATATTTTAAATCAGGGTTGATAAAAATCATGATTTTTTTAAAAAAATCAAAAAAATCGATTTATTTGATTTAAATCAGATTTTTTTTATTTAAATCAAATGTACCTACCATATTATCAAATTTAGTGACATATTCACATGCTATTTCTGTTTTGTGCTAATATATTTAATAACCAATATATTTAATTCATTGGTGAACTTTTGTCAAAATGAAAAATTAAATATAATGATTAAGAATTTTGAAAAAATCAGTGCCAAATGGTGATGTTTAATTAATTATATACAGGGTGAGTCATTAGTGCGGTCGATCGGCTTGAGATATGACGTTGATTCAAATGCTATTTTATACAGTTTTTTCTAAACAACACAATAAAAATATTTTCAAATATACAGGGTGAGTCACCTTTCCGGAACTAATAGCAACTTTTATATTTCAAATACAACACCCAATTTTTTATTTAATATTTTTGACCGCCTTAATTTTAGCTTTGCATCAATATAAAATACTAGAGGTTTTTATACGGCGTTGTAAAAAAAAATATTTTTTTAAATTATTCAAGGTTTTAAGTCTTTATTTAAAAAGTTCTCCTGAAGTTATTTTGAAGTACAGAGTTGTAATTTGGTATGGACATGCAGAAAAAATTTCTCTGTTCGCTCGATATAAAAAAATTTGAATCACACATACAAGGGTGTTTATAAATAGGTGGCAACTTCCATGATTTTCAAAAGCTCGTAACTCGATTTTTTCAAATGCAAACCCCTGTATTTTTTTATGTCATCGAATTCGTCTTTAAAAGAGCTTCATATTTTGTCCTACACCCAAAACTCACACTTTTCGAGATATTCGACATTTGTCTTCAAATCGTTATAGAAGCAATAGTGCCGTGGAAATTGAAAAAAATGACTGTTCACTTCGCTAACGTCAAAAACTTGTCATTTATTTTTTGAATTATTGCATTTCCACAATGAATATTACTTTACAAGAGCAAATTGATATGGTTTATTCACCATTTCGTGTATTTAATTACTAATAGTAATACAATTTTGTTTTATTATAAATATTATATTGTACTCATATAATCTTTGATTTAAATTGATAATTTAAAAAAAAATATATCACTTGATTTAAATCAATGATTTTTTTAAAAAAATCACTTGATTTAAATCATGATTTAAATCGTGATTTAAATCTGCTCAACCCTGTTTTAAATACGACCCCATATTTTATTCAATATTTTGGAACGCCTTTATTTTAGCTTTGCATCAATATAAAATACTACAGGCATTTATGCGGCCTTGTCACTAAAAAATAGTATATTATATACCAAGGTAGAGAAGTCAACTATTATAGCCTGAGGGCTCAGATTAGATCACGAGGCGCGAAGCGCCGAGGGATCTAAGGGCCCGAAGGCTATAAGACTTCTCTACCGTGGTGTATATACTATTTTTTTCACTACTAGTAAGACAAACCCATTTATGTTAGGTACGCACTTTCTAACCTAAAATATAAAAAGTTAAGTACCTATCTATTCTATAGAAATATTGAATCTGCGTGTTACTCATCTTGCTAAATCACTATTGTTATTAAAAAACATTGTTTTTAAGCGATGGTTTCATTTAAAATACTGACATTATTAAAACTTTTCGTTTTTATGTTGTGTCAATCGACGGTGTGGATATTGACAACCGTCATTTATTTCGGCGCGAAAGTCGTGTTATTTAAATACACCAAAGTTTTTAAAATTAAATTAATTTATTTAAACAACGTTTTAAATGCTAAAATACCAATAAAGAGAATTTCTCCATCATACTAAATCGTCCTATAATTTTTTTTTCTTTAAAACTACAACAGCATTTTCAAAAAATATAAATTTGTTCATTATTCACCAGTGGTTAATAATGAAAAATTGTTTACCTGTAACCATGCATAGGTAGAGAAATTGAATTTCACGGCATTCTAATATACGTCATAATGCTACGCTATATTACTAGTAGTGAAAAATAGTATATTATATACCAAGGTAGAGAAGTCAACTATATATTCGGGCCCTTAGATCCCTCGGCGCTTCGCGCCTCGTGATCTAATCTGAGCCCTCAGGCTATAAGACTTCTCTACCGTGGTGTATATACTATTTTTTTCACTACTAGTAAGACAAACCCATTTATGTTATGCACGCACTTTCTAACCTAAAATATAAAAAGTTAAGTACCTATCTATTCTATAGAAATATTGAATCTGCGTGTTACTCATCTTGCTAAATCACTATTGTTATTAAAAAACATTGTTTTTAAGCGATGGTTTCATCTAAAATACTGACATTATTAAAACTTTTCTTTTTTACGTTGTGTCAATCGACCGTGTGGATATTGACAACCGTCATTTATTTCGGCGCGAAAGTCGTGTTATTTAAATACACCAAAGTTTTTAAAATTAAATTAATTTATTTAAACAACGTTTTAAATGCTAAAATACCAATAAAGAGAATTTCTCCATCATACTAAATCGTCCTATAATTTTTTTTTCTTTAAAACTACAACAGCATTATCAAAAAATATAAATTTGTTCATTATTCACCAGTGGTTAATAATGAAAAATTGTTTACCTGTAACCATGCATAGGTAGAGAAATTGAATTTCACGGCATTCTAATATACGTCATAATGCTACGCTATATTACTAGTAGTGAAAAAAATAATTTTCGTAATTTTTCAGTTTTGTCTTTATTTAAAAAATTCTCCTAAAGTTATTTTTCGAAGTACAGAGTCGTAATTTGGTAAGGACATGCAGAAAACATTGCTCTATTCGCTCGATGTGAAAAAGTTTGAATCACGCGTAATAATTTTCAAAAGCTCGTAACTCAATTTTTTCAAACGCAAACCTCTGTGTTTTCGCATGTCATCAAATTCGTTTTTAAGAGAGCTTTATAGTTTAAAATGGTCCAGCCAATTCCTTTATTTAATTAAATTTGGGTTACTAATGCATTTAATATTCATAACAAACTTTCTCTAGTTGGCTGTGTTTTACGAACGATGACAGCTGTGACAGCTTGGTACTGACAACTCGCTTGTCAAAGCTGTCAACTATCGTCCAATTTTTGAATTGAAAAAAATTGTGTAAAATCCATGTTATAATCTTATTTCCTCACCCTTAATTCGAGATCATGAAATTTAAAGACGACTTTGGAATTAAAGTATTGTGCTGTTCTAGAAAAACTTCGACATTTTCTAATTCAATTTATATTTACAGTTCAGTCAAATATCTGTCACGCTTTGCTACGACACTTCTTGAAATATATTTTTGAATTATAAAGGAACTATTTTCCCGTATACCGGGCCAAAAATGTAAGTGAAAACTCTAATATTTATTGTAGAAAAATTTAACTATAATCGCTGACAAGTTTTCTAAAAAGTCTTGTTAAATTTTGCCTCAAAAATATATTCCTCTGAAGGTTTTTTTGTTACCTTTGTACAATATCTGTTTAGCTTACTTTTTCTTTTTTTTTTCTCTCTCATTTGTCATTTCTGAAAAGTGTCCTTCTCCTTTTTTACTGAAATTGCGTAGAACAAGGACCAAAATAGTGCTTTTTTAGGTTATTTCATTACTTTTTTTAAAAATATTAAATTTTATATAGCACTGTTTTACGACTATCCGGTTTTGTCGATGGAAAATATGCATGAACACGTTAGAAAATCACATTTATTTTGGTTTTATTGCTCCGGCTTGTACGTGCTCTGGTTTTTATTTTGTTCTTGTTGTAAGATGGAGATTATAAAAAAAAAAAGCGTATTTAGAATATAATATATCACGAAGAATAAGCATTACACGAGTTGCGTTTAATAATTTTTCTACTTAAGTAAGAAAGAAGGAATTTATCGAAATAAATATTTTAAATTTTTTAATACAGGTAGTCTCCCAGCAACACTTCTCCCAACAGCCTGAACGCTGATGCGTTATAATGCAGGAGCACTCCTTTTGAGACCTTTCCTCGCCTATTTATTGGCCTCTTGCAAAGGAATAATTGTGTGGAAAAAGATCTCTCCTGTTATGGTTGTCTTCTGTGGCATAAGTTCCAACAGCGAAAGTCCTTTATCATTTTAGAAAACAGTTACCGTGACCCTTCCAGCAAATTTTTCATCTCTAAAGTTATAGTGGTGGGAAAAGTCTTGTGTTTCCATTGCATTGACTCCATCCTGGACTCAGGGTATCCTTAATTGACCCAAGTCTCTTTTCCTCTAACCAAACGTTGAAAAAAGAATTCCGGATCCTCTGCCCAAAACTGCTCATACTAGGATGCCTGTATCGTCCGCCATTCGGGACACCATCACTCGCCCATCTGCCAAAATCAAGCGTTTCACTTTCTTGCACATTTCTTCAGAGGTCGCTTCCACAGGATGCCCACTGTAAGGATCATCTTCAGTCGAATCTCTTCCCCACTTAAACTGCTTTTTCCAAAATTTCACTTAGTAGTTTGAGGAAGGAGAATCCCTGTAAACTGCCACCATGCCTTGAAGTATCTCCTTTGGCTTCCTACCCTGTTTTTTAGTAAGAAATTTCATAACAGTTCTTCGCTCCAAATCAAGCAGTTTTTTAAAATCTTCCCACAATCGCTCTGAAATGTATCTTCTAAACCATTTCTCATTTTAGGAATTATAATTTATATCTATAAAAAGTTATTCATACGTTACTTTTAAAGATGTATTTATTTTATAACTTCACTACGCTATTTGCTACAATTATTTTGCGCAGTTATCCATGTAAAGTTAATGTATCTCGATCAAAAATATGATCCGCAATTCAGCTCATTGCGAAACTAACAAATTCAATTCGACCCGTAAAAAAACTTAGCCTCTTAGGCGCCTAAACTGAAGCTTCTCTTTCATTCGCTTTGACAAGCTTTTAGAAAAGCCCGCCGACTGAAAGAAAACCGAAATACAGGTGAATATCAAACAAACCCCACAAACTTGAACGAGGATTATAATTTATGGAATGTAAGGCGGTTTAAGTCTCATCCGCGTTTTATTCCACTTGGTTGATTTCATGTAATGACTGATCGATTCAGCCTTTATTATATAATTCAGTGAAACTGAAAGTCGTGTCTAAGAACGTTTGAGTTTGGATGTAAAATCTCGATTTTCTTTGTAATTGACAACCTGTGGCGATGTGGTTATTAAATGAAACTTTTTTAATTAGGAGACAGGATATTATTACAATCCTTTGATGTATCTGTTTGTGCCACCAGCAATGCGTTTAATGTTTTGGAGTTCTGTGACAATCCGCCCGAGAGTTGTTTAATACCCACCCCAAATGGTCCACCCACTCGAATTTTACTTAGGCAATTTCTACAATTGACAGATTCATTAGAAAAAAATGTAAGCCTTCAGCTCATACAACATGGAATAAAAAACACGCACTCGTGTTTTATTAAAGGCAGGCCTCGAAACTGCGTCATGATACATTTATGCAAAGCCAGTAAGCCTAGGTTAGGTCCAGGCAAGGTTAAACCAGTTTAGGTTGGGCAAGGTTGTGTCAGTTTAGGTCGTTAGGTTGGATTAGGTCAGATCTGGTTAGGTTATGGTAACCAAATATTCGAATGAAAACGAAGCTTAAGATATAATCCTATTTGGTAAGACGTGCCGTGACGAAATTTGAAGAAATCCGACATGACAACGATGTGAAAATACCTAATGAGATGTTACGTCACGAGAAAGACAAGTCACATGCGAGATGTGAAGAGTGAACGCTGAACGGCATAACGAAACATCGTGGATTTGAGAGACTTGATAAGACCAGACGTGAAAACATGTGATGAGGAGTGGCGTATCGTGACAACGCGATGTGAAAAGATGCGATAGAAGACGAAAGAGAAGCGACGGGCTGTAACGGAATGGGATGTGATGTGAGAAGAATTAACGAGACGTGACATGATCGGAATGTGAAGAGAAGTAACGTTACTGATTGACGTGACGCGCAACAATCTATTTATCTTTGGTTTATTCGTGTTTACCACAGCTCACCAGGACAAGTAACACGTTTCCATATAATACTGATTATGCGACATGACACTGAAATATTTTTACATTCTCCGGGGTAAAACGCTGTATGCATTTACTGATACTAACCTGATAAATAGCTGTTGTGTAATATTAATATCGACAGTTTGTAACGAAGAGAAAATCAATCATTCTCAATTTAATCCTCAGGCGTCAACGATATTATCTCCTTAGTAGAAAGAATGAAGTTGCAAGGCGCTCCTTTTTTAGTTTTTTAAAGCACATCGCCTTAATGATCTAGTTACAAGGTCTAGATAATAAAACTAGGCATTTATTTGATGAGCTGAAATAAAATTAGCTGAGTAAACCCCTTTCACGTTCAAATTCTTAACACCAGCGGTAAATTATGGGCAAGGAAGACTCTCCCGGTTACATAAAGGTGCAGAGTTTGCTTGCCAAGACCTACTTTTTGTATTTCTCGATCATTGTTGTTTTAATGTCGTATACTTCCACAAATTTTAAAGCACCATGTTTCCCTATAACCTTTCACAAATTAACTTATCCACTTTTTGTTCCAGGTTGTCGATTTCGTTAGTTTTTGTTGAGAGAAAATGGGCAACCCTGTTGAGCCACATCATGCCTTGTCGAACTAAATAAAAATCAAGTTATCCTCTTCAGCCCCAAGTTCTGACTCGATTCCCAAAGATGACGGAACACCACATATCAACGTACTGTGCCCAGCTAAAGGCGATGCTGGTCAGGAACTTACTGTTGAAGAAAAGAGAAAAACGGAAAACTACCGCAGTGAGTACATCTGTCAATGAAACTATAGCTTCCCATTTATTTGGCGAAATCGATATTAAAATACGAATTTGATGGTGTAGTGTTTATGTTGTTCTTTTAGCTGTGGGTAATTATCATTGATTAATGAGTTATAATTAGCAAGGCGACGCTTAATTGAAAGAATTCATGTTCACAGCACGATAATTGGTGATTAGGTAAACGTTGATAAAGAACACGACATAAAATATACTTAGTTAAGTAGTCAGCAGAAAATGTGCAAGATTTTAATTAGTGGTTAAAGTATGGCCAGTAATGAATTATCCTTATAACGTTCAGATGGGTTTTACCATTTTATTTTCTTACATAGGGTGTAGTATCAACATGATACTCGGAAATCGTAGAGATAGAAGCATGGTTAAATTATTAAAGAAGTGCTTAGGAAGAATCTAAACTTGCATCCAGTTTCTGGAATATTCGCTAAAAATCTGAAAACCTTCATTTTGGAATTTTTTTCATAATTAAAATTGGGAAAATAGACCAGGGTAACGAAGTATATTTGGGTTTTATTGACTGGGAAAAAACATTCGATGCAGTACCAAGAGAAAATATGGAGAATACTAGCTGAAAGAGGAATAGAGAATAAAATGAAGAGCATTAAGAAATATCTACCCAAAAAAAATGTGTGTGATACGCCAAAAGCAAACTTCCGAAACCCTTATAACAAAGGAAGGATTAAGGCAAGGGGGGACTTCTTTCGTGCTATTCACAATCTTCGTTGATGACGTAACAAAGAAGTGTACGTGCCGACGATATAGACATAATTGCAGAAAATGGGAGAGATCTACAGAAGAACCTCGAAACATGGAACGAAGAGATGGGAGAATATGAAATAAAACTAAATAAAATCAAAACAAAAGGAATTGTTATAGAAAATACAAATAAAAATAGGTAACGTACAAATTGAACAAGTCGCAAGTTTTAAATATTTAGGAGTAAAATTAGAAGGAAATGGAAGACAGGAAAAAGAAATAAACATTAGAATGGAAAAAAAAATTAAAACTATAGTTCGCTATAAATAGGGCCAAAAAGACAAAACTAGATGTCTTCAAGACCATCTACAGACCAATTTTAACGTTTGGCTGTGAATCTTGAACACTGAATAAGAAACAGAACAGCAAAATCCAAGCAATTGAGATGAAATACCTAAGAAGGGTTAAAGGAGTCACCAAAAGGGTTCATCCCTTTTGGTGACTGGAGAAATACAATCGACACTTGAATATACAGAAAAAAGGCAGCTAAGCTGGTGGAGACACAAAGAATTCCAAACACAAGACATCCAGAGGATATGCACTATTGAGTCATTTTGAACTTCGCAGTGAGTTATTGGTCTTTTTGACGTCACATAACTTGGGACAGAATTTCATTGAATTTTTGATGAATTGTTCATGGCCGATGGATCTTGCGTATCTGGCAGATATTTCTTCAATAAAATTAATTTATAATTACAAGGATAGAATATTACAATTTTAAACACTTTTGAAAGAAAGTCTTATAATAGGAAATACCACGTGGGAGCAAAAAATTGAAGATAAATATACATTTGTGGCGGAGGAGCGAAACGCTAGAAGTCTCATAGATTACATAACTTTCACACAGGACCTAACAGAGATATTTCAAAGAATAGAAACCAAGAAGGAGGCGGAAATAGGATCGAATCATAGGCTAGTAATAGCGAAATGCTTAATAAGAATAAACAAAAATAAAGAAACAATAAAATATACTAGAGTAGCAATACACAAACTAAAAATTAAAGAAAATAAAGAGAAATACCAAAAAGAGACAGATATAGTGTTTCAAAGAATGGAGAACGAACAAATAGAATGGACACTAGAAGAAAGATGGACGACATTCAAAGAGACAATACTAAAAATAACAGCAAACATATGTGGGAAAAGTAATTATAACAACAACCTGAAAAGGACGAAGTGGTGGAACAATGATATAAAGAAGCTGGTAAAAGAAAAGAAAATAGCATAGAAAAAATTTACCCAATCAAAAACAGAGAATGATAGAGAAGTATACAATAGAAAGAGAAATACAGTAAAAGAAGCAGTCAAAAAGTCAAAAATCGAAACGTGGAAGGAATTCGGTAAAGAGATAACAGAATTACACGAAATTGACAACAGAAAGTTCTGGACGAGAATTAAAAGACTAAGAGGAAATAAAAAGAAAGAATTAAAAGTAATAAAAAACAAACAGGGACAAGTACAAACAGACACAAAAGAAATACTGGAAACGTGGAGGGAACACTTCATAAGCAAATACCACATGATAATCCCAGAAGAAGACATAAACAGAGTAGAACAAGCAGACCACCAACAAGAAATTAAGAGGGAAGAAGTAAAAGACGCAATAGGAAAAGTCAAAATTGGAAAAGCAAGTGGAGAAGACAACATAGTACCAGAGATGATCAAATGGCTGGGAGAAAAAGGAATAGACTGGATATGGGCAATATGCAAAGAAGCATGGGAGAAACAAGAAATACCCAGGGACTGGGAAAACAACTTACTAGTACCAATATACAAGAAAGGAGAACAATCACAATGTGAAAACTACAGACCAATCTGTTTAGCTCAAACTAGCTACAAACTATATACAAAAATCCTAGAAAAGAGATTAAGAGAGCACGTGGAAATAAAACTTGAAGAAGAACAAGCAGCTTTTAGACCAGGAAGACAGACAAGTGATAATATATTTATTATAAGGAATATAATAGAAAGAAAAGTAGAAGAAGGAGAAGAAATCTACCTAACATTTATAGACCTAAAAGCAGCCTTCGATACGGTAGACAGAAGAGAAATATGGAAGACCCTGAGAGAAATAGAAATACCTAACACCCTAATAAATGCAATTGGAAGCACGTATCACACAGTAAGAGCAAAAATACAAATTGCAGGACAAAGATCAGACGAATTTAGAATGAGCAAGGGAATAAAACAGGGAGACAGTCTAAGCCCACTATTATTTATAATATTCATGGATAAGATAGGGAAACGAATTAAGAAAAAACATAAACAACTGAACACGGCAATTGGGTACAGAAACCTAGAAATAATTACATTAAATAGCCTACTATACGCAGACGACATAGTGCTTATAGCAAATACCAGAAACAAAATGCAAAAACTAGTGAATGCATGGACTGAGGAAATAGAGAGCATGGGAATGGAAGTGAATATAAATAAAACAAAAACAATGATCATAAACAAAAAACAAAAAGACCCTCAAAACATCGACAAAATTAAATGTAAAAACAATAATCTTGAAAGAGTTACAACATACGAATACTTAGGAAGTATAATAACAGAGGACGGGAGAATAGACGCCGAACTAACAAACAGGACAAACAAATCAACAAAACTCTATTATTCACTAAACAAATCAATATTAGGACACAAAGAGATAGACAAAAAAGTGAAAATGAAAATACACAATATGATAACAATACCGATAATAACATATGCAGCGGAAAACTGGACAATAAAGAAAAAAGATGAAAATAAAATAAACGCCATGGAAATGAAACACCTCCGGAAAATAGCTGGGAAAACAAAATGGGATAGGATAAGAAACGAAAACATTAGAGAAATGACAGAACAAGAACCAATAATAGATAAAATAAAAAAGAAACAACTTAACTGGTATGGTCATGTCATGAGAATGAATCCAGACAGACTTACAAGAAAAATAATAGAAATAGGAAAACCAGCCAAAAAACAAAGAGGGAGACCAAGAAGAAAATGGATGGATCAAATAAGGGATTGGGGAGCAGAAAGAGAAAAACACCAGAAGAAATGAAAACTCTTGCAAAAGACAGAAGGGCATGGCGAAAATGGACTCGGGATACGAGACTAACCTCCGACGCCTGAAAAGGCAGAAGGAGACGAGAAGAAGAAGAAGAAGAAAGAAAGTTACAATTCTGAAATTCTACAGTTGAACAGAGGAATTTTGAGTGGTTTACCGCACTGCATGAATTTTGGGTAAAACAAATTCCAAAGTAGACCAAGGAGTTTCTAACGCAATTTTAGAACACCCATGACTTTCAATCAACCCTTTGGCAATATTTTCCCAAATCCAGTAAGAACAATTCCTGGATTCGAAATCCATTTACAGTGATAGCTTAGCCAGTAGGCTTCGACTCAAGTGATTTTGAAAATCTTATTTACTTTATTGACTTTGATTAAAAACAAAAATACCAGGAACTGCAATTGAATGATTTCTGGATAAATTGAACCGAAGAGTGCCCCAGCGCCAGCGTGTCAAAACTAGCTATTGTTTTACTTCCTTTTAAAACGATTTAATTATGAGAGGGAAGTTTTCCTACAAAATAATCAAGATATTCCGTTAAAATTTCCGGATTGTGAAGTGTTCCGTCGAAGCAAAAGTTAGGGAAACTCTGAGTAAGGCAATGGTCTCAACAGCATGGCGTTATCAAACTTGCCTTCGTCTGCTAAGTGTTTGAGATACAATAATCAAATCGTTATTTCCTAAGGGTGCTCTAATGGACCTTTATGCTACCAAATGACTAATTTTGTGATGAACACAATCATTAACAAGTTGCAAAAAAACAAACACAGTGTTCCAATCACACTCTGTATAATTCCTTTCGGAAAAAATATTCCCCTGTCCTAAGAATAAAACATTATGATACTTTCACGGACGGTTTAAAAAGACATATCCAATACCTCATCAAAATATTTAATGCATCCATCACACGCGAATAACGAGTTCCCAGATAAAACCCACCAATAAGATAAAAACAACCACCTGATGTCAAATTTATTCCTTTTCCGATAAACATAAAACGCGCCACGCGAAATATGGAACGTATTTCTCTATAATATTTACCTCGACAAACTTAAATATACAAAATTCTGAGCCGTTCTCCATTACCTAACAAATTCCGCCAAGAAGAAGATAATCTTTCAGCATGAATAAAGCCTACACTTTCCAGACACGTTTATTATCATACCTGACGTGGGATAACGAAAAAAACGTCAGTTCGAATTTTACCTTAATATATTCTCGTGCATAAACTGCACGGAGAAATACAGCGATGAATTATTCGCTGTAAACGATAAACAATTCAAAATAATCCTGATGAAGTCGTCGAGTTCAAGGGATGTAATAGCTTTTAATTGTTACAGGAAGTCCTGCTGCCTTTGTATTCTCTCGCAGTGCTTATTATAATGAAGGTCCTCATTCCTAATCCTAATTTTCCTGTGATGGATACGCCGCGGGGAGATGCGAAGCTGTTTGAGCATTTTCAGCATTTGAAGAATCACACGGTTGCTGTTGTCCCAAACACCACAGAGGTTCAGGTAAGCTTTACTTTGCTTGTGTTATTAAGCCTAGTCCAGATTGTAAATATTTATTTCGGAACAATATTGAACACTGTGCCTAAACAGTTGGGAAACATTGTTTCGGAACAATCTGGATACGTTGTTCCGCGTCCAGACTAAAGCCAGTGTTTCGGTGTTTCTCAATTGATTATCATGTCCAGTGAGACTATTGCAGGAATTTGTACTGCCAATTTATTTATTTTACTTAACGGCCAAAGGAATAAAGAAAAGAAAAGAAGAAGGTGGTGGATACGAAAAGCACTAATGTAAGGCACCAGTTATGGTGGTATGAATAAAGAATGGTGAAGAACCACTTTTCTTAGTGCCTTGCAGTTTTTTGTGTTCCAGTCGAAATTGGGATTTTAGCATGTGCACTTTCTTTTCAACTTCAGCAACTGTGACATCACATGATTGCGCAATATTTTCAAAAGCATCCCTCTTTTTATTCCTATTTTTGTATTCACCACATGTGACATACCACAAACAAGATGTGCTATGCACTTTTTCCATCAGTTGTAAAGTTTTTTCTTGATTCCACATTGTAATAAATATATAACCAAGAATCACTCTAACCAAAACTCTGTTTGACTGAACCGTGTTTGACGACTTGTTCAATGCTCCAATGTTTCCCATATAAACAGGAAACAAGGAACAGGGCTTTTTTTGTTTCGCAACATTAGTGAAACAGTTCCGAAACAAGCTAGAAACAAAGTTGAGCTGTTCCGAAACATCGGGAACATTGTTCATGAACACTGTTCCAAAACATTTGTTTACAATCTGGACTAGGCTTTACACTGATTGGATGTCTAATGGCTTTGATGATGATAACTTGATCGGCAAAATGCAAGCTATACAGGGTGTTTCAGGAGGAATAGTAAATATTTTAGGAGCTGGTAGTATGAACCATTTTAAGTTAAAAACTTCTTATAAACATGTGTCCAATCCTCGCTGGTTGGCGAGATACAGCTGTTTGAATGTTAAATTTTTTGGTCTAAAGGCAATGGTTTAAAAGTTTTCATGCTCTATTAAAAGGTTTCAGAATATTTTACGATAAATTTGATTGTTTCGGCAACAGAGTCTTTTAAATGCAGAAGTGTAAAAAATCAAGTAAGTGTTGATATCTGCTTAGCATTTGATTTTAGGAAAAAGTTTCACTTGAAATTTTTTCCTAGAAAAAGGTCCACCTAAAATATTTGCGCCTAAAGGGGGACGCCCTATATCTCATAGTCTTCGATGGAAACACTCATAGGTTTGCTCTTTTCTTCCAATTTTCCAGGACTCCTAAATAGAGTTTTAAAAATGAAGGCGCGATACAGCAGCTCTGCCTCAATCCTTTCATAACTTTTATCGTCTGCGATACTGTGTCCTGTTTTTACTGAACTGTTATGTATTTGTACATATTCCGCACCACGTATATGTATATTGGTGGAATGCTCTTATTTTTTAACACCTGCCAGAGTTTAATTTATTAAAGGGACACTGTTATAAGCCTTTTGAAGATCAATGAGTACCAAGTGCGTCCCCAAGTTACGTTCAATTCATTCTCTTATTTTTTTCAAACAGAATATGTTGTTTACGCACGAACGAACAACTGAATCCATTTACTCTCTAGAGTCTGATGGAAGACATCCCTGGAGTATTACCAACGACTACAACTGAGTTAAACTATTAATAGAAACCACTGAAAACTTATCATTAACGCGCCCTGATTACTGTCCATTATAAAATCCACTTGAACCCTAAAATGATTACATTATTACATGCATCAAGTACTACCAGAACCGAGTCTGACTCCAATGTCCCGGCAGTAAATCCACAGAACCCGCCACAACGTTTTCGGGAAGGCCGCGCATTGCATAAATATACTTTAGTTATAAAAGCCATGTCGGAAAAACTCACGTCAACCTCAATCAGTGTAACAAAAAATGCTTTACTTTTGCGCTGACTGAAAGTTATTCATGAAATAAACGCATGAAAAAACACATCCGCCAATACGATAACGCTGTGATAAATGTAGCCGGAATTTTTCCCGTGATTATCAGTATTTCGGGATTAATCTATTGTGGGGAACTGTCTGCAGCAATGTAATTTTTAAACGTTCCAGGATTTTCTCAAGAATATAAACGAACTGTGGCAAACCATGCGCTTACAGCGAGGCATCCATCCAATAAATTGGTTAGTGTTTTCATCAAGAGAAGAATTACTGACAGCGTATTGGCTGGATCCCCTAGACATTCCTATCGCCGTTATTTTCGATGAACCTGGACCAATCAGTGGACCATTAAAGTAAGTTATCTGCAGCCTGTGCTGTAGACATTGTTAGATAACATCGATATTGAGTATTGAAAGATTAACAGAGAGAATTCATTTTAAGAAATAGTTCAGTTTCGCCGCACTGGATTTCTTAAACTCGTTCGAAGCCAAGACTTTTAATCCTAATTGAGTGTGAGCTTTGAAATATTTTTTTTCAGGTATGAAATACGTACAAATCCATCGTTTTTCGAGACTCCGTCGACGATAGAATTATTCAGTTCTCCAGCGTCTTGCCGGCAATCTGCTAATCACTGGTCAGCGGTTATTCCCATCGAAATGGGGGAGAGCTGTCCAGTAAATCAGTATTATTATTCAGGTTTCGTGGCCTTACAGGCTCTACTAGACTACACAAAAATCAGAGTAAGTAAAAAATACACACTCAAACAATCAAAAACCTTATGAACGTATTATTAGTGTTTCTTGTGCATACATTTCCCTTCTAGCTTTGTTCAATTAAAATTATTTCAGCTTGAAACTGGTAAAACCGACATTCAAGTGCCTAAACTGCTCCTGGAAATGTTTCCCAAGGAGGCTTTCACAGGCGACTGGATGTTGGCCTTTCGTGTGGTTATACCGCTGTACATGGTTATGGCGTTATCACAGTTTATCACGTACCTTTTAATTTTAATAGTAGGGGAGAAGGAGAATAAAATTAAGGAAGGAATGAAGATAATGGGCCTGAAGGACTCCGTATTTTGGTGAGAACTACTTAACGTTTTTGATACTGTAATTTAAATGGGGCACGAATAAATTACAAAAAAAAAACTACTCCTATACAGGGTGCACCACGACCCTGAGATTCTTTGATAGCTCCTTTATTAATGAAAATATAAAAAAATGTTTAATACAAATATTGTGCGAACCTATTTTCTACATAACCTAAAACTATTTTCAAATATACAGGGTGTTTCGTTTGACCGGCACATATAAAAATTTAATTTTTTTAAATAGAACACCCTGTATATTTTTACATTTTTGGATTCCTCTTAAAATTGACTTTAAAAAATGTAAAAGGTTATATGGGTCTTAAGTCAACCGTTTTCGTAAAATTTACATTTTTGTGAAAATTTTGAGCGATACAGCACTTTCAATTTTTTTTACATTAAAGTTATTTAAAAAAGCGGTAAAATTTCATTTAAAATTTAGATTGACAATAGATTAATTAACACTTTGCGCTAGCTACATTTAAAAAATATTATACAGGGTGTTTTTTCCGCTTGGTCAAACTTGTGAAACTTTAAACATCGAAAACTCGATTTTCTTAAATACAACACCCTGTATATTTTTACATTTTCTTGTAGAGAATTTAATTGTCTTTCGAAATTACTAAGCATATCCTATACCTAAAGTTAATATTTTTTGAGCTATCTCGATTTTTATTAGTATTACTAAGGCAATTAAAATATTTTAAAGTCGGCCATGGACGTAAGTCGTAATTTTTCAAAGAATTTTTAAACAAAAGAATAAAAAGAGCTCCAACTTTAATTTTAGTCCAATAATGTACCCCTTTTTCCCGAAATTTATCGTATAAATTGTTTAAAATTATATCCTTGTTCATGTTCTACGCACAGCCGTAGATGTTGTCTCAAAGACTCTACCACTCTTGATAACATTTCGGGGGTTATACCATCAAAAGCAACACGAATCCTGTTCTGCACATCTTCAGCAATTGTTGGGGGGTCTTGATACACCTGTTTTATGGGTCCCCACAAAAATAAATCTATAGGGGTAAGATCAGGTGACCTAGGTGGCCAGGAGATTGGTCTACCTCGCCCTATCCATATATTAGGATATTCTGTGTTCGGCAACTGCATTGCTTGCTGTGTTGCTTTTAATGGTATAACCCCCGAAATGTTATCAAGAGTGCTAGAGTCTTTGAGACAACATCTACGGCTGTGCGTAGAACATGAACAAGGGTATAATTTTAAACAATTTGTACGATAAATTTCGGGGAAAAGGGGTACATTATTGGACTAAAATTAAAATTGGAGCTCTTTTTATTCTTTTGTTTAAAAATTCTTTGAAAAATTACGACACGTCCATGGCCGACTTTAAAATATTTCAATTGCCTTAGTAATAATAATAAAAATCGAGATAGCTCGAAAAATATTAACTTTAGGTATAGAACATGCTTAATAATTTCGAAAGACAATTAAATTCTCTACAAGAAAATGTAAAAATATACAGGGTGTTGCATTTAAGAAAATCGAGTTATCGATGTTTAAAGTTTCACAAGTTTGACCAAGCGTAAAAAACACCCTGTATAATATTTTTAAAATGTAGCTAGCGCAAAGTGTTAATTAATCTATTGTCAATCTAAATTTTAAATGAAATTTTACCGCTTTTTTAAATAACTTTAATGTAAAAAAAAGTTGAAAGTGCAGTATTGCTCAAAATTTTCACAAAAATGTAAATTTTACGAAAACGGTTGACTTAAGACCCATATAACCTTTTACATTTTTTAAAGTAAATTTTAATAGGAATCCAAAAATGTAAAAATATACAGGGTGTTTTATTTAAAAAAATTAAATTTTTATATGTGCCGGTCAAACGAAACACCCTGTATATTTGAAAATAATTTCAGGTTATGTAGAAAATAGGTTCGCACAATATTTGTAATTAACATTTTTTGATATTTTCATTAATAAAGGAGCTATCGAAGAATCTCAGGGTCGTGGTGCACCCTGTATATTAACACATATCCCTAGTGTCACACAAGATGGATTTTAAAACATTTGGACATTTTTTTAGTCGCTAGTTCATAAAAGAATTAAAAGGGGAGCTCAGTAAAAATTAATATACAAAAGCAAGGGAAAAGATCAAATAGGTTGAGAAACACTGCCTTATAGGTAAATCCGTATTTTGTTTTTTTAATTGAGTGTTTAAGGACACTTCGATATCTGTGGTCACTAGCGTCCGGGAGGAGGGGGCGGGGAACAAGGGAAGGGTGGGTAATGTAAGGGTAGGTGGAAGTACTGTCACAGCATTTGCCTATAGTAGGTAGAGGGAACCACCTGAAACCTCTACGATGACAGACGGCCGTGGGATTCGAACCCATGACCTCCCGATTAACAATCCGTTTTTTGGATAAAACCTAAGCAACCAGTGTTTTTCCCATACAAAACGTATGTAGGTACCCCGGTACCTTACGCGTGCACAATAAGTACAAAAATTATCCGTACACATGACGTTTAAATAAAATACGAGTTTTAGTTGAACAAGCCTCGTAGCTGTATCGCCATTTGCTCTACTTTATATGATGGTACTAAACAAATACTCTCTTTTTCAGGTTGTCGTGGTTTATAATATACGGAATTTTTATATTTTTATTATCGGTAATTTGCTGTGTGCTGCTCTTCACACTCCAAGTGTTTCAGAACACAAATTTCCTCTTGATATTCTTCTTAATTCTGCTGTATTCCCTGTCCATCATCATGTTCGGATTCATGATAACTCCGTTCTTTGACAAGTCGAGGGTAAGAAATGCTCCTTTATCGTTTCTCCTTAATAACAACGTTCTGTGACTTTCAGACGGCCGGAATACTCGGAAACTTCGCTGTAAATATAATTAGCCTGCTGTATTTCATTCAAGTGTTTGTAGACGACTCCAGCTCCACGGCCCTCTGGATTGTTTCGTTGATAAGCTCGACTGGATTCGCGCTTGCAATGGATAAGGTAATACGAATTAGATTTTTAATTTTGTTTGTAGCCGAGAGTCAGTGTTCGCTTTTCTAAATATAGCTGTGATGTCCGGGACAATCTGTTGAGCGATTTTAATCGGTTCCGTGTTTTAATGAGATTTTGCTAATTTTTTGTTATGTACTTCGAGGAGAAAGCGCTCATTTTTACTGTATTTCACGACGTAAAATTGTTTTATTTCCCTCCAACACGGAAATACAAAAGACCTGATATCTATGTGGCTGCTACGTTCATACAAGTTGTCCTAAAAGTCTAAATCCATAGGCACCTTGCCTTATTTTTATCTTATAACTTAAATAAATCAAGCAACATATTTTTATTATACTTGTGATCATTTCCGGTCCAAATACCTCCTGTTCTAGATTCTTAGCTACGGTAGAGTTTAGTGCTTCAGTTCGTATTTGCAAATTCGTTTTTTCTGCAGTAACAGTATTGTTTTATATCAATAAAATAATTTTCGATGATTTTTGAGAGTTACTGAAAAATTTATCTTGTTGAAAGGCATTGGTCATGGACCTATATGGTGAAGGCGTCAATTTCGACAATCTTTGGAATGGACCAGGGATGCCTTTTGGTGGAAGCTTAATCATGATGGCGCTGGATTTTGTCTTGTACGGATTCCTGGCGTATTATTTTGATAAAGTCATACCAAGTACGTATTTCCTCATCCACATAATTATCCTAAATCTTCCACAATTTTCTTCATTCCCTGTTAATTCTTTTGAAATTGTAGGTGAGCATGGCGTCAAACAATCCCCGTTGTTCTGCTTCAAGCCTAAATTTTGGTGCAAGAAACGTACCCCTCGTGTGAGTATTAGAAGGAGCATCTTCCAAGTACGTCATTACAGTTCTTCTCACTTCTAGATTCCGTTTGTAAATGGTGACTCAGCAACGTCTCTCAACAATGGCGATGATAGCAAATATGACATCGAACAAGTTCCGAGGGAGATGAAAGGAAGAGAAGCCATCAAAATCGTGGACCTGTATAAATCGTTTCAGGTGAGAAACTTAGGTGTTGAATTTTCTGTAGGGTAAAAAATAAGGAACAAAGCGTCCAGTTTACATACAGTGTTTCTCAACCTTTTTGGACTTGCGTCTCCTTTCCCAATCTAAATGCGTTTTTCTTGCAGCACTGCCGCAAACCCGAAATCAAAGCGATAAACGGAATTAACTTGACAATATACGAAGGCCAAATAACCGCTATCTTAGGACACAATGGTGCTGGTAAAACGACCCTCTTCAACATCCTAACTGGTTTAACATCACCGTCATCTGGAACTGCTTACGTATTTGGATATGATATCAGGTAATCATTTCAACAACATTGTTCAGTTTTCGCAATTTTTGCCCATTTAATACTATACAGGGTGTCCCAAGTCTAAATTCAAAGTTTTTACAGTTTTTTAAACAAAATATTCAAAAATGTTTGCCAGTATCGTCATTTGATCGATTTCTTTCAGGGATCCCAACGATATGGACCAGATAAGGCGGATGACAGGGGTTTGTCCTCAACACGACATCCTCTTCGACAACTTAACGCCTAGAGAACATCTCGAATTTTTCGCTACAGTTAAAGTAAGCCAATTTCTTACACGCATTTTCGAAAAAGCTTTCTCTTGTTTGCCTTTAAGTATTTACAGAACGACTTTGGCATAAAATCAAATCTGCTTCTCGTTTCAGGGTATTCCATCGTCACTTCGCGAATACGAGGTCAACAGAACTTTGAAGGATATCGATTTGACAGACAAGGCGAACGCATTTGCAAAACACTTGAGCGGAGGGCAGAAGAGAAAGTTGTCTGTGGGAATAGCAGTGATTGGAGATCCCAAGGTTAGACTTGGGCAAAAAAATTTTTTTTAGTATTCTTCTTTTCATTTTAACACATTTATTAATAGCCAGTTAAACTCTGTTATTAAAAAACTGCAATTACTTCATAAGTGAGCGAAGCAAAATTAAAAAGAGTTGGTAAAAATCTAGTTTGTAATTGAAACAGTCGTAAACTAAATTAATGTTAGTACCATTTTCTTTCTCCAACTGGGCAGCTTTCACTAGCCGTTCTGATGTCACTATAACCGAGTTCAACTGCTATTGTAATTGTCCAGACGGACACAAATTCATTTGTTTTCGTTTTAAATTAGCGTTATGGTTTGTTAGATAATCATTCTGGACGAACCGACAGCTGGTGTAGACCCATACTCCAGAAGACACATGTGGTCTGTGCTCCAGAACCGAAGACACGGAAAAGTCATTCTTTTGACCACGCACTTCATGGACGAAGCAGATATTTTGGGTTGGTTTTCGATATCCACAGGTGTCTTGATACGATTTTGATATTGTTATTTTTACAGCCGATAGGAAAGCGGTTGTGTCTAAGGGAAAATTGAGATGTTGCGGAAGTTCGTTGTTCTTGAAGAATAAGTTTGGGATTGGATACCATCTCACTTTGGTGTTGGAAGGTAAATGAGTGTCTTGCTCGCAAAAATTTGCTTGTAGATGTAGTTAAAAAAAAAACTGCATAGATATCTTTAATATAACAAAATTTCTCTTACCTTTCCAATATTTTTCTCTCCACCAACTAAAGTCTTACGAATCTGCCTTCAGAATTTTCAACCCATGCTCGCGATCGACGTTTCAATCAGTTTGAACAAGAATATTTTTGCAGGTGTGTGCAGAGAGCATTCCATCACAAAACTGGTTACATCTCACGTACAAAAAGCAGAAAAAGCAAGACGCCACGGAAGAGAACTGAGTTTCATTTTACCTCACAACGCTGTTGATAACTTTGCTCCGCTATTTTCAGCAATTGAACAGGAAATCAACAACAGAACGAGCAAATTAGGTTAGTAAACAGTCCAAGGACAACTGAATGTAAATAAGTCACTTTAAGACACCATCCCTCATGGAAAAACTCTTATATCGCAGGAAGAAACTCGCTCACTCATTCTTCTCTTACTTAGGAGAGGAACAACCCAATTCCTCTCCTTCATTGCCCTTTTTCCAGTCTCTTTAGCATGACGCACTCATGACTTGGTGTGTCATTTTTAAATCCAATCATTTGATTTTTATTTTTTAGGTATATCGAGTTACGGAGTCTCCATGACAACGCTAGAAGAAGTCTTTTTGCATTTGGAAAGAGATGAAGAGACAGAATGCACCGTGGATAATTTATCAAAGAAGATGGTCCGCAACAGAGCGTTAAGCAGAAGTTTGAGCTTGCAAAGCAAGAGCACGAGTTACCAATCGTTACAGAACGAAACAAACCCAAATGCAAATTTCCAAGATTTGAAAGGTACTGAAATTTGATTAAGATTATTGCGGGAATAATTTCGAAACACCCAACCACGTAAAAGCCATAATTCTAATGATTTTGATTTTTATCCAGAGTATTAATGAAAATATCGAAACTTTTTGGTCGTCTCAAAACTTTGGGGATTCTGTAAACAGTGTTTTTATTTGCAGGTGCTGGGGATATGCAAGAAGGTGGCCTGGAAGTCATAAGCGAAACGAAATATCCCGTGACCGGCTTAGGTCTTGAAATAATCAAAACGAACCCGACAGCCTTGCAGACTTTCATCGCTCTACTAAGACTGAGAACGCTTCGTCTCATACGCGATATCCAAAAATTGTACTTCATGATTTTGCTACCTATCGGCTTGGCGGCGATAGGTCTCTACATCAACAGCATTCAGAAGATAGAGCCCAAAATCAAACCGCTAGTGCTGAATAACGAAACGTACGGGGATAAAACGATATTTGCCGTTCACAACGGGACGAACGTGAATTTGGATCCGTTTTTGAGGGAGTTGAAAAGTTTGGGAGTGCGGAAGATCAACGATTACGACGGAAACTTTTCTCTCCTGTTGGAAATCGCACCACACATGGCTGCCTTAAATTTTAATACGTATTTACCAGAGCCTGGAATAACTCTGATCTACAATGATACAGTACAACACGGCTTGCCCATTATTTTCAACTTTATTAACAATGCGCTTTACAGGTGAGTACTTACTTAATCCTAAGACCGTTCTACCTTTATGGTGTACGGCTTTTTGGAGTTGGGTTATTATGTGGGTTTTCGTTTCCATATCTGTCTCCATACTCCTCTTTTTTGCGTTATTTGTTTTTTTTTTTCTACCACTCGACTCTTCGTTTCTCTGCCGTTGTTTTTACTTCTTCTATCCAGGTTTTTTCGACCTACCCCTCCCCCTTTTAACTACCCTTGCCTTCTATATCCTACATGCCGTTCGTTCTTCTCTCATCCTCATTATGTGCCCGTACCGTCTTTGCTGGCCTTCTTCGATTCCGTGCTGCACAGGTCCCAAGTTCAAATTCTCTCTGAACATCTCATTCCTTATTTTATCCTTCCTCGGTCGTTCCTCTGTTTTTTCCAAATCCTTGCTGTGTCTTCGATTGTTCCCTCCAATTTTTCTCTTAGTCTGTTCTCCACTATTCTTGCGTATAGTTTAGCCACTGTACTTAATAACGTTATGCCTCTAAACTATAATTATTACAATCTCTTGCACAGGTGAGTAAATTACCTAGTTAAAATACGTTAAAACTTGATTGTTAAGTGCTCACTCTTGTATTGTTTCTTGTAGGTTATTAATGATTGATAAAATGGACAATTATACGGAACTGGAGCCGATAGAGGTTAGGGTGCAACCTTTCCAACAAACCGCACAGCCGGAAGAGTTCAACATTGGCATTTTTTCGTCGTCCACTTTTATGGGAATGATTTTTGTCCTGGTTCCTGTTAGTTTGGCGTGTGATATGGTATACGATCGAGAGGTAAGCCATTTTTAAAAAACGATTGTGCCTGGCTTTGGACTGTTTCTTTATAAAAGCTACACCTAAATCGCTGTTTTTGTAGGTAAAAGCCAAGAACCAGCTCCGAGTAAACGGCCTCTCGTTCCTGATGTACTTCGTAACATACTTCATGGTTCTGGCCGGGCTCATGGTGCTGATATGTTCGGCCCTCCTGATAATCATCTTGCTCTTCGACATACCGTCGCTGAGGGACTGGCCCGCCCTGATCACGATGGGTGTCTTAATCATTTTATACTGTCCTTCGTCAATTTTATTCAACACCTGCGTCAGTTACATCTTCGATAAGGCGGATTCTGCTCAGTCGATTTTGCCCAACATCGCCACGTTTCTTGGATACATCCCGTTCTTCATGGTCATCATTTTGGACATGTTGAGGATAGGTAAGTAGCAATTGTTTTGACTTAATGGGATGATGAGAAAGATCACGATCTCAGTATTTTCGGAACAACCTCATATGAATAGCGTTTGACTCATGGTATTTTATCCTCTTGAGTTCTTTCATTCTTTTACAAATTATTTCTCTATTACGTTCCAGGCGGAAAAGCAGCGTTCATTCTTCACGTGTTGTTCTCACTTCTAAACACGATGTACATACCATACGCCATAGTGTACTACATCCAAAGGGTTTATCTGATGTGTACCGTAAACAGCGCATGTACCGTCCTTTCTTTTACTGATTACCTAACAGACGAGATCATTGTGATGTTAGTGGGGATAATTATACACATACCGTTCTGGTTTTTCGTTCTGCTTATGTTGGACATCAAGAAGAGCGGAGGAAAGGTCAAGGAGGCGTTTAAATTTTTCGAGGTGAGTCTGTGGTGTGTACTTAAGAGGAACTCAACACTCTTTTACTCTAGACGAAATCGGAAGAACATTTGGACGACTCGAGCGAGTTAAGCGACATCGGAGAGAATGAAGACAACGATGTTAAAGCCGAAAGGCAGAAGGTTAAGAATCTGATGAACGGCACCAATCAGAAACAACCCGTCGTTCTTGTACAAGTAAATTCAGGTTACTCGTAAGTAAGAAATTTGTGGTGATCGATTTGTTTCTTGCAGAACTTACATAAGGAGTACACGAAGCATGACTGGAAGATGTGCGAATGTTGTTGTAAACGAGAGGAAGAACCGGTGACAAAAGTGGCTGTAAAAAGTCTGTCCGTCGCGATCGATCCAGGAGAAGTTTTCGGATTGTTGGGCCATAATGGTGCGGGAAAAACGACTACTATGAAGATAATAATCGCTGAGGACGCCCCTACCAGAGGAAAGGTAAACACTTGATAGATAAATCACTCATGATTGTGTACAATATGTTGTATGAGTTATCAGTACGAGATCTGCACAGCATCGCTTTAATAACTTAACGAATGATCTAGGTCCAAGATTCTAGGATAATTTTAAGTTAATATTGTTTTAGACTTGGAGGTGTCTTTAATAACGCCAATGTTATTTTCTGTTACATGAAATCGTGTCCTATTTTTAAGGTGCAAGTCGGCGGGAAAAATATTACTTCCAGCGTGAACGAAGCTTTCCAACTACTGGGGTATTGCCCGCAGCACGATGCTCTCTGGAAAAACATCACAGTCAAAGAACACCTCGAGTGCTACGCTGCCATCAGAGGCGTTCCTTACAGGGACATATCCAGGTAATTGGAGAACTTGCCTATAGCAGTACATAATTTTACCGTTAAAGCCTTGTTTTAAAACTTCCTCTATTATAGGGTCGTGGATTTGTACTTATCGGGATTACAAATACACGAACATGCATCGAAACAGACGCAGCACTGTTCGGGAGGGACGCGCCGGAAACTGTCCTTCGCGATGGCAATGGTGGGCAATCCGAAAATTGTGCTCCTGGACGAGCCCAGCACGGGGATGGATCCTCGAAGTAAACGGTTTTTGTGGGACACTATCTTAGCAAGTTTTCAGGTAAATTAAATCCTAATCGAGGAAAGTTCTCGTGTTAAACAAAATTGCTCTTCTAACACAAAGGAAATTAAGCGATTAATTAAGATTAACTTATTTTTCTTTAATGTCTTTACTTAGGGCTCAAGGGGTGCTATTTTGACCACCCATTCCATGGAAGAAGCTGATGCACTCTGCTCCAGAGTAGGAATAATGGTTAAAGGAGAATTGAGGTAAGCAATAACAAATAATGTATTTATCAATAATATGGATCAATTAATTATTTCTTATTCTTCTTCTTCCTCCTCTTCCTCGTCCTCCTCATCCTTCTCTTCCTCTTCCACCCCCTCCTCCTCTTCCTCCCCCTCCTCCTCTTCCTCCTCTCCTCCTATATCCTGTTTTAAAGTCTATTGTCCGTTACGATTATTTTAAAAAGTTACAGTAAATTAAATATTTGATCTTGCAGTATTCAGGCAATTCTGGCTTCTTTGGTTTAAACTTGATCTTGAAAGTTACGAAGCTGAAATCTGAGTTTTCATTTATTTTTCTTTACAGGTGTCTGGGTTCGACGCAACACTTAAAGAATCTCTACGGTGCTGGTTACACTTTAGAAATGAAACTGAGAGGTGGCGATCGTACCCCGACTTCTACCTCCGGCGATAGGTCTAACGAACTCAAAGAATTTGTTAACGGCCTTTTTTCGGACGCAACGCTACAGGAGAGCTTTGCAGATCGTTTGGTGTTCAGCGTTCCGCAACAAAGTGTTCCTTCCTTAGCTAATTGTTTTTCACAATTAGAAAAAGGTCAGTACAAAATGATTTTTTTTTTCAAAAACGTTCTTGGAAAACTGCAAAATTTTGGTTACATTTTCGATACATCGTAACCAGTTATTTTAATTGGATGGTGCCACCAAAATACTTGTTGGGAGCATAAATTCAAGGTTGCCTCTTCAGAAGGATTTTTGAAACGATTTGAGCGTCTTGATATGAGGCCGAGTGTTGTCAAAGAAACGTTTTTTGTGTACGAGAATTTTTCCGAAAATACTAAGATTGTCTTAAATTACATTTAAAAGAAAAAAAGGAACTGAAAAAAGTCTTTTACTGTCATCTAAAGTAATCTCCCTCGTACTCGAAACATCGATCCCAGCGCAAAATCCATTATCCGTACACCTCTGAGAAATATTTTTTTTGTCATGTTTAATATATCCATAACAGTATTATTTAAATTCTGATCAGACTCAAAACGCCGTCCGCTGTTGTGGTCATTTTTAAACGTTTTGTTCCAACCAAGCACGCGCACGACTTAAAGCTTCATCTATATATGCAGTTTTAATTATATCATAACTTTTACTTGCTGATTTTTCTAAGTTTTACACAAAATTGTGTAGCCCATCTTTGCGTTTTTTTCTCTAACCATGTTGAGTACCTACTACAAAGAACCCTTAAATATTTTACCAAATACAACTCATATATGCTAACGCCGTCTTGCTGAGATAGCTAACAATACAACGAACTGCCATTAAGAAAAAATACACAGCTGTACGTCGTGTTTTTTAATAAATTACAGCTGTCTTAGTATTTTCTGTAGATCATGGTGGTATCAAATTTTTTCCAATAATTATTGGTGGTCTCCTTTCGGCTTCTTGTACCTATTGGCCAATTGGAGATAGCCCCTTAAAGGAGTCCTATGTTTTTGAAAAACTCCAGGATTTTCTTTAAGAGTGTTTTTCATAACTCTTCGTTGTTGGCTTTTTCCATCCCTAGAAGGCTACGCCAATAGTGTGTGAATCCTTCACACTGGCATATTACTTGAAGAGAAGTTTCTTCTTCTTCACCACATCCTCTGCATATATCGGTCTCTGAGAGCCCTATTATGTAAAGTGTTTGTTTAGCCCACAGTCCTGTAACGAGTCCTGTGGCTGCTATGATGTCTACTCTGTTCATCCTGAGCTTTTCTTCTGTCTTTTCTTTGGAGACCATTGACAGGATACCATTAGAATGGGCTGGTCCTTGAACTTTTTTCGAATAAGCATTATTCCCCTGTATTAATATGTCATTAAGACACCGTTTGGCTATTCCATAGGATGTACCAACTGCGGGTTCTGGTCCGAAGAAAGGTATCTCGCTGCCAATTTTGGCTAGGCGATCTGCCTTCTCGTTCCCTGGAATATCGGAGTGCCCTGGACACCATACCAGTTTAACATTATTCCTCCTTCCTAGCACGTTGTGCCAATATGCAGTTCAGAACAAGTCCTGAGTTTACTTCCGACGAGCCAAGAGCTTTTAACGCTGCTTGGCTGTCGGACACTATAAAGATTCTTTTATTATTAATATCTCTTTCTAGTAATGTTTCTGCACATAAGTGCATAGCGTACACCCGGCTTGAAATATGGTTGCACACTGTCCAAGGCTTACAGATGTGCCTTGTCTCAGTTGAGCTGCTCCCCATATTCCGCAGCCTGTTTCTAATGATATTTACAGCAGTTTTCTTGTTAAAGCGAAATTTCTGTTACAGCAAAAACCGAACTCGGTATTGAAGAATACAGTTTTAGCCAAACAACTTTAGAGCAAGTGTTTTTGAAATTCGCGCAATACGATGAGGTAAACGACGAATAATTAACCGAAAATAATTAATTAATTAAAACTAAATAAAGCTTAACACTTAGAATAGACGTTGCTGTGAATTTTATATGATATTAAATAAATTTTTAATTAAATTCGTGAGTGACTTACCTAAATGCATTCAAATTAAAAATTTAATGGATACAGAATTTCGATGGCGGCCGTAGATTCTAATTCCCAAAAGTCAACGTTGGCGTGAAATAACGTATAGTGTTCTGTTTCAAAAAATAACTGTAGCGGTAATTGGACTTACACGATTAGAAAAATTGTTGGAGTTAGTATGTATGTATTACAAGGAGAATTTAGTTGAAAAAATTACGTAAATCAAATTAGAGAAACAAAATTTTCATTATAATCGCAATTTAATATATGGCAAGGACCTTATCAAAAGTTCCAAAACCTTTCAAAACTGATAAAGTTCTTATAAGCCAATAAAGGGCTTAAAACATTGAAAATTGGCCTCGTTTTATACAGGGTGTCCATCTAGTGCGTGTTTCCTTCATATCTGGTTTAATACGGGTGGAGAATGTCACATGTTTCGGTGTTTTTTGTTGTGGCACCAATTATTTTAGAGTGATAGCTGTTTATCTCCTCTTTTAATTCCTGTGCTTAAATAACTTATATCTTCAAAAGAGAGGGAGAGGTAGATTTTTTTCGTCCCATTCACATCCCATTCGGCCTAGAAGCTCTAATTTGGAATTTTAATAAGAAAACAAGCTCGGTTTTCAAAATTTTTATTTAAGGATCAAGGAATATAACGAAGAATAAGGTACAAATAAATGAACATCTTTAAAGTCATCGTTTCATGTCAATAAGGAACTCTTTTTCCCCCTTTTTTGGAAAGAAAATTTTCTTAATTGTGCGTTCTTTTGGGTAACACAACTCATCCTCGACAGTTGGCCATTTCCAAAATTTGCCAATTTTACACAAAACCTTGACCTGATATTTTCCATCGTCTTTAGGAGTCACTTGTTCAGGATAAAAATTTTACAAATCTCTGACTAGAAGCTATCGAAGTAAAAATTTCGCTGTTACATTCTCACCCCGTCAGTTACATTCTCCTCCCGTCAGTTACATTTTTACCCCGTCAGTTACATTCTCACCCCGTCAGTTACATTCTCACTCCGTTTACGGTATGCAGACTAGAACACATTGTTTTGGACTAATTTTTTTGAAGATTATGAGTTATACAGGGTGTGTAAAAATTGGCGGAAGCGCTACACGTGGCAATGTTCTTCGTAAAATTCTAAGTCGAAAATCTTAATACGAAAATGTTGTACCATGCTTCCTATGGCCTCAGGAACCATTTTAAGAAAAAAAAAGTTGGCAACATTGCATACATTGATTTGCGTTTGGACATTTTTTTATCAACAATTTTTACTTGGGTATTTATAATTTTTGTTCGAACTGAAAGCCTTCAGTTCGTAAACAAAGCTGCAACCTTTTGGGTATCGTAAAACACAAACTAGAAATAATTACGAGAAAAACAGAGATGACAGCTAATGACAATGTTGCCATATGTATTATTTTCATTCAAACCAGTGATTTACATATTTTCAACACCAATTTTTGAAAAGAAGAACACAATATCTAGGAAAAAATACTATTCTAAATTTATTTTTATTCTAAATTGCAGCTTTTTCATTTGCAAGTATTAAATAATAACGCTTATTAAAGGACTAAATGTCAAAACTTTAAGGACCTCTTGTAGACACAGCAAGCATGGTACAACATTTTCGTATTAAGATTTTCGACTTAGAATTTTACGAAGAACATCGCCACGTGTAGCGCTTTCGCCAATTTTTACACACCCTGTATAACTTAAAATTATCTTTTGCTGTACCGAATGTTTAATTTCCGCGCACGGACATATAAGTTTTCACTTTAAATACAACACCCCGTATACTTTTCACTTTTTAGACTCTAAATCAAATTCTGTTTTAAATGTAAACATTTTTTGTGTCTAAAATCAATTCTTTTTGAGTAGAAAATATTGACGAAAACAGGTAACAAAATATTCACATTTAACGATTTAACAAAGCTAGTGTCAAATGGTTTGGAAGTTTTGTTAACAAACTGTGATAAGTTAAGCTTTTAAAAAAATACACAGGGTGTTTGGTTTGTTCCATCCATTTATCTAAACTTTAAACACCACTAAGTCGATTTCTTTGTGTTACACTATCGTGTAGATTGTAAATGATTTTATTGTCTATAAGAAAACAATGAAGGTGTTTTATGTCTAAAATTCAGATTTCTCGAGTTATTGCCAATGATAATTTGTGGGTATTGATAGAATTAAAATGGTAGACATTAAAAATATTGTAAAAAAATAAATTCCATGCTCGTATCATAGACAATCGAGATGATAATCAATCATCTCTAGTAAACCCTGTATACGAAACAAACCTAGAATACATGAAACTTCTTGGCTTGCATGTGTTAGCCTTGGCCAAATGGTTTATTCAAATATTAGATATTACAAACAAACACGAGTTAACAGGAAAAACAGAATATCACATCGCACTACAACGACAAGTTTTGCTTAACCGGCCGCGCGCTCACTTCTCTAACGACAGTACTACACTACGTAATCCCTTAACTTCGCCGGCATTCTCCGGACACGTCCGCCCAACTCTACCGCCATGTCATTCCTTCTTGCCTCTTTCCCTTCTCCAACAGATTTCCCAACCTGTGCCGCGGGAGATTTCGAATGGCTAACACATGTATATTAATTTGCGATTATAATCATTCTCTTCGAAGCTAAACAAAAGTTCTTAGTCATTACTTGTAGTTAAAAATGTGTACTTATATATTTTTTATTCAGTTGTACTTTATGAGACTCAATTATCGAATTCAAATTACATAATAAATACTCCTTTATAATACAATTTTAAAAACAAATAAAAATTTAGTGGGTTTTAAAAAATATTTTAAGGGTTGTTTTTCGTCAAAATTAATTGTTTTTAAATCAAAAACAGCTGTGAAGTCATCTAGATTAATTTTGAATGAAAAATAAAACGAAAGTCCCACACTTCGTCGTCAATTTGTTATTAATAATTAGTTAAATGTATTTTTATATATTGGTTTTAGGTAATTTTAGTGTAAAAGATTGCTTAGGAAATTTTTAAATCCTTACATTAAGTACTTATGTGATATTTAATCTTTTCTAGTTATTGAAATTTTAATAATGCGTGACTGTCACATTTTTAAAGCAAATTAGCAGCTGGATATGTACTGAAAATTGTTTGGAAACTTGTGAAAGTGAAAATAACCGATTTGAGGTGAAGAAAACGTTGTAAATCTTGTGAACCAAATTTATTTTTTTATGAAATTTTTTTTGAATGAATATGAGAGTGGTGCAAAATTGGCTTCAGGTATTTTATTGTTAAAAATTATTTTAAAAAAATGTAAATATTACTACGATCAGACACAACCAGCGCCATGTGTTGCGTCACTGCCAAAATCGAACGAAAAATTTTCCTTTATTAAACTTCAAACACATAAGTTACAGGTCAAAATTTGGTACATAAGCCGAAATTTCAGAATCTTGTGAACATTGTTTTAATTGGTGCATAATTATGTGCTAATTATTGCGTTTAGAAGCCAATTAAATAAAGTTGGCTATAATTATTTAAAAATTAGCCTTTTTTGTGCTACTTTTCAATATTTGAGTGTGTTGTATGTGCTTATAAATTTAAAAGAAAAAAGAAACAGACCATTATGCCACTGTTGGTCAGTAATTGTTATCAAATCTACCATTAACTTTTGGCATATTTTTTCATTCGTTATGAACTTCGTCTCATATTTTCTTAACCATATTTGGAATGAGTTCGTAGGACTAAGGAGATGTTTTTAATGGTAGGTTTGAGTGCCGTGTGTGTAAAAGTGTAATAGTGATGTGTACTAGCGAATATTAGGAAAAATGTATGTAATAAGAACAATAATGTTGATTATTTGATACAGTTTTAAATACTGTAAACTTAGAAATAAGCAATGTATCCATAAAACAGTTGTAATAAAACTTAAAAATGCGTTTTTTATTTAGCAGAGATGCTGTTTTAAGCTTAAAAACCTGGAACTATACAAACACACATATTACTACTTATAACTTTTAAATTAGTAAAGATTTTTAATTGCAATTTGTAGAACATCTTCTTCTAAAGCTCTTGAAGGTATACTGTCAGTTTAAGGTAAATGCCTCTGTCTGTCTGACCGTACCTTGCATAATTATTCTTGTGGAGTTCAAAATCTCGAACAACTTAAAAAAAATCGGCCTATAATCATTTATAACTTTTGAATTAGTAAAGATTTTTAATTGAAATTTGTAGGACATCTTTTTCTAAAGCTCTTGAAGGTATCCTATCAGTTTTAGGTAAATGCGTCTGTCCGTCTGACCGTTCCTTGCATAATTATCCTTGTGGAGTTCAAAATCTCCAACAACTTAAAATATATCGGCCTATAACCATTTATAACTTTTGAATTAGTAAAGATTTTTAATTGAAATTTGTAGGACATCTTTTTCTAAAGCTCTTGAAGGTATCCTATCAGTTTTAGGTAAATGCGTCTGTCCGTCTGACCGTTCCTTGCATAATTATCCTTGTGGAGTTCAAAATCTCCAACAACTTAAAATATATCGGCCTATAACCATTTATAACTTTTGAATTAGTAAATATTTTTAATTGCAATTTGTAGGACATCTTATTCTGAAGCTCTTGAAGGTATCCTGTCATAGGTAAATGCCTCTGTCCGTCTGGCCGTACCTTGCATAATTATCCATGTGGAGTTCAAAATCTCCAACAACTTAAAAAATATCGGCCTATAATCATTTATAACTTTTGAATTAGTAAAGATTTTTAATTGCAATTTGTAGGACATCTTCTTCTAAAGCTCTTGAAGGTATCCTGTTAGTTTTAGGTAAATGCGTTTGTCTGTCTGACCGTACCTTCCATAATTACCTTGTGGAGTTCAAAATCCGTTTTATAAAATTGAAAAATTTAACACTTTTTTTAGTATCATTCTGTATTAAGAAGTTTTATGAATACGTCCGATTGGGATTTATTCTTCTTGGAGTTAGACTTCATTTCTACCTCAACAAAATATTTATATTTATTGCCGTTTTCTTGTAATTTTGAATTGATATAGAAGTTGTAACATCCTGTATATTGGTTATTATCTAGATAACAACTCAACGGGCGCGATTTGTAATACACTTTTAAAGGCTCTACTCCATCGATGACTAATTTAAAAAAAAAGGCTAATTACAATACCTGTAACGTACAAAAACAAGGACGTATTTGCGAAAATAATCAAAACGTGTAAGTTTGTCTAAAAGTTTCGCGATCACAATACTCTCCTGTAGGTATAAAAAGGAACGCCATTTTGGTTACCGCTTTTTGTAGAGCAAAGAAGAAAGTAATATCCAAAATCATTGACTGCACTTTTAAGAAAGTTTCGGAACGCAGCGGTAGTAGTTCCAATGTCAGTAGCTCTAACGAACCCCGGGTGCCGCCTAGCTTATCGCAAACGGCTTAGCCTGTCATATAGGTGTGGTTAAAAAGTGTGTAGTTACGACCGGTTCCAAAAAATGTCGGCAACTTTAAGGCCGTATCTGACTGCGGTTAGACACACACTAACAGCAGCCATGTGTGTAGAAAATTTCTCTTCCCAAGTCGTCGAAAGACACAACAAACCGGAAGTTGAGGTTAGATCCAGCAAAGAACTACTTCTTACACCCGTAGTCATATCAAGAAACGAAAAGGAAAAGGTGTTTATCGAGGCTTCAATTAATTCAGTGCGCATCAGCATAGCCGTCAAACAAGCGGACGAAATCGAAAAAATCCTGTGCAAGAAGTTCATGCGATTCATGATGATGCGGGCAGAGAATTTCATAGTGCTAAGGAGGAAGCCCGTAGAGGGCTATGACATTAGTTTTTTAATAACAAATTTCCACACCGAACAAATGTTCAAACACAAACTAGTAGACTTTGTAATACATTTTATGGAGGAGATCGACAAGGAAATTTCGGAAATGAAGTTAGCGGTCAATGCCCGGGCAAGAATAGTTTCCGAAGAGTTTTTAAAACGCTTTTAATTTGCTGGTTTCACGTACATTACGTTTAAGACTATACTTTAGCTGTGTTTCAAAGGTTTTTAAAGTAACTTTTATGAAACGGTGACTCCGTATCGTTTTAATTTAAGATTATTTTATTTTTGCATGTAAAGATGGCTGAATCAGTACCGATATTGCATATTTTTATGTCTTCATTCTTTTTTCTGTAGTGAAAAAGTGTGTCTGAACAATATTGAACTGGGATTTGTGTATTAATTCTTTTTTTTAATCCGAACAATTCAGTGAAAAAATGCATCAAAAATCAACACCAGTGTATCAATGCAATAGAAATTAACTTTGAGATGCATCTACTGTCAGCAATATTAGAATAGAGATCTCATTCTTAAAATAACATCATCAATTTATTTTTTCTTTTACTCTTGAAATGATGGCTGAAGTAACTAGAATTCCCAATTTTATTTCCTTTTAATACTGTACTATCCTATGTGATACTGTATCATTTTACCACAGGCAATTTTGTATGTTATTTTTAGGCATTCGCGTAGTTTTAAGATGCAATTGTCATTGCTTTGTTATTTTGAGAATGTAAAACAAAGTATTATTATATTTCGCAATTTTTTTTATAACCTGTATAAACCTGATTAAAATCTATTGATTAAGAATTTGTTTGATTTAAAAACCTACGCTTTTAAAACATCGCAATTTGGCTCAGAAAAAGGTCATTAAAAAAGCTACATTTAACAAAGCTGGTTAGCACTAACTAATCTTCGCTAAGAGTGATGACTAGATACAGTTTTTCTTCAAAATATTACTCAAAAAATACCTAGTGACTATTCAAAACCAAAAATTGTTGAAACATGTTTGTAAAGTAAAACAAATATTCAAAGCTTAACAAGAACTACGAGGGTAATTTGAAAAGTTCACGGCTATGAAAGAATATAACTAGTCCCCCTGAAGTTCAAAGCACTTCACCCAGCAATGCTCCGGTGTTTGTATGCCATTCCGGAAACAATTTTCTTGGAGGTTCTCAAAATAGAGATTCTTCACTCTTGCTATCAATACTTGATTTGATGAAAACAGCTTACCACCAGGTATTTTTTTTTAGTTTTAGGAACAGATTGTGATCTGAAGTGGTCAAATCTGGAGAATAGGCCGGATGGGGTAGCAAGTCGTTCTTTAATTCAGCGAGTTATACAATGGATACAACACTTGTATGGGGACGAACATTATCCTGATGGAAAGTTATTTTTTTCTTTCTATATTTAACTCTTAGGCGAACACCACAGGACCTTACAATTTCAGCTCTGAGTAGCTCTTTCCATATTTTCAGAAGAAAGCGTTTGGTAGGTAACACAAAATCTAAAGATTTTTGTACTCTATAAAAATTTTGGTAGGCCTAACTTTAGTCTGGGCATTGTCATGGAGAGACGCAAATACAAATGGTTGACAAACTTATTTGGTCCCAATAAAAACATATTTTTTTTTACTATGTATTGATTGCCTAACGGTTTAAACCCAAGTAAGTGAAGAAACAACTGTGGAAAAAAAATTACGGTTTGTGGAAAATTTGAAAAAAAAAAGAATTTAAAGTTATATAGGCCGCTCGGTCAATTGATTGTTTGTAATTTCGTACGGGTGTTTGTAATTTCCTTATTCCGCGTTAGTCATAAATAAATAATGTACTTGAGGCGTTGTAAATTGCTGGTTTGGATGAATCTCTTAAAAAATTCAATAGCCACAATATAGGCAACTTGTTGATTGTCGGTAGGCACATCCGCGCAGGGTTACGGAACGCTATCATAACCTAAAATTCAAGAATAAAATGGTCGCGAAGCGTAATAGCGTTCCGCGAAATAACTGCGGTGTACTTAAAAATGTGTTATGATTTAGTGTTAAGCATTGTTAGTTGGTGGTTGTAGGAAGTCATCCCGATGAAAACGAAAATATTGTATCCGCTGTACCTAAAAAAAGAGGTAAGTGTTTATTCATTTGTTTTCTAGGCAAAACAATTGCTGCTACAACTGCATTTTTATTGGCTTCGCGTGTGTAAATGAACTATTTATTGTTATTCGATAACTGAAGTCAAAATAAACTAGCATTGTAGTTTGACGTGGTTAGGACGTTTGAAGGTTATATTTTATTATTCCAAAAAGCAAATTTTAACGAGACTGCATTTTTTAAAAACCAGGAAATAGTTTGATACACATGTGTTTCGCAGGTGTGCTCAGATTAAACGATAATGCAATAGAATGCCATGACATAACTACATTATAATACACTACATTTGTTTTTAATTCTCGTTAACCTAAGAATACTTCGTTTTTCAAGGTGTACCAGGAGTTATGCAATTTTTTTTTTAAATTCGGCGAATTTACATATATAAGATAGTCTTTCATCATCGTCCAACCCTTTTTAGAATTCTGTGCGTCATCCAACCCTTTCGGCAACGTTTTTGCAAATACTGTGCAACTTCCAAACCTTTTATTGACATTTTTTCAAATTAACCAGTCACCCAATCATTTTTTTTTCAAATTCTTTGCATTATTCAACCCTTTTATCAATCTTTTTTTTAATTCTATGCTGCATCCAACCATTGGTTACCTTTTTTAAGTCGAAGCTTCATCCAACCCCTTTTTTCTACTCTTTTTCAAATTTTATGTATCATCCAACCTAATTATCAATCTTTTTTCAAATTCAATGCGTCATCCAACCATCTCTTACCTTTTTTTAAGTCGAAGCTTCATCCAACCCCCTTTATCTACCCTTTTTTAAATTTTATGGATCATCCAACCCAATTATCAATCTTTTTTCAAATTCTATGTGTCATCCAACCATTTGTTACCTTTTTTTAAGTCGAAGCTTCATCCAACCCCTTTATCTACCCTTTTTTAAATTTTATGTATCATCCAACTTAATTATCAACCTTTTTTCAAATACTGTGTATCATCAAACCTTTTTTCCCCTTTTTTTTCGAATTTGTATATCATTCTTAACCATAAATTAGGGTTCGATTTGAGAGGTCTGTTTTGGCATCTTCATAGTTTATTTCTTCTTCCTGAATAAATGGTAAACATTTGGAGCTAAGTCTGGGGAGTATGATGGACGCGGAAAGAGTTTCCAACCAAGTTCATGGATATTTTTCGAGCATCATTGGAATTATGTAGTATTTCTGTATGTTATCGAGTACAACCCTTCTTCTAGTTGCCTATTTTTTCCCCAAATAAATTTGCAGACGACGAATCTCACGGCAGTACATTTCAACAGTAATCTTTAGATGGAAAGTTGATAATTACTTGCCAAAAAAAATAACGCTTTACCACACTTAACAGAAGGTACTTAAGAACAGATTCGATATCTTGGTTGGTAACTCTTGTCACAATCACCATACTCACCAAATGTTGCGCCAAGTGGGGGGTTCGAAATTTTTTTACGATTCCAGACCCAATAGATTATTCAATATTTCTGCGTACCGTCTTTGATTAGTGGCCTTGCTGCTTGATAAGGTCATATTTAATGATCTAATAATGTTTTTGATGGCTTTAAAGATCGAGTCTTTTATTTCCCATACCCCCAACGGGTTATCCCCTGATTAAAAACCCCCGCTCTGAGTAATAACTGTGAGGGTAGTTTGTATCAGAGGTTTTACCTAGTCTTGTGTTGTTATTGTCATTTAAACGACATTATTAATTTAATTTTTTGGAATAAAACAAACTGGAAGAGTATCTTTTAGTGAACTCAAAATCGGTTTTATCCAGTTGTGTGTGTGTAACTATAAAATAAATGAAGGTCAATGTTATTAAAAATTTATATTTTTTCGCGGGTCGTACAAGTGGACACCTCAAAAAATGTTTGCTTAAAACCAAAAAATTACCTTCTCAAGCTAAGAAAAACTTAAAAATAGCAGTTATAAAAAATTACCAAACCTCTTGTAATAAACTTAAGCCTGATTCCTTACATTTGAGGCATTTTAAAAGGAAATTTTCTCAAAATTACAACGTTAAAATAAAAGATTGTTAAGTTTTGCGTATTTCCTTGCAACCAAAGCATTTTGATACTTTTGCAGTGACACTGTCTGTGGTATTTTGTAGATGTAAGTCGTGTTTATATTTTTTATCAACCCTTACACAACTGTAATCTTAGATTTTCCCCGTGACGCGGTGGTGAGTGGCCATAATTTCTAACCCAAATCCCTTGCATCAATAACCTGGTCATGCCTTTCGTGTTCCTCCGTTTTGTTTTGTTGAAATTGTGCCTGTGATTGGTTTGTTGTTTAGAAAATGTTCCTACCGAGATAACTATACGAAGAAAAAGGTTGCGTAATAGGGTAAAAATATGGGATATTGATGATAAGTAGGTTTTGTTGATGTAGACCTTTTTTTACTTCCTTAACTGATAGCGAGCGTTGTCAAGTTAATATCTGCCTATGTGCAGAGGTCGTGAACTTTCAAACAAGTTTAAAAATCAGCGCGTATCAGCGTTCTCATAAATATGTAAATTTCAATGTAGGTGCTTGCGAATCAGACCGCGATTACTAGAATTTTTGTTTGATAATGCTGTAAAAAGCCCCCACGCCTACGTCTCTGTTAACGCCCTGTAGTATTTAATTTTTGTCACACCAAACTCTAAACTTTAGAACCAAACAGTTGAAAGTTTTTAAATCTTTTTGATCAGGTTGGGTGTTTTGTTTTATTAGCTTCAATTCAGCAAGTGTTGTGATCGTCTAAAACAGCGGTTTTGAACCTATTTCAATTAACGTACCCCTTGGCCTCGCTGTGAAGCGTCATGTGCCCCTCGGTAATTGATAATGTGAAATTTGTCTTAATTAATTAAACAGCAACATACAATATAAAAAATATTTTGTGCAAAGATTGTAGGTTCTTGCTTTGTACCAATGTATTTATTCTGGGCTTCACGTAACCCTTGGGGTCCATGGACCCCTGGTCTAAAATCAAGAACAGTGTTTACCAAACTTTCAACCATCTCGTACCCCTTTTGAGAGTTTGGTCTTACCGGCCGAAGATGGGACTAGTTTGCGGTAGTTTTAAATACAACTATTTAATCTAGCTAGACTGGCACTAATACAGGGTGCACCACGACCCTGAGATTCTTCGATAGCTCCTTTATTAATGAAAATATCAAAAAATGTTTAATACAAATATTGTGCGAACCTATTTTCTACATAACCTAAAATTATTTTCAAATATACAGGGTGTTTCGTTTGACCGGCACATATAAAAATTTAATTTTTTTAAATAGAACACCCTGTATATTTTTACATTTTTGGATTACTCTTAAAATTTACTTTAAAAAATGTTTAAGGTTATATGGGTCTTAAGTCAACCGTTTTCGTAAAATTTAAATTTTTTGAAAATTTTGAGCGATACAGCACTTTCGAAATTATTAAGCATGTCCTATACCTAAAGTTAATATTTTTCCAGCTATCTCAATTTTTATTAGTATTACTAAGGCAATTAAAATATTTTAAAGAGGGCCATGGACTTAAGTTGTAATTTTGCAAAGAATTTTTAAACAAAAGAATAAAAAGAGCTGCAACTTTAATTTTAGGCTAAAAATGTACCCCATTTTACCGAAATTTATCGTATAAATTGTTCAAGATTATGTCCTTGTTCTACGCACAGCCGTAGACCTTGTCTGAAAGACTCTAGCTCCCTTTATAACATTTCGGGGGTTATACCATCAAAAGCAACACGAATCCTGTTCTGCACATCTTCAGCAGTTGTTGGGGGGGTCTTGATACACCTGTTTTATGGGTCCCCACAAAAATAAATCTATAGGGGTAAGATCAGGTGACGTAGGTGGCCAGGAGATTGGTCTACCTCGCCCTATCCATCTATTAGGATATTCTGTGTTCGGCAACTGCATTACTTGCTGTGTTGCTTTTAATGGTATAACCCCCGAAATGTTATCAAGAGTGCTAGAGTCTTTGAGACCACATCTACGGCTGTGCGTAGAACATGAACAAGGATATAATTTTAAACAATTTATACGATAAATTTCGGGGAAAAGGGGTACATTATTGGACTAAAATTAAAGTTGGAGCTCTTTTTATTCTTTTGTTTAAAAATTCTTTGAAAAATTACGGTTTATGTCCATGGCCGACTTTAAAATATTTTAATTGCCTTAGTAATACTAATAAAAATCGAGATAGCTCGAAAAATATTAACTTTAGGTATAGGACATGCTTAATAATTTCGAAAGACAATTAAATTCTCTGCAAGAAAATGTAAAAATATACAGGGTGTTGCATTTAAGAAAAATGACTTATCGATGTTTAAAGTATCACAAGTTTGACCAAGCGTAAAAAACACCCTGTATAATATTTTTAAAATGTAGCTAGCGCAAAGTGTTAATTAATCTATTGTCAATCTAAGTTTTAAACGAAATTTTACCGCTTTTTTAAATAACTTTAATGTAAAAAAAATTGAAAGTGCTGTATCGCTCAAAATTTTCACAAAAATGTAAATTTTACGAAAACGGTTGACTTAAGACCCATATAACCTTATTCATTTTTTAAAGTAAATTTTAAGAGGAATCCAAATATGTAAAAATATACAGGGTGTTCTATTTAAAAAAATTAAATTTGTATATGTGCCGGTCAAACGAAACACTGTATATTTGAAAATAATTTTAGGTTATGTAGAAAATAGGTTCGCACAATATTTGTATTAAACATTTTTTGATATTTTCATTAATAAAGGAGCTATCGAAGAATCTCAGGGTCGTGGTGCACCCTGTATAATACATAATTACAATTACACTTAACTTTGAACAAAGGAAATTGGTGCTACTCCAAGTATGAGAACGTAGTTGAAGTGCAAAGACAGTTTATAAGGGAGTTTCAACACCTACATCACACAAACATTAAACCAAACGATTCGCCCTCTTTTTAATCGGGCCCTCTTCTACCTTTCGGTGTCGAGGTATTTTTTCTAGTTCTTGATGATGTTTCTCCATTTATGTCTATCCTTGGCTAACCTTGGCAATTTTTATCTGAGATGTACCTTTAAATACTGATTTTACCATCACTTAAAGTGTGTATACATTTTTGTTGGCACCTGTTATATGTATATGCTATTGATTTGCTAATATAAAAAGTAATGATTTATTTAAGGGCAACTTTGTACAGCTAAAAAAGTAAAATATAAAATTCTGCCGTGTATCCCTAGCAACCCTTTCGCGTACCACCCCCTGGGCTAAGCGTATACGCGTACCACATTTTGGTTAACACTGTTCTAGAAATTTACTACGCGATTTTAGATAAATATCAAATAATGTCTTTCTAGACCAGTGTTTCCACAACTAATATCTATAAACGTACCTTTTGAGAGATTAATTTTATCAGTTTTTCCCATATTTGAGAAAACATATAGGGAGATTGATTTTTTTTAGGTCACCAGTCTCTTTTTTCACTTTTTTACCGACTTTTTTTAGCTTCGCGCCGCTTTTATATCGATATTGCGATATATCGATGGATCGATATTCCGATATATTGTGACCTACCGTACTGGGCTCAGTATTATTAAAAGGCTCTTATGGTTTTTTACTTATTTTCTTTTATACTGAGTACGGTAGTTCTGGTGAATTAGCGAAGTTGCTTAAACGATGTTATGGCTCGTGATCGTCTTGGAAACGTGGCTGGACCCTCAAACGTTGTTTTACGTAGAACTCAAAGTTTAGAACAGCTGCTAAGATTGTAGAAAGTAAATAAAACACACAAAATGGAAGTTATTCTCTTTATTGTCATTGCTTTATGATTTAGATAATTCTGATTTTTACTGTTTACTATGCATATAGTTTTGACATGACGTTAGTTAAATGAATGTGTTTTCTTATTGTATCGGACGGTTAGGACATGTGTGATGTCGTGTTCGCGAGTGTAGGCGTGTGTGCGTGTGTGTATCGGATGACTTTTGCAGGTAGTGTACGTGAGTGCATGGAAGTGTTACGTTACGGAATGATGATCCTGCTGGACCGCCTGACAGCGATAACTCGCCCAAGCGGACTCCGGCAACAGGACCCGATCGCCAACCTAGTGAGCCTTCTGACAGCGATGACTCGCCCAAAAGACTACGGCACTAGGTCGGACAAGGAGTGTACCTCCGGAACCCCTCTAAGCGATGACTCGCCAAGAGATTCTCTGATAGGTCCACTGAGGATGACTGATACCTGGTGTGCTCTGACAGCGACAGCTCGCCCAAAGTCTCTGACAGCGATTTCTCGCCCAAAGTTCACAACAGGATACCAGCTGGATCACCAGGTGGTGTAGTGGCTCAGTTAAGAACCCTTTCTTTTCGAAAGGCACCGCTTTTTATACATATTTTTGGTGGTGTGGGGTGAAAGATAGTTAAAATACGCCTATTAGTCGTTTTGAACTAATAGTAACTCTAGTTTTGAATAAAAAGGGCGTAAGACAAAAATTTAGTCTTTGTTAATTCGTTAATTAGTTGCATGCATCAAGAGGTGATGCAATTCGAAAGATTTTATTTGTTAGTCACTGCGCCCTTCCAAAACTAGATCATATAAACAATGATTACTGCTTCACCCCACCAAAAATTACTAAATAACATTGTACATGCTACAAATGTGTTAAAATGCAATCAAGATAATATAGAATAATACCATAGTTACATGTATGCTAATAATTTACAAAATCAACTTGTTATTAAAATCCACGTAAATTTCATACAATATAACAAAGGGCATGACCCATTTCTTTGTCTAGCAGAGGGATTCCCTAAGAATGTGGTTTTTGGTACAATATTTCAATCATCAAGCGTAATTCGATACTTTCGTTAGTCGGCCGTGCATTTCTTTACCCCAAGTGCTAACGATTTATGGTGTCATTTATTACATATGCGTCTGGCCACCTGCGTACGTAATAAGCCAAACACACTTATTCCACTTCTGATTATATTCTTTATAAAACAAATAGATTTGATTTAGGAATAATACATATTACACCAATGCTTTAAGAGCTAGTTGAATAAGACACAGACTAAACAAACTTAGGTGGAAAAACATACTCGAATTTTAAATTATCCACAATAGTTCACAAGCCAGTACTATTATTTGAACATACATATCTTGGATGTAATTGATTTTATAAATAATTATTTATCCATATTGCTACAATATATCGATATATCGATATAATTTCGATATCGATATACAGGGTTGTGGGAAACGGACGTTTTTTGAATGAACATAACTCGGTTGATTTTCAAGCTTTTTTTTGTTTTTTTCTTTGCAGTGAAGTGAAGAATAACATCTGCCATTTGATATAACAAAGTCAAGTGTCCTCTTGAACGAAAATTTGTTTTTTTTTTGTTTGTTTTTAATCAAGTATACAAATGAATGAACAGAACTCGGTTGATTTTCAAGAAAAAGCAAACTTATTTATTACAAATTGAGAAACAACATATGCTATTTGATTTACCATAATTATTTAGTTATGAAAAATTATATCCCATCAGGTGGCGGCACCCTCCTGAATGCAAGTTTCAAGCCTCTGCCTGAAGTCATTCATGACTCGGTTTAGCAGCTGTGCGTCAATTAAATGCGTCTCTTCTGTGATGGCATCTTTCAACTCCCTTAGTGTATGCGGTTTGTGGGCAAAAACACGTTCTTTTAAGTCCCCCCAAAAGAAAAAGTCGCAGGAAGATAAGTTTGGTGATCTTGGGGGCCACGGCAAGTCACCGAAACGCGAAATGACGCGGCCAGGGAACGTGTTTCTAACAACTTCCATGGATGCAGTATGCTTTTCGTTCAAGAGGATACTTGACTTTGTTATAGCAAATGGCAGATGTTATTCTTCACTTTGCAAAAAAAAACTTGAAAATCAACTGAGTTCTGTTCATTCAAAAAACGCCCGTTTCACCCTGTATATCTATATAATTTCGATATAGATATTCTATATCGAAATTTGGATATCGCCCACCCCTAGCCTGTGGCTCCATTTATATTTTACTTCATTAGGAGTGTCTGTATTGTATGAGTAGGTAGTAGGTACATCGGTGAACTGTTACGCAGATCTCCTGAACAAGGTATGTTTTGTTGCTGCAATAGAAATTTTGAACACACGTGCAAATTTGTTGTTTATAGTGTATTTGCTCATTGCTCAGCGTGCAGAGAATTATTAATAGACCTTGAGCAAGCCAAATTAATCACCGATGACTTATTTGAACTGCCAGTCGATAAATAAATGAAAAGTAATGCTATTTAATTGGGCTTTTTAATAAGTTTTTGCTTTTATTTTGGGTGCGTTTAATTTTTTCGTATTCGCTTGTAAATTATCGCAAATGAACAGCCTTTTCTCAAAAATAAAGACTTTTGAAGTGCTCCCTGTACACCATAACTAATTCGATTAAAACTTTACTGGCTATTACATCATGTTTCGTATTACCATAACATCAGTAGTTGGCCATTTGGTGCAATTTGAAGCATCCTGTGTTCTTACACATTCAGTTGAGTCATTAAAGTGACCAACGGCTATGATTTAGCAATCGTTTGTTTACAATAAAGTAGTAAGTCGTGACCACTCACAGTAACATGTTCTAAAAAAAATGTATCTGTGAAAAGAATTTAAAGTTTGAGGTGCAAATGTGTTCCAATTTTGGATTATGTGTAACAGAAAGTTATTAGAGAAAGTATATAGGGCGCTTTTGAAAGGAAAAAGTATGTACGCTTAAGTTAGAGAAAGAAACAACAAAAAAAGGCTTTTAATTTCATCCAGATAATCTACATAGAGAATTTTATGACACTTGCTATTTAAAGTAAAGACATCTCAGTTGAATTTTTTAATCCGGGAATGCTGTACTTTTTAATAAAACTTTCCCATTGGATAAGCACTTTTTTTTTGTAATTCATCCTTATTAGGGTTGCTTTGGGATAATTCTTATTTGATTTTTGTTAGTTTAAAAGGTTTACTGGTTTTAGACTTGTAACGTAGAAAATCCAATTTATTCCTGTGCTAATGATTTTTTTTTCAATTTGCTTTAGTCGAAAAAAGTATATTTTTGTTTTAATAAAATGATTATACAGGGTGTCCCAGATAACATTTCCAGCATGGGGATCTTGCTTATTAAAGAGATGCAGGTTTGCTTAAATTAGATGAATTATTCTTAAGTATGAGAGGAGCTACAACCTTTTTGCAAAAGTACAAAATTCCTGGTACTTCGGAAAAAAATATTGCTTTTTCTCTCCGTCAAAACGGCTTTAGAATAGTTGAATGTGCTTTTTGCCTCTTTTTGATGAGATATCACTTGCCATATCTATTTTTATAAATAACTCAACACATTAGGAAAAATCGTATTTGATCAATATTATTTAGTTAGCTTTAAAACATGCTAGACGAACAAGTTGGCTCTGGAGTAGTTACGTGTGTTTTTTTTTCTTCTTTGGCACATCTGGTAGTTACATTGTGCCTGGACTTATTTAATTTACTATTGTTCCTGACGGAGGGTTGAATCTCCAAATTTGTGGTACACTTTTTTCTGCAAATGCAAGGTTGTTATATGTTTAGATGAAATCTTATGTTATATTTTCTTTAATACTTAATAATGGATCTATGGCTTGATAGGAAAAGTAGCCTTTGACTTTTAGGGGCTAGCATAATTTATTAATTATAAATTTACATTCCATAGTGACTTATGATACAATGCTTTTCATCTACGTTCAATTGTTGGTAAAAAGATTTCAGTAAATCTTCGTCTACAACTTCTGCACACTCCTGTGAGTCGATATGAGGCTTTACACAAACAGGATTATACACTACACTGCAAATTGTGAATATCTGCTTGTTTAAATATACCTGATTATTCGAAGCCCACTTTAAAATCTTGTTATTACACGCGCAGTGCCATGGATTTCCATATACAAGCATTTGACTGACATTCTTAATACTATTTAATGTTTCTTGGGCAAGAAACGTTAAGTTATTAAACTGTATAAATAGAACTCTTAAGGAATTAATAGGAATAAAAATATTTGCATCGATTTTGCGTAATGCGTTGTTGTTTAAATAGAGTTTCTTTAAGTTGATTGTCCCAAAAAAACTGTCTTTATCGATATTTTCTATTTTGTTGTTGCTTAAATCTACAACTTCCAGACATTGCAGCTTGTCGAATGCGTTCCTCTGGACCCTACGCAATTGGTTGTGTGAAATTACTAAAACCATCAACATTGGGGTATTTTGAAACCATTCTTGCTCGAAATAATCCAGTTGGTTGTCACTCACAGAGAACGAGAATAATTTGTTTAAATTACTGCAAATGTTGTAATCCAAAAATTTCAGTTTGTTTCTATTTAAGTTTATGTTTTCTACGGGTAAGTTTTCGAAAACACCCACCTCGATCGATTCAATTTTATTGTTCTCAAAATTGATCACAGTTAAGTGGGGAAGATTTTTAAAAGCGCCCTTTTTTAAGGTTCTCACCTTGTTTTCTATGAATCTTATTGTTCGAAGATTTTCTAAATTGGTGATAGCGTCTTCATGAAAAATGGGTATCGATTGCTTGAAGCCGTCTATAATCTCCAACTTGTTAGGGACGTTCAGGTTTGAAATGCATCCAGTTATGGATGGACTTGATGTCTTGAAATTTTTCGTAATGTCTGTCGATAGTGTGACCTTTGTGTTATTAAAAGTTACTTTATCACAACAGTTGACGTGCAGAAATAGCATGATAAATAAAGTCCAAAATATAATGGCTGCGTTAAATAAAAAGCGTTTCATTGCGAGTCACAAGTTTTTATGAAACTGTAGTTGAATAGTGATAACTTTAAATTATTAACTTTTTCACCCACAACTAATAAACCATAGTCGAGTTGAGAATGGTAGTGAGATTGTTACATAAACCGAGAATTACTTCATACTGAATGGTATCAACAAATACAGTAAGCCAGTGTGAGATGGTCAGGCTTGCGTGCTAATAAATAAGAAACTATATCGTTATTGATAGATAACACTTAAACATCAGTAGCGGATTAAGCATTTGGCGGCACCTAAAGCCGGGTCCACATTTGCGAGCTAAAGTGAGAGCCGAGCCTAGCGCAATCCATCATTTTAGCGAGCCTGCTAAATACCAACACTTGGCTGACCGGTTTTGTTGCACTCGCGAACCTGTGGTCCCATTAAACTGTTAAGAGGCAGGCTCGCTGAAATGATGGATTGCGCTAGGTTTGGCTCTCACTTTTGCTCGCAAATGTGGACGCGGCTTTACGTTAGCTCGATTTGATGCCTCACTCCAAACATTTAAAATGAGGTTTGTTTCTCAATGTTACTGATAGTAAAAAAAAAACATAAAAGCAACCAATAGCGTATTGTAATATTTTAATTTATTTTATGCTAAATATAACAGCAAAAATATAAACAAATAATTTTAAATAGGAAGTTGATGTTACAAGTATTTGCAAATCCTTAATTGGCTGACTGTAAATGCCTTATATCTCAAATCTTTTAATTTTTGACATCTTTTGGCAAGTATCGCGTCCATACTTTTCTCAAATCGTCTTAGAATTCCTCTTTTAATAGAAAGTCAATCTAATGTTCTTTCTACATTCCTCAACAAATCTTAATAAGTTTCAAGTTTGGGGATTTTGATAGCAACTACATAACCGACACTTATTATCCTGGAACTACATTGCTCAAAACAATTAAGGGATAAATAGGTTTGCAAACAACATCTTAATCGGTTTTAGCAGTATATTTTGTCGCTGCTTTGCTGTATATTTAAGATGAATATCCTGTTTAAATATCTAAATTTGTGGTAAAATTTCTTCTGCAAATGCAGGTCCTGAAAATGTTTCAGATAAAGCATCTTATGTCGTATTTTATTTTATTCAAAATCAAGCATCTATGGTTTGTTGAGAAAAGTAGCCTTTGTTTTTCTTTAGTGGCAAACATAATGTATTAATTATAAATTTTATATTCCATAGTCGCTTTTAATACAGTTTTTTTCATCCACGTTCAATTGCTTGTAGAAAGATTTCAGTAAATCTTCGTCCACAACTTCTGTACACTCCTGTGAGTCGATATGAGGATTTAAACAAACAGGATTAGACGCTACTCTGCAATCTGTGTATAAATGCTTGTTTACATTTATTTTATGATTCGATGCCCACTTTAAAATTTCGTTATTGCACGCGCAGTGCCATGAATTTCCATATACAAGCATTTGACGGACAGTCTTAACACTATTTAATGTTTCTTGGGAAATAAAAGTTAAGTTATTAAACTGCATAAATAGAATGTCCAAGGAATTAGTGGGAATGAAAATATTTGCATCGATTTTGCGTAATCTGTTGTTGTTTAAGTAGAGTTTCTTCAAGTTTACTGTTCCAAAAAAGCTATCTTTATCGATATTTTCTATTTTGTTGTGGCTTAAATCTATAGTTGTGAGGGTTTCCAGCCTGTCAAACGCGTTCCTCGGTATCCTCCGCAGTTGGTTGTGTGAAATTACCAAAACCATCAACATTGGGGTATTTTGAAACCAGTCTTGCTCGAAATAATCCAGTTGGTTGTGGCTCACAGAAAACGAGATTAATTTGGTTAAATTACTGCAAACGTAGTATTCCAGAAATTGCAGTTTGTTGTGTTTTAGGCTTATGTATGTCACGGGTAAGTTTGCGAAAACGCCCACCTCGATCGTTTCGATTTTATTGTTCTCAAAATTGATCACAGTCACGTGGGGAAGATTTTTGAAGGCGCCCTCCTTTAAGGTTTTTACGTCATTTCCTATGAATCTTATTGTGACGAGGTTTTCTAAATTTGTTATAGCGCCTTCATGAAAAATCGGTATTGATTGGTTGAAGCCGTCTATTCTTTCCACCTCAAAATGGACGTTCAGGTTTGAAATGCATCCAGTTATGGTACTTGAAGTCTTGAAAATTTTGCTGATGTCTGTCGATAATGTGACCCTTGTGTTATTAAAAGTTATTTTATCACAACAGTTGACGTGCAGAATTTGCGTGGTGGATAAAATCCAAAATATAATGGCTGCGTTAAATAAAAAGCGTTTCATTGCGAGTCACAAGTATTTATGAAACTGTAGTTGAATAGTGATAACTTTAAATTATTAACTTTTTCACCCACAATTAATAAACCGTAGACGAGTTGGGAATGGTAGTAAGATTGTTACATAAACCGAGAATTACTTCATACTGAATCGTATCAACAAAAATACAGTCAGCCAGTGTGAAATGGTCAGACGTGCGTTATTATCTCTTATAGTAGTTATTAATAAATAAGTAATAACAATATGGTAGATGATGGCGCTTGTAGTCACTTAGTAGTGAGTAGCGGATTAAGTATTTGGGGCACCTAAGCGTAGCTAGATCGTAAAAATTTTAAATGAGGTTTGTTAATTAACACTTCTGAAATTTAAAAAAACTATAAAAACAACAATTATAGTAATGTAATATTGGTATTTATTTAGATAAAATGGCACAAAATAGGTGATTACATTAAATAGCAGAAATACAACAAATAGTTTCAAAAATTTACATTCATTTCAATATTTTATTGTAAATCCTTTATAAAACATTTACTGATCTACATTAAGATAGGCGCTGAAATGCAATTAATCAGTTCTGCAACAGTTTGATGCGCTCACATATTATACTAAATTGTTTGGTTTCAACATGAATTTCTACGAGTTAGCGACAGTGTGTGCTCTCGAGATGATGAGAGGACGAAATTCAAACCTATATGACACAAAACAGTTGTGTGAAGTCGCGTAATCGTTCAGTTTGTGTCAAGACAAATTTACAGTTGTACATCAGTTGCATGTGAGCGCGTTGTCGTACACACCAATTGTAATGCTCAAAACAATTAAGAGATGTATAAAAGTTTGCAAACAACATCTTAATCAGTTTGAGCAGTATATTTTGTCGCTACTTTGCTCTGTTTCAGATCAATATCCTGTTTAAATATCTAAATTTGTGGTAAGTTTTCTTCTACAAATGCAGGCATGATGTCTTGAAAATGTTTTCGATAAAGCATCTTATGTTATATTGTATTTTATCCAAAACAATGCGTCTATGGCTCGTTGAAAAAAGTAGCGTTTGTTTTTCTTTAGTGGCAAACATAATATATTAATTATACTCGGAAATGTGAGATTCAATAGTTACTCTAGGACACAGTTTTTTTCATCCACGTTCAGTTGCGTGTAAAAAGATTTGAGTAAATCTTCGTCTACAACTTCTGTACACTCTTGTGAGTCGATATGAGGATTTACACAAACAGGATTATGCACTACTGTGCAATCTGTAGGTTTGTTTACATTTATTTTATGATCCGAAGCCCATTTTAAAATCTTGTTATTGCACGCGCAGTGCCATGGATTTCCATATACAAGCATGTGATGGACAGTCTTAACACTATTTAATGTTTCTTGGGCAACAAACGTTAAGTTATTAAACTGCATACATAGAACTTCTAAGGATGTGGAAATAAAAAGATTTGCATCGATTTTGCGTATTCTGTTGTTGTTTAAGAAGAGTCTTCTTAACTTTTCTGTTCCAAAAAAGCTTTCTTTATCGATAAATTCTATATAGTTGTGGCTTAATTTTATAGTTTGGAGGGATTTCAGCCTGTTAAAAGCGTTCCTCGGTATCCTCCGTAATTGGTTGTGTGAAATGTCCAAAAACGCCAACATTGGGGTATTTTGAAACCATTCTTGCTCGAAATAATCCAGTTGGTTGTGGCTTATAAAAATATAGTCTAAGTTGGGTAAATTACTGAAAACGTTGTAATCCAAAAATTTCAGTTTGTTGTTGTTTAGTCTTATAAATTGTATGGGTAAGTTTGCGAAGACGCCCACCTCGACCGATTCGATTGTATTGCTCTGAAAACCGATAATATTCAAGACTGGAAGATTTTTAAAAGCGCCTTTTTTTAAGGTTTTAACAGCACTTTTTGTGAATTCTATTATGTAGAGATTGTCTAAATTAGTTATAGCATCTTCGTGAAAAATCGGTATTGATTGGTCAAATCCTTTTACAATTTTCACCTCCATGGGGACGTTCCAGTGTGAAATGCATCCAGTTATGGTATGTGAAGCCTTGAACATGTTGCTGATGTCTGTCGATAATGTGACCGTTGTGTTATTAAAAGTTATTTTATCACAACAGTTGACGTGCAGAAATTGCGTGGTGAATAAAATCCAAAATATAATGGCTGCGTTTAATAATAAGTACTTCATTATGAATCACAAGTTTTTATAAACTGTAGTAGTTGAATAACTTTGATTTGCTAACTTTTTCACCCACAAATAATAAACCACAGACGAGTTAGGGATGGTATTGAGATCGCTACATAAACCGCGAATTACTTGTAACTGGATCGTATCGACAAAGCCAGTGTGAAATGGTCAGACTTGCGTTATTATCTCTTATAGTAGTTATCAATAAATAAGTAACAACAATATTGTAAACGATGACGATTAGAAGTCAGTAGCGGAATAAGCTATTGGGGGCACCTAGACGTATATCGACTTAAAGGAACTCCTGAAAATTTTAAATAAGGTTTTTTAATCCACCGTTTTTTTAGATTGTAGGTTCTTGCTTTGTACCAATGTATTTATTCTGGGCTTCACGTAACCCTTGGGGTCCATGGACCCCTGGTCTAAAATCAAGAACAGTGTTTACCAAACTTTCAACCATCTCGTACCCCTTTTGAGAGTTTGGTCTTACCGGCCGAAGATGGGACTAGTTTGCGGTAGTTTTAAATAAAACTATTTAATCTAGCTAGACTGGCACTAATACAGGGTGCACCACGACCCTGAGATTCTTCGATAGCTCCTTTATTAATGAAAATATCAAAAAATGTTTAATACAAATATTGTGCGAACCTATTTTCTACATAACCTAAAATTATTTTCAAATATACAGAGTGTTTCGTTTGACCGGCACATATAAAAATTTAATTTTTTTAAATAAAACACCCTGTATATTTTTACATTTTTGGATTCCTCTTAAAATTTACTTTAAAAAATGTTTAAGGTTATATGGGTCTTGAGTCAACCGTTTTCGTAAAATTTACATTTTTGTGAAAATTTTGAGCGATACAGCACTTTAATTTTTTTTAACATTAAAGTTATTTAAAAAAGCGGTAAAATTTCGTTTAAAACTTAGATTGACAATAGATTAATTAACACTTTGCGCTAGCTACATTTTAAAAATATTATACAGGGTGTTTTTTACGCTTGGTCAAACTTGTGAAACTTTAAACATCGATAAGTCATTTTTCTTAAATGCAACACCCTGTATATTTTTACATTTTCTTGTAGAGAATTTAATTGTCTTTCGAAATTATTAAGCATGTCCTATACCTAAAGTTAATATTTTTCGAGCTATCTCAATTTTTATTAGTATTACTAAGGCAATTAAAATATTTTAAAGAGGGCCATGGACTTAAGTTGTAATTTTTCAAAGAATTTTTAAACAAAAGAATAAAAAGAGCTGCAACTTTAATTTTAGGCTAAAAATGTACCCCATTTTACCGAAATTTATCGTATAAATTGTTCAAGATTATGTCCTTGTTCTACGCACAGCCGTAGACCTTGTCTGAAAGACTCTAGCTCCCTTTATAACATTTCGGGGGTTATACCATCAAAAGCAACACGAATCCTGTTCTGCACATCTTCAGCAGTTGTTGGGGGGGGTCTTGATACACCTGTTTTATGGGTCCCCACAAAAATAAATCTATAGGGGTAAGATCAGGTGACGTAGGTGGCCAGGAGATTGGTCTACCTCGCCCTATCCATCTATTAGGATATTCTGTGTTCGGCAACTGCATTACTTGCTGTGTTGCTTTTAATGGTATAACCCCCGAAATGTTATCAAGAGTGCTAGAGTCTTTGAGACCACATCTACGGCTGTGCGTAGAACATGAACAAGGATATAATTTTAAACAATTTATACGATAAATTTCGGGGAAAAGGGGTACATTATTGGACTAAAATTAAAGTTGGAGCTCTTTTTATTCTTTTGTTTAAAAATTCTTTGAAAAATTACGGTTTATGTCCATGGCCGATTAAAATATTTTAATTGCCTTAGTAATACTAATAAAAATCGAAATAGCTCGAAAAATATTAACTTTAGGTATAGGACATGCTTAATAATTTCGAAAGACAATTAAATTCTCTACAAGAAAATGTAAAAATATACAGGGTGTTGCATTTAAGAAAAATGACTTATCGATGTTTAAAGTTTCACAAGTTTGACCAAGCGTAAAAAACACCCTGTATAATATTTTTTAAATGTAGCTAGCGCAAAGTGTTAATTAATCTATTGTCAATCTAAGTTTTAAACGAAATTTTACCGCTTTTTTAAATAACTTTAATGTTAAAAAAAATTGAAAGTGCTGTATCGCTCAAAATTTTCACAAAAATGTAAATTTTACGAAAACGGTTGACTTAAGACCCATATAACCTTTTACATTTTTTAAAGTAAATTTTAAGGGGAATCCAAATATGTAAAAATATACAGGGTGTTCTATTTAAAAAAATTAAATTTTTATATGTGCCGGTCAAACGAAACACTCTGTATATTTGAAAATAATTTTAGTTTATGTAGAAAATAGGTTCGCACAATATTTGTATTAAACATTTTTTGATATTTTCATTAATAAAGGAGCTATCGAAGAATCTCAGGGTCGTGGTGCACCCTGTATAATACATAATTACAATTATACTTAACTTTGAACAAAAGAAATTGGTGCTACTCCAAGTATGAGAACGTAGTTGAAGTGCAAAGACAGTTTATAAGGGAGTTTCAACACCTACATCACACAAACATTAAACCAAACGATTCGCCCTCTTTTTAATCGGGCCCTCTTCTACCTTTCGGTGTCGAGGTATTTTTTCTAGTTCTTGATGATGTTTCTCCATTTATGTCTATCCTTGGCTAACCTTGGCAATTTTTATCTGAGATGTACCTTTAAATACTGATTTTACCATCACTTAAAGTGTGTATACATTTTTGTTGGCACCTGTTATATGTATATGCTATTGATTTGCTAATATAAAAAGTAATGATTTATTTAAGGGCAACTTTGTACAGCTAAAAAAGTAAAATATAAAATTCTGCCGTGTATCCATAGCAACCCTTTCGCGTACCACCCCCTGGGCTAAGCGTACCACATTTTGGTTAACACTGTTCTAAAAATTTACTACGCGATTTTAGATAAATATCAAATAATGTCTTTCTCAACCAGTGTTTCCATAACTAATATAAACGTACCTTTTGAGAGATTAATTTTATCAGTTTTTCCCATATTTGAGAAAACATATAGGGAGATAGATTTTTTTTAGGTCACCAGTTTTTAGCTTCGCGCCGCTTTTATATCGATATTCCGATATATCGATGGATCGATATTCCGATATATTGTGACCTACCGTACTGGGCTCAGTATTATTAAAAGGCTCTTATGGTTTTTTACTTATTTTCTTTTATACTGAATACGGTAGTTCTGGTGAATTAGCGAAGTTGCTTAAACGATGTTATGGCTCGTGATCGTCTTGGAAACGTGGCTGGAACCTCAAACGTTGTTTTACGTAGAACTCAAAGTTTAGAACAGCTGCTAAGATTGTAGAAAGTAAATAAAACACACAAAATGGAAGTTATTCTCTTTATTGTCATTTCTTTATGATTTAGATAATTCTGATTTTTACTGTTTACTATGCATATAGTTTTGACATGACGTTAGTTAAATGACTGTGTTTTCTTATTGTATCGGACCGTTAGGACATGTGTGATGTCGTGTTCGCGAGTGTAGGCGTGTGTGCGTGTGTGTATCGGATGACTTTTGCAGGTAGTGTACGTGAGTGCATGGAAGTGTTACGTTACGGAATGATGATCCTGCTGGACCGCCTGACAGCGATAACTCGCCCAAGCGGACTCCGGCAACAGGACCCGATCGCCAACCTAGTGAGCCTTCTGACAGCGATGACTCGCCCAAAAGACTACGGCACTAGGTCGGACAAGGAGTGTACCTCCGGAACCCCTCTAAGCGATGACTCGCCAAGAGATTCTCTGATAGGTCCACTGAGGATGACTGATACCTGGTGTGCTCTGACAGCGACAGCTCGCCCAAAGTCTCTGACAGCGATTTCTCGCCCAAAGTTCACAACAGGATACCAGCTGGATCACCAGGTGGTGTAGTGGCTCAGTTAAGAACCCTTTCTTTTCGAAAGGCACCGCTTTTTATACATATTTTTGGTGGTGTGGGGTGAAAGATAGTTAAAATACGCCTATTAGTCGTTTTGAACTAATAGTAACTCTAGTTTTGAATAAAAAGGGCGTAAGACAAAAATTTAGTCTTTGTTAATTCGTTAATTAGTTGCATGCATCAAGAGGGGATGCAATTCGAAAGATTTTATTTGTTAGTCACTGCGCCCTTCCAAAACTAGATCATATAAACAATGATTACTGCTTCACCCCACCAAAAATTACTAAATAACATTGTACATGCTACAAATGTGTTAAAATGCAATCAAGATAATATAGAATAATACCATAGTTACATGTATGCTAATAATTTACAAAATCAACTTGTTATTAAAATCCACGTAAATTTCATACAATATAACAAAGGGCATGATCCATTTCTTTGTCTAGCAGAGGGATTCCCTAAGAATGTGGTTTTTGGTACAATATTTCAATCATCAAGCGTAATTCGATACTTTCGTTAGTCAGCCGTGCATTTCTTTACCCCAAGTGCTAACGATTTATGGTGTCATTTATTACATATGCGTCTGGCCACCTGCGTACGTAATAAGCCAAACACACTTATTCCACTTCTGATTATATTCTTTATAAAACAAATAGATTTGATTTAGGAATAATAATTATTACACCAATGCTTTAAGAGCTAGTTGAATAAGATACAGACTAAACAAACTTAGGTGGAAAAACATACTCGAATTTTAAATTATCCACAATAGTTCACAAGCCAGTACTATTATTTGAACATACATATCTTGGATGTAATTGATTTTATAAATAATTATTTATCCATATTGCTACAATATATCGATATATCGATATAATTTCGATATCGATATACAGGGTTGTGGGAAACGGACGTTTTTTGAATGAACATAACTCGGTTGATTTTTTTGTTTTTTTTTGTTTTTTTTTTTGCAAAGTGAAGAATAACATCTGCCATTTGATATAACAAAGTCAAGTGTCCTCTTGAACGAAAATTTGTTTTTTTTTTGTTTGTTTTTAATCAAGTATACAAATGAATGAACAGAACTCGGTTGATTTTCAAGAAAAAGCAAACTTATTTATTACAAATTGAGAAACAACATATGCTATTTGATTTACCATAATTATTTAGTTATGAAAAATTATATCCCATCAGGTGGCGGCACCCTCCTGAATGCAAGTTTCAAGCCTCTGCCTGAAGTCATTCATGACTCGGTTTAGCAGCTGTGCGTCAATTAAATGCGTCTCTTCTGTGATGGCATCTTTCAACTCCCTTAGTGTATGCGGTTTGTGGGCAAAAACACGTTCTTTTAAGTCCCCCCAAAAGAAAAAGTCGCAGGAAGATAAGTTTGGTGATCTTGGGGGCCACGGTAAGTCACCGAAACGCGAAATGACGCGGCCAGGGAACGTGTTTCTAACAACTTCCATGGATGCGTTTGCAGTATGCTTTTCGTTCAAGAGGATACTTGACTTTGTTATAGCAAATGGCAGATGTTATTCTTCACTTTGCAAAAAAAAACAAAAAAAAAACTTGAAAATCAACTGAGTTCTGTTCATTCAAAAAACGTCCGTTTCCCACAAGTCACCCTGTATATCTATATAATTTCGATATAGATATTCGATATCGAAATTTGAATATCGCCCACCCCTAGCCTGTGGCTCCATTTATATTTTACTTCATTAGGAGTGTCTGTATTGTATGAGTAGGTAGTAGGTACATCGGTGAACTGTTACGCAGATCTCCTGAACAAGGTATGTTTTGTTGCTGCAATAGAAATTTTGAACACACGTGCAAATTTGTTGTTTATAGTGTATTTGCTCGTTGCTCAGCGTGCAGAGAATTATTAATAGACCTTGAGCAAGCCAAATTAATCACCGATGACTTATTTGAACTGCCAGTCGATAAATAAATGAAAAGTAATGCTATTTAATTGGGCTTTTTAATAAGTTTTTGCTTTTATTTTGGGTGCGTTTAATTTTTTCGTATTCGCTTGTAAATTATCGCAAATGAACAGCCTTTTCTCAAAAATAAAGACTTTTGAAGTGCTCCCTGTACACCATAACTAATTCGATTAAAACTTTACTGGCTATTACATCATGTTTCGTATTACCATAACATCAGTAGTTGGCCATTTGGTGCAATTTGAAGCATCCTGTGTTCTTACACATTCAGTTGAGTCATTAAAGTGACCAACGGCTATGATTTAGCAATCGTTTGTTTACAATAAAGTAGTAAGTCGTGACCACTCACAGTAACATGTTCTAAAAAAAATGTATCTGTGAAAAGAATTTAAAGTTTGAGGTGCAAATGTGTTCCAATTTTGGATTATGTGTAACAGAAAGTTATTAGAGAAAGTATATAGTGCGCTTTTGAAAGGAAAAAGTATGTACGCTTAAGTTAGAGAAAGAAACAACAAAAAAAGGCTTTTAATTTCATCCAGATAATCTACATAGAGAATTTTATGACACTTGCTATTTAAAGTAAAGACATCTCAGTTGAATTTTTTAATCCGGGAATGCTGTACTTTTTAATAAAACTTTCCCATTGGATAAGCACTTTTTTTTTGTAATTCATCCTTATTAGGGTTGCTTTGGGATAATTCTTATTTGATTTTTGTTAGTTTAAAAGGTTTACTGGTTTTAGACTTGTAACGTAGAAAATCCAATTTATTCCTGTGCTAATGATTTTTTTTTCAATTTGCTTTAGTCGAAAAAAGTATATTTTTGTTTTAATAAAATGGTTATACAGGGTGTCCCAGATAACATTTCCAGCATGGGGATCTTGCTTATTAAAGAGATGCAGGTTTGCTTAAATTAGATGAATTATTCTTAAGTATGAGAGGAGCTACAACCTTTTTGCAAAAGTACAAAATTCCTGGTACTTCGGAAAAAAATATTGCTTTTTCTCTCCGTCAAAATGGCTTTAGAATAGTTGAATGTGCTTTTTGCCTCTTTTTGATGAGATATCACTTGCCATATCTATTTTTATAAATAACTCAACACATTAGGAAAAATCGTATTTGATCAATATTATTTAGTTAGCTTTAAAACATGCTAGACGAACAAGTTGGCTCTGGAGTAGTTACGTGTGTTTTTTTTTCTTCTTTGGCACATCTGGTAGTTACATTGTGCCTGGACTTATTTAATTTACTATTGTTCCTGACGGAGGGTTGAATCTCTAAATTTGTGGTACACTTTTTTCTGCAAATGCAAGGTTGTTATATGTTTAGATGAAATCTTATGTTATATTTTCTTTAATACTTAATAATGGATCTATGGCTTGATAGGAAAAGTAGCCTTTGACTTTTAGGGGCTAGCATAATTTATTAATTATAAATTTACATTCCATAGTGACTTATGATACAATGCTTTTCATCTACGTTCAATTGTTGGTAAAAAGATTTCAGTAAATCTTCGTCTACAACTTCTGCACACTCCTGTGAGTCGATATGAGGCTTTACACAAACAGGATTATACACTACACTGCAAATTGTGAATATCTGCTTGTTTAAATATACCTGATTATTCGAAGCCCACTTTAAAATCTTGTTATTACACGCGCAGTGCCATGGATTTCCATATACAAGCATTGAACTGACATTCTTAATACTATTTAATGTTTCTTGGGCAAGAAACGTTAAGTTATTAAACTGTATAAATAGAACTCTTAAGGAATTAATAGGAATAAAAATATTTGCATCGATTTTGCGTAATCCGTTGTTGTTTAAATAGAGTTTCTTTAAGTTGATTGTCCCAAAAAAACTGTCTTTATCGATATTTTCTATTTTGTTGTTGCTTAAATCTACAACTTCCAGACATTGCAGCTTGTCGAATGCGTTCCTCTGGACCCTACGCAATTGGTTGTGTGAAATTACTAAAACCATCAACATTGGGGTATTTTGAAACCATTCTTGCTCGAAATAATCCAGTTGGTTGTCACTCACAGAGAACGAGAATAATTTGGTTAAATTACTGCAAATGTTGTAATCCAAAAATTTCAGTTTGTTTCTATTTAAGTTTATGTTTTCTACGGGTAAGTTTTCGAAAACACCCACCTCGATCGATTCAATTTTATTGTTCTAAAAATTGATCACAGTTAAGTGGGGAAGATTTTTAAAAGCGCCCTTTTTTAAGGTTCTCACCTTGTTTTCTATGAATCTTATTGTTCGAAGATTTTCTAAATTGGTGATAGCGTCTTCATGAAAAATGGGTATCGATTGCTTGAAGCCGTCTATAATCTCCAACTTGTTAGGGACGTTCAGGTTTGAAATGCATCCAGTTATGGATGGACTTGATGTCTTGAAATTTTTCGTAATGTCTGTCGATAGTGTGACCTTTGTGTTATTAAAAGTTACTTTATCACAACAGTTGACGTGCAGAAATAGCATGATAAATAAAGTCCAAAATATAATGGCTGCGTTAAATAAAAAGCGTTTCATTGCGAGTCACAAGTTTTTATGAAACTGTAGTTGAATAGTGATAACTTTAAATTATTAACTTTTTCACCCACAACTAATAAACCATAGTCGAGTTGGGAATGGTAGTGAGATTGTTACATAAACCGAGAATTACTTCATACTGAATGGTATCAACAAATACAGTAAGCCAGTGTGAGATGGTCAGGCTTGCGTGCTAATAAATAAGAAACTATATCGTTATTGATAGATAACACTTAAACATCAGTAGCGGATTAAGCATTTGGCGGCACCTAAAGCCGGGTCCACATTTGCGAGCTAAAGTGAGAGCCGAGCCTAGCGCAATCCATCATTTTAGCGAGCCTGCTAAATACCAACACTTGGCTGACCGGTTTTGTTGCACTCGCGAACCTGTGGTCCCATTAAACTGTTAAGAGGCAGGCTCGCTGAAATGATGGATTGCGCTAGGTTTGGCTCTCACTTTTGCTCGCAAATGTGGACGCGGCTTTACGTTAGCTCGATTTGATGCCTCACTCCAAACATTTAAAATGAGGTTTGTTTCTCAATGTTACTGATAGTAAAAAAAAAACATAAAAACAACCAATAGCGTATTGTAATATTTTAATTTATTTTATGCTAAATATAACAGCAAAAATATAAACAAATAATTTTAAATAGGAATTTGATGTTACAAGTATTGGCAAATCCTTAATTGGCTGACTGTAAATGCCTTATATCTCAAATCTTTTAATTTTTGACATCTTTTGGCAAGTATCGCGTCCATACTTTTCTCAAATCGTCTTAGAATTCCTCTTTTAATAGAAAGTCAATCTAATGTTCTTTCTACATTCCTCAACAAATTTTAATAAGTTTCAAGTTTGGGGATTTTGATGGCAACTACATAACCGACACTTATTATCCTGGAACTACATTGCTCAAAACAATTAAGGGATAAATAGGTTTGCAAACAACATTTTAATCGGTTTTAGCAGTATATTTTGTCGCTGCTTTGCTGTATATTTAAGATGAATATCCTGTTTAAATATCTAAATTTGTGGTAAAATTTCTTCTACAAATGCAGGTCCTGAAAATGTTTCAGATAAAGCATCTTAAGTCGTATTTTATTTTATCCAAAATCATGCATCTATGGCTTCTTGAGAAAAGTAGCCTTTGTTTTTCTTTAGTGGCAAACATAATGTATTAATTATAAATTTTATATTCCATAATCGCCTTTAATACAGTTTTTTTCATCCACGTTCAATTGCTTGTAAAAAGATTTCAGTAAATCTTCTTCCACAACTTCTGTACACTCCTGTGAGTCGATACGAGGATTTAAACAAACAGGATTAGACGCTACTCTGCAATCTGTGTATAAATGCTTGTTTACATTTATTTTATGATTCGATGCCCACTTTAAAATCTCGTTATTGCACGCGCAGTGCCATGGATTTCCATATACAAGCATTTGACGGACAGTCTTAACACTATTTAATGTTTCTTGGGCAATAAACGTAAAGTTATTAAACTGCATAAATAGAATGTCTAAGGAATTAGTGGGATTAAAAATATTTGCATTGATTTTGCGTAATCTGTTATTGTTTAAGTATAGTTTCTTCAAGTTTACTGTTCCAAAAAAGCTATCTTTATCGATATTTTCTATTTTGTTGTGGCTTAAATCTATAGTTGTGAGGGTTTGCAGCCTGTCAAACGCGTTCCTTGGTATCCTCCGCAGTTGGTTGTGTGAAATTACCAAAACCATCAACATTGGGGTATTTTGAAACCAGTCTTGCTCGAAATAATCCAGTTGGTTGTGGCTCACAAAGAACGATATTAATTTGGTTAAATTACTGCAAACGTAGTATTCCAGAAATTGCAGTTTGTTGTGTTTTAGGCTTATGTATGTCACGGGTAAGTTTGCGAAAACGCCCACCTCGATCGATTCGATTTTATTGTTCTCAAAATTGATCACAGTCACGTGGGGAAGATTTTTGAAGGCGCCCTCCTTTAAGGTTTTTACGTCATTTCCTATGAATCTTATTGTGACGAGGTTTTCTAAATTTATTATAGCGCCTTCATGAAAAATCGGTATTGATTGGTTGAAGCCGTCTATTCTTTCCACCTCAAAATGGACGTTCAGGTTTGAAATGCATCCAGTTATGGTACTTGAAGTCTTGAAAATTTTGCTGATGTCTGTCGATAATGTGACCCTTGTGTTATTAAAAGTTATTTTATCACAACAGTTGACATGCAGAATTTGCGTGGTGGATAAAGTCCAAAATATAATGGCTGCGTTAAATAAAAAGTGTTTCGTTGCGAATCACAAGTTTTTATGAAACTGTAGTTGAATAGTGATAACTTTAAATTATTCACTTTTTCACCCACAATTAATAAACTGTAGACGAGTTGGGAATGGTAGTAAGATTGTTACATAAACCGAGAATTACTTCATACTGAATCGTATCAACAAAAATACAGTCAGCCAGTGTGAAATGGCCAGACGTGCGTTATTATCTCTTATAGTAGTTATTAATAAATAAGTAATAACAATATGGTAGATGATGGCGCTTGTAGTCACTTAGTAGTGAGTAGCGGATTAAGTATTTGGGGCACCTAAGCGTAGCTAGATCTTAAAAATTTTAAATGAGGTTTGTTAATTAACACTTCTGAAATTTAAAAAAACTATAAAAACAACAATTATAGTAATGTAATATTGGTATTTATTTAGATAAAATGGCACAAAATAGGTGATTACATTAAATAGCAGAAATACAACAAATAGTGTCAAAAATTTACATTCATTTCAATATTTTATTGTAAATCCTTTATAAAACATTTACTGATTTACATTAAGATAGGCGCTGAAATGCAATTAATCAGTTCTGCAACAGTTTGATGCGCTCACATATTATACTAAATTGTTTGGTTTCAACATGAATTTCTACGAGTTAGCGACAGTGTGTGCTCTCGAGATGATGAGAGGACGAAATTCAAACCTATATGACACAAAACAGTTGTGTGAAGTCGCGTAATCGTTCAGTTTGTGTCAAGACAAATTTACAGTTGTACATCAGTTGCATGTGAGCGCGTTGTCGTACACACCAATTGTAATGCTCAAAACAATTAAGAGATGTATAAAAGTTTGCAAACAACATCTTAATCAGTTTGAGCAGTATATTTTGTCGCTACTTTGCTCTGTTTCAGATCAATATCCTGTTTAAATATCTAAATTTGTGGTAAGTTTTCTTCTACAAATGCAGGCATGATGTCTTGAAAATGTTTTCGATAAAGCATCTTATGTTATATTGTATTTTATCCAAAACAATGCGTCTATGGCTCGTTGAAAAAAGTAGCGTTTGTTTTTCTTTAGTGGCAAACATAATATATTAATTATACTCGGAAATGTGAGATTCAATAGTTACTCTAGGAGACAGTTTTTTTCATCCACGTTCAGTTGCGTGTAAAAAGATTTGAGTAAATCTTCGTCTACAACTTCTGTACACTCTTGTGAGTCGATATGAGGATTTACACAAACAGGATTATGCACTACTGTGCAATCTGTAGGTTTGTTTACATTTATTTTATGATCCGAAGCCCATTTTAAAATCTTGTTATTGCACGCGCAGTGCCATGGATTTCCATATACAAGCATGTGACGGACAGTCTTAACACTATTTAATGTTTCTTGGGCAACAAACGTTAAGTTATTCAACTGCATACATAGAACTTCTAAGGATGTGGAAATAAAAAGATTTGCATCGATTTTGCGTAATCTGTTGTGGTTTAAGAAGAGATCCAATAAGTTTACTGTTCCAAAAAAGCTATCTTTATCGATAAATTCTATATAGTTGTGGCTTAATACTATAGTTTGGAGGGATTTCAGCCTGTTAAAAGCGTTCCTCGGTATCCTCCGTAATTGGTTGTGTGAAATGTCCAAAATTTGCAACCTTGGGGTATTTTGAAACCATTCTTGCTCGAAATAATCCAGTTGGTTGTGGCTTACAAAAAAAAAGATTAATTTGGTTAAATTACTGAAAACGTTGTAATCCAAAAATTTCAGTTTGTTGTTGTTTAGTCTTATATATCGTATGGGTAAGTTTGCGAAGACGCCCACCTCGACCGATTCGATTGTATTGTTCTGAAAATTGATAATTTCCAAGCTTGGAAGTTTTTTAAATGCGCCTCTTTTTAAGGTTCTTACAGCACTTCTTGAGAACTGTATATCGCTGAGATTACCTAAATTAGTTATAGCATCTTCGTGAAAAATCGGTATTGATTGGTCAAATCCTTTAACAATTTTCACCTCCATGGGGACGTTCCAGTGTGAAATGCATCCAGTTATGGTACTTGAAGTCTCGAACATGTTGATGGGGTCTGTCGATAATGTGACCGTTGTCTTATTAAAAGTTATTTTATCACAACCGTTGACGTGCCGAATACGTGCAGAAGACGTGGTGAATAAAATCCAAAATATAATGGCTGCGTTTAATAATAAGTACTTCATTATGAATCACAAGTTTTTCTAACCTGTAGTAGTTGAATAGAGATACCTTTGATTTGCTAACTTTTTCACCCACAATTAATAAACCACAGCCGAGTTAGGGACGGTATTGAGATCGCTACATAAACCGCGAATTACTTGTAACTGGATCGTATCCACAAAGCCAATGTGAAATGGTCAGACTTGCATTATTATCTCTTATAGTAGTTATCAATAAATAACTAACAACAATATTGTAAACGATGACGATTAGAAGTCAGTAGCGGAATAAGCATTTGGGGGCACCTAGACGTATATCGACTTAAAATAACTCCTGAAAAATTTAAATAAGGTTTTTTACAGAGTAAATAGTATATTGTAAACGTTTTATGTGTTTTATTTGCTCAGTATATCTATACAAAACTAATTTTTTACATTTAATAACAGAAATGTGAACAAATAGTTTCAAACAAGAACTTTATGTTATATTCGTTGTATCTCCAATTTCTTATTTATTAGTTGATTACTGTCCTACATTATAGTCATCAAATCAGTTAATTTTTGAAATTGTTTGCAAGGTATGCCGTCCACACTTTTTAGTAAATCATTCTAATATTTTAGCGGCAACATTTTGAGTCCTTACATGTAATTTTTTTGTACGATATCTGTTGATTTTCTTCGGCTCAAGCATTAAATTTAATAAAGTGGTTATTAGGGTTTCTCATATTTGACCGTTTTGCTTGTTCCGGGATTCCAGGAAGGAATAACTTCAAATCAAATAGGTGTGTAATGGGTAGTTCACACGGTGACATCTGATGTCGCGATATCAAAAGTCGCGACATCAAATGTCACCGTGTGAACTACCGCTAATGCATTTTCTTCATGATTATTATAATTACTAAAATGACATTGGCAAGAGAAATTTTGGGAAATGTAACCTTTCTATTGCAATTTTATACTTATGAATAATATAATTTTTACAATGAATATTTTGCAATAATGTTTTAGAAAACAAAGGTGGTGAATGCTTCGGTCACTTAAGTCTTTTTCTTAATTTATTAACAAAAAGTCCTGCTCCATAAAATCAAATTGAGAGCATCTAGCGGCAAAGAAACGTTTTTATTAACAAAATTTCATTTTTACAGTATTTTGCTTCGCATTAAAATAGTACCTACTGTAAACGTATTTTGATGATATATCTTTAACCGACAACCCTGAAGATGTCACCGATAAAGGAGGTTGAAACGTCGGTTATGAAAAAATCTTCGACGCGGTTATAACCCGGTAACAACTTATATACATTGAACATCGGCCGCGGAAGCCTTCAACATAGATTTATTATATACCACTTTTTAGTAGCAGGACTGTTAGTCGATAGAAAAACTTATTTTAAAGCGAATATTTCATATCAACATGGGTCCAAAAACGCTTTATTTTAAAGATACAGGGTGTTGAAATTTTCGACAAAAAAACGTTAATGTTTAACCGTTTCTCAACCAGTAGATGTATTTAAACCAAATTTGGTTTCAGCACCACCTTATAGGTTACCACAATCGGTGAAAATTTCAAGTTGTAAGGTTCAGTTTCAATAAATTTTATAAAAAACTAGTACGGACTTGTTTAAAATCAATTTCGATCTTGTTTTTAGGTAGAACATTTAATTTAAAACAAAAAGTGTTTCTTGAGTTTTCTTCGTATCTGCCACCTTGCATCTTTAAAATGAAACGTTTTTGGTTGATATAAAATATTCGCTTTAAAATAAGTTTTTCTACCTACGGCTTGTTGAGAAAAGTAGCCTTTGTTTTTCTTTAGTGGCAAACATAATGTATTAATTTAAGAACTACTTAAAGAACTCGTATAGCATGCTTTTGTACCCTTCCGCCTTATTGATACATTTATCATCCACGTTCAGTTGCGTGTAAAAAGATTTCAGTAAATCGTCGTCTACAACTTCTGTACACTCCTGTGAGACGATCTCGATATGAGGATTTAAACAAACAGGATTATGCACTACTGTGCAATCTTTGTGTAACTGCTTGTTTACATTTATTTTATGATCCGAAGACCACTTTAAAATCTTGTTATTGCACGCGCAGTGCCATGGATTTCCATATACAAGCATTTGACGGACCCTCTTAACACTATTTAATGTTTCTTGGGCAAAAAACGTTAAGTTATTAAACTGTATACTTAGAACTCTCAAGGATTTAATTGGAATAAAAATATTTGCATGGATTTTGCGTAATCTGTTGTTGTTTAAGTAGAGTTCCTCTAAGCGTAGAAGTCCAAAAAAACTTTTTTCATCGATAAATTCTATTTCGTTGTGACTTAACTCAATAACTTGCAGACTTGGCAGCTTGTCAAACGCGTTCCTCTGTATCCTCCACAGTTGGTTGTGTGTTATTACCAGAAACTTCAACATTGGGGTATTTTGAAACCAGTCCTGTTCGAAATAATTTAGATGGTTGTAATTCAAATAAATGTAAAATAAATTTGTGAAATTGCTGAAAACGTTGTAATCCAAAAATTTCAGTTTGTTGTTACTGAAGTTTATTTCTCATACGGGTAAGTTTGCGAAAACGCCCACCTCGATCGATTCGATTGTATTGTTCTGAAAATCGATAGTAACCAAGCCTGGAAGATTTTTGAAGGCGCCTCTTTTTAAGGTTCTCACAGCATTTCCTGGGAATTCTATTGCGTGTAGATTTTCTAAATTGGTTATAGCATCTTCATAAAATATCAGAACTGATTGGTCGGAGGCAACTATTCTTTCTACCTCGGTAAAGAGGTTTAAGGCTGAAATGCATCCATTTATTGAATTTAAAAACTCGAACTTTTTGTTTAAGAATATTGATAATGTAACGCTTGTATTATTAAAAGTTATTTTATCACAACAGTTGACGTACAGAAACAACATGGTGAATAAAGTCCAAAATATAATGGCTACGTTAAATAAAAAGCGTTTCATTGCGAATCACAAGTTTTTATGAAACTGTAGTTGAATAGTGATAACTTTAAATTATTAACTTTTTCACCCACAATTTATAAACCATAGACGAGTTGGGAATGGTAGTAAGATTGTTACATAAACCGTAAATTACTTTATACTGAATCTTATCAACGAATACCGTCAGGAGATGTCAGTTGGTCAGGGTTGCGTACTAATAAATAAGAAACAATATCGTTAATGATAGCACTTGAAAATCAGTAGCGGATTAAGCATTTGGGGGCACCTAAGCCTAGCTCGATTTGATGCCTTACTCCAAAAATTACAATCAGGTTTGTAATTAACATTTCTGATAATAACAGAAAAATCATAAAAACAATAAATAGTGTATTGTAAAATTTAATTTATTCTGTACTAAATGTAACTGCAAAAATACAAACAAAAGGTTGTGTAAGTGAGTTATTGTCAAAAAAATTTGCAAATCCTTGATTGGCTGTAACTGCCTTTATCTTGGACTGATTAAATCAATTAATTTTGGACATCTTTCGGCAATTGACGTGTCCATACTTTTCTCAAATTCTTTTAGAATTCCTCTTTCTATAGAAACTCAACCTAATGTCCTTTCTACATTCCCCGACAAATCTTAATAGGCTTCAAGTTGGGGGGCCATGATGGCCACTACATAGCCGACACTTATTATCCTGGAACTAGATTGCTTAAAACAATTAAGGGGTAAATAAAAGTTTGCAAACAACATCTTAATCAGTATATTTTGTCGCTACTTTGCTGTACGTTTAAGATTAACATCCTGTTTAAATATCTAAATTAGTGGTAAAATGTCTTCTGTAAATGCAGGCATAATGTCTTGAAAATGTTTCAGATAAAGCATCTTAAGTAATATTTTATTTTATCCACAATAATGCATCTATGGCTCGTTAAGAAAACTAGCCTTTGTTTTTCTTTAGTAGCAAACATAATATATTAATTCATTTAATTGTCGTTGTTTTGGATACAGTTCTGATCCACGTTCAATTGCTTGTAAAAAGATTTCAGTAAATCTTTGTCTACAACTTCTGTACACTCCTGTGAGTCGATATGAGGATTTAAACAAACAGGATTATGCAATACACTGCAATTTGTAAATGAATTCTTGTTTAAATATACCATATGCTCCCAAGACCACTTTAAAATCTCGTTATTGCACGCGCAGTGCCATGGATTTCCATATACAAGCATTTCACGGACAGTCTTAACACTATTTAATGTTTCTTGGGCAAGAAAGGTTAAGTTATTAAACTGTATATGTAGAAGTGTTAAGGAATTAATATGAATAAAAAGATTTGCATCGATTTTGCGTAATCTGTTGTTGTCTAACCGGAGTTCCTCTAAGCGTAGAATTCCAAAAAAACTTCTTTCATCGATAAATTCTATTTCGTTGTAACTTAAATCTATATGTGTGAGGGTTTGCAGCCTGTTAAACGCATTCCTCTGTATCCTCCACAGTTGGTTGCTTGATACATCCAGAACTTGCAACTGTGGGGTATTTTGAAACCAGTCCTGTTCGAAATAATTTAGATAGTTGTCACCCAAATAAATCGCATATAAACTTGTTAAATTGCTGAAAACGTTGTAATCCAAAAATTTCAGTTCGTTGCTCTCTAGGTATATAAGTTCTACGGTTAAGTTTGCAAAAACGCCCACCCCGATCGATTCGATGGTATTGTTATTAAAATTGATAGTATTCAAGCTTGGAAGATTTTTGAAAGCGCCTCTTTTTAAGATTCTTACATCATTTTCTGCTAATTCTATTGCGTGGAGATGGTCCAAATTAGTTATAGCATCTTCATGAAAAATCGGTATTGATTGGTTAAATACTTCTACAACTTTTACCTCCATGGGGACGTTGCTGTTTGAAATGCATCCACTTATGGTACTTGAAGTCTTGAAAATTTGGTCGATGTCTGCCGATAATGTGACCTCTGTGTGATTAAAAGTTCTTTTATTACAACAGTTGACGTGCAGAAATAGCATGGTGAATAAAGTCCAAAATATAATGGCTGCGTTTAATAATAAATACTTCATTATGAATCACAAGTTTTTATAAAACTGTAGTAGTTGAATAGCGATAACTTTAAATTAATAACTTTTTCACCCACAAATAATAAACCACAGACGAGTTAGGGATGGTATTGAGATCGCTACGTAAACCGCGAATTACTTGTAACTGGATCGTATCCACAAAGCCAGTGTGAAATGGTGAGACTTGCATTATTATCTCTTATAATAGTTATCAATAAATAAGTAACAACAATATTGTAAACGATGACCCTTAGAAGTCAGTAGCGGATCAAGCATTTGGGGGCACCTAGACGTATATCGACTTAAAGGAACCCCTGAAAAATGTAAATAAAGTTTTTTAATCAACTGTTTTTATAAAACAAAGATCATAAAAGCAAAGTAAATAGTATATTGTAAAAGTTTTATGTATTTTATTTATGCTCATTGTCAGTATAGCTATACAAAACTAATTTTTTACATTTAAAGGCAGAAATGTGAACAAATAGTTTCAAAGAAGAACTTTATGTTGTATTCGTTGTCTCTCCAATTTCTTATTTATTAGTTGGCTACTGTCCTAAATTATACTTAGTCATCAAATCAGTTAATTTTTGAAATTATTTGTTTGCAAGGTATGCCGTCCACACTTTTTAATAAATCATTCTAATATTTTAGCGACAACATTTTGAGTCCTTACATGTAATTTTTTTGTACGATATTTGTTGATTTCCTTCGGCTCAAGCATTAAATTTAATAAAGTTGTTATTAGGGTTTTTCATATTTAACCGTTTTGCTTATTCCGGGATTTCGATAAAGAATCACACCTCTTACCGGAATCCCTGGATGTAATTAATTATGTCTATCCTTTGAAATAAACAATCAGAAATACGAAGGGAGCGGTTAATTACTTAAAAATAACTTCAAATCAAATAGGTGTGTAATGGGTAGCTCACACGGTGAAATCTGATGTCGCGACATCAAATGTCACCGTGTGAACTACCCTTAATGAATTTCCTCCATGACTATTATAATTACTAAAATAACATCGGTAAGAGAAATATACATTTGGGAAATATAACCTTTCTATTGCAATTTTATATTGATGAACACAATAATATAATTTTTCAATGAATTTTTGCAATAATATTTTAGAAAACAAAGGTGATGAATGCTTCAGTCACAAGTCTTTTCTTAATTATTAACAAAAAGTCCTGCTGCAGAAATCAAATTGAGAGCAACTAGCAGCAAAGAGACGATGTTTTTATCAACAAAATTTCATTTTTACACTATTTTGCTTCGCATTATAACGGCACATAAAATTAGTACTGTAAACGTATTTTGATATAATGTTTAACCAACAACCCTGAAGATGTGGCCGATAAAGGAGGGTAAAAACGTCGGTTATGAAGAAACCTTCGACGTGGTTCCAACCCGGTAACAACTTATATACATTGGACATCGCCCGCGCATGCCCACAGCATAGATTGATGATATAAACTTTGTCATGGAGACCGGGTTTCTTTACACATACTGTGGGTGTACATAGTTTTTAATATAAAGCAGAAATATTATTTTCCAGTAGGAATCAAGTTTTGCCATAAATTAATGAAATAAACTTTTATAAGGGGTGATAATATCAGAAAGATCTTTACACAAAATAACATATTTTAAATATTCCTGGATCTTCCGGGACAGTAAGTATTTCCGGGGATATATAAAATGCGTTAAAATGGACTGGTATTCCGGAAGAGCAATCCTAGTAACCACTGTAGCGAAAAATGTTGGAGCAGGTGCTTTCATTAACTCTCAAATCTTGTAAAAAGTTGTGAGTAAATCGTCGTCTACAACTTCTGTAAGTCGATATGAGGATTTAAACGAACAGGATTGAACACTACAATACAATTTTTGTTAAAATATACGTTATAACTCCAAGCCCACTTTAACATCTTCTTGTAGCAGGCGCAATGCCATGGATTTCCGTATACAAGCAATAGCGTGACATTCTTTAAACTATTTAATGTTTCTTGAGCGATAAACGTTAGATTATTGAAGTGCAAATATAGAAATAATAAGGAATCTGTGTGAATAAAAGTATTTGGATCGATTTTGCGTAATTTGTTGTTAAATAAATTGGGTTAATTGTCGCAAACATTGTAATCCAAAAATGTCAGTTTATTGTTGTTTAGGTTGATAAATCGTACGGGTAAGTTTGCGAAAACGCCCACCAACTCGACCGATTCAATTTTGTTGTTTTCAAAATCGATATTATGCAAGCCTGGTAGATTTTTGAAAGCGCCTCTTTCTAAGGTTTTTACAGCACTTTTTGTGAATTCTATTCTGCCAAGATTTTTTAAATTAGTTATAGCGTCTTCATGAAAAATTGGTATTGATTGGTTAAATCCTTCTACACTGTTTACCTCCATGGGGACGTCCAAGTGTGAAATGCATCTAGTTATGTAAGTATTTAAAACCAAGATTTCTTTGCTGGTGGTTATCATCGATAAGGCAACGTACGTGCCTTCAAAAGTTATTTTATCACAACAGTGCAGAAATTGCGTGGTGAATAAAGTCCAAAATATTGTCGCGGCTCTTATTGAGATCGGGCCAAAATGCCCAGGGGCGGCGCTGAATTATGGGGGCTAAGCTCTAACACACTCACTAGCTCAATGAAATGAGACACTCGCTTGGCATAAAATATATTTATTATATAAAAACATAAAAACACTAAACACTTTACATAAACTGACACAATTACTCTAAATAATTAAATCAAACGCGGGGCGCAACTCTAAATATTTAAACCGAACGCAACTAGAAAACTTACTTCGCAACCGGAAAACCGCTAGAAGCTCGACCGTAAGTCTCGAGATCCGCGCCACGAATATCCTCCAAGTCCCGAAAGGCGGGAATCGTTGGAAGAGGAGTCCAACTGACCCTCGGACCACGGCGTCCGACCAACGAATCTTGAATCTCTGTCCAGGTTTTCGCAAAAACCACCCCCACGTTGAAAACGCTTTCCCGCGCGACCGTTACAAACCTGGGCGGCACATTTCGCCCAAAGCATCGGAAAGTCCAAATTACATCAATAAAGTAATCTTCAACTACATCCTGAGCACGCCCTGCGCTCCTGGGGGTTTATGGTAGGCCCAATTACGCTCCAATGTGCTCGAACCGACAAGCACTCATCTTGCCGCGTTTGACAAGAATTCCAAAAAGTACAGCTGTGACAATATAATGGCTGCTTTAAATAAAATGCGTTTCATTGTGGATCACAAGTTTTTATAAAACTGCAGTTGAATCGTGATAACTTTGAATTATTAACTTTTCAACAACAATTAATAAACCATAGTCGAGTTAGGGTTGGTATTAAAATTGTTACATAAACCGTGAATTATTTCATACTGAATCTTATCAACGAATACCGTAAGCCGATCAGTTGGTCAGGCTTGCATAATCATATAGTTATTAATAAATATGTAAAAACAATATCGTATATTTAAAATGAGGATTGATTCTCAACAGTTCTGATGATAACAAAATACGATATTGTAATATTTTAATTAATTTTGTGCTAAATATAAACAAACAGTTTTAATAAGGCACTTTATGTTACATTTTTTACATATCCTATTATTAGCTGTAACTCCCTTATGTCTTTAGAATGATCTGATCGATTAAATTTTAGAATCTTTTGACAGGTATTCTTCGTCCATACTTTTATAAAATTATTTTCATGTTCATTTTTTTCCTTAGAGATCAAAAACGGCACCTAGATCCCTTTTTATATTCTCTAAATTTTTTTAAAAGTAATTTCAGTGGAGGCTGCGATTGTCACTACATAACCGACACTTTTTGATCGTGAGACTATTCTGTCGCTACTTTGCTGTATGTTTATGATCAATGTTCTGTTTAAATATCCAAATTTGTGTTAAGTTTTCTTTTGCAAATAATAATTTTGTAATACGTATCTTCAGATAAATACCTTATTTGTTACATTTACTTTAATATTATAGTATAGTTTATTATTATAAATTTAAATTCCAAAGCCCCTAGGACAGTTTTTTATATCCACGTTCAATTGCTTGTAAAAAGATTTCAGTAAATCTTCGTCTACAACTTCTGTACACTCCTTTGAGTCGATATGAGGATTTACACAAACAGGATTATGCACTATACTGCAATCTGTGTTTAACACTTTGTTTAAACGTAAGTTTTTATCCGATGCCCACTTTAAAATCTGTTTATTACACGCGCAGTGCCATGGATTTCCATATACAAGCATTTGACTGACATTCTTAATACTATTTAATGTTTCTTGGGCAACAAACGTTAAGTTATTAAACTGTATATTTAGAACTTTCAATTTAAGAGGAATAAAAATATTTGCATCGATTTTGCGTAATCTGTTGTTGTCTAACCAGAGTTCCATTAAATGTACTGTTCCAAAAAAGCTATCTTTATCGATAAATTCTATTTTGTTGTGACCTAAATCGATAAACTCCAGATATGGCAGCTTGTCAAACGCGTTCCTCTGTATCCTCTACAGTTGGTTGTATGAAATTCCCAAATGTTTCAACTTTGGGGTATTTTGAAACCAGTCCTGTTCGAAATAATTTAGATGGTTGTAATCCAAATAAATGTAAAATAAATTTGTTAAATTGCTGAAAACGTCGTAATCCAAAAATTTCAGTGTGTTGTTAGATAGGTCTATACTTCTCTTATGGGTAAGTTTGCGAAAACGCCCACCTCGATCGAATCGATTGTATTGTTCAGAAAACTGATAGTTTTCAAGCTTGGAAGATTTTTGAAAGCGCCCCTTTTTAAGGTTCTTACAGCACTTCTTGAGAACTGTATTCTGCGGAGATTTTCTAAATTAGTTATAGCATCTTCATAAATAATCGGTACTGATTGGTCGAAGGCATCTATTCTTTCTACCTCGGTAAAAAGGTTTAAGGCTGAAATGCTTCCATTTATTGAATTTAAAGACTCGAAATTTTTGTTTGAGAATATTGATAATCTAACGCTTGTATTATTAAAAGTTTTTTTATCACAAGAGTTGACGTACAGAAACAACATGGTGAATAAAGTCCAAAATATAATGGCTACGTTAAATAAAAAGCGTTTCATTGCGAATCACAAGTTTTTATGAAACTGTAGTTGAATAGTGATCTCTTTAAATTATGACTTTTTTCACCCACAACTAATAAAACAGACGAGTTAGGTATGGTATTGAGATTGTTACATATACCGAGAATTACTTCATACTGAATCGTATCAACAAAAATACAGTCAGCCAGTGTGAAATGGTCAGACGTGCGTTATTATCTCTTATAGTAGTTATTAATAAACAAGTAATAACAATATCGTATATGATGGCACTTCTAGTCACCTAGTAGTCAGTAGCGGACTAAGTATTTGGGGCACCTAAGCGTAGCTAGATCATAAGGTCCCTCTTTAAAAATTTTAAATGAGGTTTGTTAATTAACACTTCTGAAATTTAAAGAAACTACAAAAACAACAATTATAGTAATGTAATATTGGTATTTATTTAGATAAAATGGCACAAAATAGTTGATTACATTAAATAGCAGAAATACAACAAATAGTGGCAAAAATTTACATTCATTTCAATATTTTATTGTAAATCCTTTATAAAAGATTTACTGATCTACATTAAGCTAGGCGCTGAAATGCAATTAATCAGTTCTGCAACAGTTTGATCCGCGAAAGGCTAAAGTGCGCTTACATATTATTCAAAATTAAATCATGAGTCACACAGACAACTAAATTGTTTGGTTTCAACATGAATTTCTACGAGTTAGCGACGATGTGTGGTCTCCTTAGATCATATAAACTACATGGATAACACAACACCATAGGAATATAGTTAAGACAATGTTGCCGACATGTACAACGTGCCTTTTTAAACCTACCTCTTTCTACATCATGTGGGCCCTATATGCGCTATCTTTGTTTTGGACCCGGGCCCGCTGTCATCGTAGCGCAACCGTGATAATAACTGTAACGTACTTCCTACCTAGCCTATTCTAGCGACTGACGCGTAAATGACATTTAGAATTTTTTGCTATTAAAATCGTCGTTTAATTGAATCAATTGATTCTAATAAGCGGTGTTTACTGTATTAAGTAAAACTTACTAAGTCTGATCTAATGTTATTGTATCCTCCCATATTTGACACGGAAACATCCGACTACATTGCATCTACCAGTAGTTCAAATAACGCTTTAGTTCAAATTTCGCGCGTAACCATAGTAACGCACACGATTTTACTCGGTGGGGCCGGAAAGCGAGATAGAAATATACTTTTATATGTGTTAGAAGGAGATGCAGTATAATTGTATGTCTGGGATATGTGTACAACATAGTTGCATTGTGGTAGTGTTATCCATGTAGTTTATATGATCTAAGGTGGTCTCGAGATGAGAGGACGAAATTCAAACCTATATGACACAAAACAGTTGTGAGAAGTCGCGCAACCGTTCAGTTTGTGTCAAGACAAATTTTCAGTAGTAATATACTAAGTGCATTGAAAATTATCGATAATTTTTGGTAAATATGCCCGAATGCAAGTTGAGCTGAAAAAATCACGAGTGCACTTCGTGATTTTTTCTGCTCCAACTTGCATGAGTGAAGATTTGTCAAAAATTATAGATTATTTGCAATGCACGAGTTATATTTTGTCAGAAAATTTCCTTCACCTAACCTATCTGTCAAATTAAAATGTTGTTTAATTTATATAAATTAAAGTATACCTACTACTTACTGCGATTGTTATTATTAATAGATAGATCATTTATAACTAATTTTTAATTTAAAAATTATATTTTAATAAAAATTAATGAACCAAATAGTATTTAGGTACATACATTATCTGTTATGTCAAATTTTACAAGTACTGTCAGAGTGGTGTGTCAGGGGTGTGTTTAATCTATATTAAAGTAACGTTATTGGTCGCCGACATCTGTCAAGACCAAAATACCTTATTCCCTCTCCAAATTTATATTTTCCACCAATCAAAAACTCAGATTTCTTAGAAACGACCAATAAACGCATGAAAATCTGTTAATTGCGAAAAGTAAATTATCAGTGTATGATTATGTTTATTGGCCGTTTAAAGGAAATCTGAGTTTGTTATTGGTTGAAAACGCAAATTTGACAGGTGAAGGGAATTTTCAGTTATACATCAGTTGCATGCGAGCGCCTTGTTGTATACACCAATGGTAATGACACCCGCAATCAAACTGTTGCGCAATTGATAATTGCATGTCAGCGCCTAACCTTATAGTTATCGAATCAATTAATTTTTACATCTTTTAACAAGCTTTGTCGTTGATAGTTTTTTCTTATGACTTCAGTTATGTTAACGATAACTTTTAAAGTCCTGCCTATTATTCCGGGTGTAAATGAAGTGTGGTGCACCCCCTTTTTTCTTTAGTTTTGTTTTTAGATTAATGAAATTTTAGACGTATGATATGTGCGGAAAACTTGGCTTTTTGAGCACGTGCACGCAATTGTTTCACTTCCGGTTTCGCCCGAAATGAGCCCAACTTTGTTATTTTAAATGGAACACCATTTTGGGCGAAGTCGGAAGTGAAACAATTGTGTGCATGTGCTCAAAAAACCAGGTTTTTTGCGCATATTATATGTCTAAAATTTTATTAATCTAAAATCAAAACTAAAGAAAAAAAGGGGGTGTACCACAGTTTATTTACACCCGGTATGTAATTTTTTTATAAGAGATCTGTTGAGTTTTTAGTCAAAAATTTTCTAAAAAATGACTATATAGGTTTGCTGAGGTTTGCTAATTTGTCTCCTGAATTCTGTGTAAAAAGATTTCAGTAAATCTTTGTCTTCAATAACTGAACATTTCTGTGAGTCGATATGAGAATATAAACAAACAGGATTAGACGACACTATAAAAAATTCTGTGTAATAATATTTGCTTAAGTGTAATTCTGAGTCTAAATTTACTTCATGATCCGAAGCCCACTTTAAAATATTGTTGTAGCACGCACAATGCCATGGATTTCCGTATACAAGCATTTGACCGACATTCTTAACACTGTTTAATGTTTTTGGTGCAATAAATGTTAAGTTATTATACTGGATAAATAGAGCTCGTAAAGAATTGTCGGAAATAAAAGCATTTGAATGGATTTTACGTAATTTGTTATTGTTTAAGAAGAGAAACTTTAATTTAACTGTTCCATAAAAACTATTTTTATTGATTAATTCAATTTTGTTGTTGCTTAAATCTATAACTTCCAGACTATGCAACCTGTCGAATGCTTTGTTCTGTATTGCCCGCAATTGGTTGTGCGAAATTATCAAAACCTGCAATAATGGGGTATTTTGAAACCATTCTTGCTCGAAATAATCCAGTTGGTTATGACTCGCAGAGAAGGAGAATAATTTGGTTAAATTGCTGAAAACCTCGTTTTCCAAAATATTCAGTTTGTTGTTTTCTAGGTTCAGGTATCTTACCGGTAAGTTTGCGAAGACGCCCACCTCGATCGATTCGATTTTGTTGTTCTCAAAATCGATCAGATTCAAGCGTGGAAGATTTTTGAAAGTGCTTTTTTTAAGATTTCCACCTCGTTTTCTATGAATCTTATTGTTCGAAGATTTTCTAAATTGGCTATAGCGGCTTCACGAAAAATCGGTATTGATTGCTTGTAGCTAACCATTTCTTCTACATCATTAGGGAAGTTTCTGTCTGACATGCATCCATTTATGGTCCATGATAAACTGACCGGGCCTGTCGTTAAGGACACCTTTGTGTCATTAAAAGTTATTTGGTTACAACAGTTCACGTACAGAAACTGCATGACGAACAAAGTCCAAAATATGATTGCTTCGTTTAATAATAAGCACTTCATTATGGATCACACGTTTTTATAAAACTGTGGTTGAATAGTGATAACTTTATATTATTAACTGTTTCACCCACAATTAGTAAACCATAGACAAATGAAGGATGTTTTAGAATAGTTACATAAACCGTGAATTACTTCATACTGAATCTTATCAACGAAAACGGTCAGCCAGTGTGAAATGGTGAGACTTGCGTACTTATTTTTCATGGTTAAGTATTAATAAATAAGTTACACAATCCTAAATGATATTACTCCTTTGTCGCTTAGAAATCAGCAGCGGGTTAAAAACATTTGGGGTCAACGATTTGATGAACTTCTGAAAAATTTAAAATGAGTTCTGATAATAACAAAATAGCATATTAAAATGTTTTATTAAATTTTGTGCTAAATATAATTATACAATATAATATAATAAAACCAATATCCTTAACAGAACTAGCCTTTGCAGATGATGTGATGCTATTAGCTAAAAGCGTGCAGGACTTGCAATTTAATCTAGACGTACGGGCAGATACATTAAGTAGATATAATATGAGTATTAATACAACGAAGACAAAGGGTATGGTTATAGCAGAAAATCATGAACGAGTTACAATTACGCTAGACCAAAAAAAATGATAGAGCAGGTAGCGAATTTTAAATATTTAGGAACAATAATTGCAGAGAATGGTAAACAGCAGGAAGATGTGAATAATAGAATTTTACTACGCCAACAATAAATGTTTGATAAGCAAGAAGGAGATATCAAAAGAAACAAAGACGTGAGTTTTTAATGCAGCGTACGTACCCATTCTCACGTACAGTTCAGAAACTTGGACACCATCACAAAAGCAAGGAATACATGCACAGGAAATGAGATTTTTGAGAAGAGTAGAGGGATGTAGACTGATCAATAAAATTAGTAACGAAAAAACTCGAAAAAACCTAGGAGTAGCAGATATTAAGAAAAAGATGGAAACGAATCGGTTAAGATGGCTTGGACATCTACTACGCATGCCAGAAAGAAGATACACGAAAATAGGATGGAAAATGAAGTTCGAGGGAAAAAGAGATAGAGGAAGACCAAGAATAAAATTTGAAAAAGAAGTGAGGCAGAGACTAGAAGCAAAAGGAATGAGCTGGAGAGATGTGCCAAAATTAGCTAACGATAGGCAGGAGTGAAGAAACATAACACAGAAATAAAAAAGCATACCTCGACACTGAAAGGTACTAGAAGAACAGATTAAGAAGAAGATATAATTAAATAATCAAAAAAAGTTTTATTACATTTAATAGCGAAAATATAAACAAACACTTTTAACAAGGCACTTTATGTTAGTTTTTTTTTTTAAATCCTATTATTAACTGTAACAGCCTTGTGTCGTAAGGCTGAACTAATCGATTAATTTTTAGATTCTTTTGACGTATTTTTAGTCCACTTTTTTAAAATTATTTTCAAGTTCCTCTTTTTCCTTAGGCTTAAAAAACGTCACTTAATTCCCTTATTATATTCTCTAAATTTTTTTAAAAGTAAATTAAGTTGGAGGCTGCGATGATCACTACATAACCGACGTTTTTTGATCCTGAGACTATTTTGTCGCTACTTTCCTGTATGTTTATGATCAATATCCTGTTTAAATATCCAAATTTGTGTTAAGTTTTTTTTTGCAAATAGGAGCATACCTTATTTGTTATGTTTTCTTTAATCCTAAATAATGTATATATGGCGTAGTAAAAATTAGCTAGCATAGTTTATTATTATAAATTTAAATTATATAGGTTGAAATATCACAGTGTTTTTTATCCACGTTCAGTTGCGTGTAAAAAGATTTGAGTAAATCTTCGTCTACAACTTCTGTACACTCCTTTGAGTCGATATGAGGATTTACACAAACAGGATTATGCACTACTATGCAATCTTTGTATAACTTCTTGTTTAAATGTACTTTATGATCCGAAGCCCACTTTAAAATTTCGTTATTGCACGTGCAGTGCCATGGATTTCCATATACAAGCATTCGACTGACATTCTTAACACTATTTAATGTTTCTTGGGTAATAAACGTTAAGTTATTAAACTGCATAAATAGAATGTCTAAGGAATTAATAGGAATAAAAATATTTGCATCGATTTTGCGTATTCTGTTGTTGTTTATGTAGAGTTCCTCTAAGCGCATTAGTCCAAAAAAGCTATCTTTATCGATAAATTCTATATCGTTGTGGCTTAAATCTATATATGTGAGGGTTTTCAGCCTGTTAAAAGCGTTCCTCGGTATCCTCCGTAATTGGTTGTGTGAAATGTCCAAATACGTCAACATTGGAGTATTTTGAAACCAGTCTTGCTCGTAATAATCCAGTTGGTTGTGGTTTACAAAAAAAAAGTGCAAGTTGGGTAAATTACTGAAAACGTTGTAATCCAAAAATTTCAGTTTGTTGTTGGTTAGTCTTATTGATCGTATGGGTAAGTTTGCGAAGACGCCCACCTCGACCGATTCGATTGTATTGCTATGAAAATCGATAAAAATCAAGCCTGGAAGATTTTTAAAAGCGCCTTTTTTTAAGGTTTTTACAGCACTTTCTGTGAATTTTATTCTGTGAAGATTTTTTAAATTAGTTATAGCATCTTCGTGAAAAATCGGTATTGATTGGTCAAATCCTTCTACATCTTTTACCTCCATGGGGACGTTCCTGTTTGAAATGCATCCAGTTAAGGTACTTGAAAGCTTGAAATTTTGGTTGTTGTCTGCCAATAATGTGACCGTTGTGTTATTAAAAGTTATTTTATCACAACAGTTGACATGCAGAAATTGCGTGGTGAATAAAGTCCAAAATATAATGGCTGCGTTTAATAATAAATACTTCATTATGAATCACAAGTTTTTATAAAACTGTAGTAGTTGAATAGCGATAACTTTGATTTACTAACTTTTTCACCCACAATTAATAAACCACAGACGAGTTAGGGATGGTATTGAGATCGCTACATAACCCGCGAATTACTTGTAACTGGATCGTATCCACAAAGCCAGTGTGAAATGGTCAGACTTGCGTTATTATCTCTTATAGTAGTTATCAATAAATAACTAACAACAATATTGTAAACGATGACGCTTAGAAGTCAGTACCGGATCAAGCATTTGGTTACCAGACGTATATCGACTTAAAGGAACCCCTGAAAAATTTAAATAAGGTTTTTTAATCAACCGTTTTTATAAAACAAGATCATAAAAACAGAGTAAATAGTATATTGTAAACGTTTTATGTGTTTTATTTGCTCAGTATATCTATACAAAACTAATTTTTTACATTTAATGGCAGAAATGTGAACAAATAGTTTCAAAGACACTTTATGTTATATTCGTTGTATCTCCAATTTCTAAGGTATGCCGTCCACACTTTTTAGTAAATCATTCTAATATTTTAGCGGCAACATTTTGAGTCCTTACATGTAATTTTTTTGTACGATATCTGTTGATTTTTTTTGCTCAAGCTATAAAATTAATAAAGTGGTTATTAGGGTTTCTCGTATTTGACCGTTTTGCTTATTCTGGGATTCCAGGAAGGAATAACTTCAAATCAAATAGGTGTCTAATGGGTAAAGCAAAAGTCCGCACTTAACGTTCTCAACTCTCTAAATAAGTAAGTTTTATGTTTAACGGGTCAACATTTTTTTTATGAACACCTTAGACACTTCTCATTGCATCATAAAATGGGTCGCCACCAAAAGTAACGAATTTAAATAAAAATATTTTTTTTATGGTTTGATGTAGATTGGTACTTTTGCCCAAAGTCCAAATTGATGGGGCAAAAGGCCGTTCGTGCGTTCGTCTAATTAAAATGTTTACCACGGTGTGTTATTTTATGAAATAAAAGTTAATTCTCTTCAAAAATACAAAATAAAAGCTCATTCAGTCCTCTAACAAAATTAAAAAATTATCACATTAATTTAAAAGAACACAAAAAATATTTGACAAATTCAACAAAAGTCACAGGCGAACTCGCCGGCTTCAAAATTTGAGCAACTTTCGTGCCACCAGTTGTGGCATTTACGGTACAGGTAATCTAGTCCTCGGCTGGTAGATCTTCATATATTTCTTAACAACCTGGGCAAACAATTTCGTTTTCCTCTTCTCTGACTTGGCTGTTTGTTAAATTATCGTAGAATCTTTCTATTTGGACTTTATTGGAACCTATAATCCTTCTGACGCTTATCTTTTTAGGCGTTCTTAATGAAAATTTGTGTCTAGATAAAAAAAAAACTTTTGGTCCAGTCGTCTCCCGCAATTTGTGACTCCTTATTAAAATCGTTTACGATGTTATTTTGCGAAGTAATTCTGTAGAACCTTACGTCCATCTATCTACAGCGATCAGCTAAACTTGCTTCGTGATCAGACGTAAAGGAGGATTTGAATCTTTCTAATGAAGTCACGCCAAAGTCCAGCTTTAATCTTTTTCTTAAGGATGATTCAGGAACTCCAGAAGTCTTCGATTGGATTTCTTCTTTCTCGCAATCTTCTCTTCGCCTCCTCCAATATTTCTGATGTAATCGGCTTTCTATCCGTCGTTCTCTTACAAGTTCCGAAAGAAATGATTTTTGTAGAATATATCAAAGTCATTTAAATAAAGACGGGGCAAAAGCCCCAGGCACGACTGTGGCTTTTTGCCCCCATGCGTGCTAATTACGATAGAAGCATTATGACGGCATCTTTAGTTTAAGTTAGGAAACGTTTGGCGACATGATTGTGTAGCTAAAATGGAGGGTGTTTATATAAAAAAAGTTGCATGCCGGTTGTGACAGACTTTTAAATATCAATGCCTAATAAAAGATCATCGAAAACTATAACAAGCCCAACATTTTTACACTTAGCTCATTTTCGCAGCGGTTTAACTGCCGATCAAGCTAGAACTATATGTGTCCACCACAGATACTGTATCTCAACTACCTATAATAAAACCTATTCTCTCTTAACTCTCCAGTCCTTCCTATCCCTAATAGGACTTTTACCCTAGTGCGGACTTTTGCCCGGGTTTACTCTAGTTCACACGGTGACATCTGATGTCGCGATATCAAAAGTCGCGACATCAAATGTCACCGTGTGAACTACCGATAATGCATTTTCTGCATGATTATTATAATTACTAAAATAACATTGGCAAGAGAAATTTTGGGTAATGTAACCTTTCTATTGCAATTTCATACTTATGAATAATATAATTTTTACAATGAATATTTTGCAATAATGTTTTAGAAAACAAAGGTGGTGAATGCTTCGGTCACTTGAGTCTTTTTCTTAATTTATTAACAAAAAGTCCTGCTCCATAAAATCAAATTGAGAGCATCTAGCAGCAAAGAAACGTTTTTATTAACAAAATTTCATTTTTATACTATTTTGCTTCGCATTAAAATAGTACCTACTGTAAACGTATTTTGATGATATATCTTTAACCGACAACCCTGAAGATGTCACCGATAAAGGAGGTTGAAACGTCGGTTATGAAAAAATCTTCGACGCAGTTATAATCCGGTAACAACTTATATACATTGAACATCGGCCTACAACATAGATTTATGATATACCACTTTTTAGTAGCAGGACTGTTAGTCGATAGAAAAACTTATTTTAAAGCGAATATTCCATATCAACATGGTTCCAAAAACGCTTCATTTTAAAGATACAGGGTGTTGAAATTTTCGAAAAAATAACGTTAATGTTTAACAGTTTCTCAACCAGTAGATATATTTAAACCAAACTTGGTTTCAGCACCACCTTATAGGTTACCACAATCGGTGAAAATTTCAAGTCCCACAAGCAACCAGTGGCGCAGTTGTAGGGGTTCAGTTTCAATAAATTTTATAAAAAACTAGAACGGACTTGTTTAAAATCAAACTCGATCTAGCTTTTAGGTAGAACATTTAATTTAAAACAAAAAGTGTTTCTTGAGTTTTCTTCGTATCTGCCACCCTGCATCTTTAAAATGAAACGTTTTTGGACCCATTTTGATATGAAATATTCGCTTTAAAATAAGTTTTTCTATCTAAGGCTTTTTAAGAAAAGTAACCTTTGTTTTTCTTTAGTGGCAAACATAATGTATTAATTATAAATTTTATATTCCATAGTCGCTTTTAATACAGTTTTTTTCATCCACGTTCAATTGCTTGTAAAAAGATTTCAGTAAATCTTTGTCTACCACTTCTGTACACTCCTGTGAGTCGATATGAGGATTTAAACAAACAGGATTATACACTACTGTGCAATCTGTGTATATATCTTTGTTTACATTTATTTTATGACCCGAAGACCACTTTAAAATCTCGTTATTGCACGCGCAGTGCCATAGATTTCCATATACAAGCATTTGACAGACCGTCTCAACACTATTTAATGTTTCCTGGGCAAGAAACGTTAAGTTATTAAACTGCATAAATAGAATGTCTAAGGAATTAGAGGGAATAAAAATATTAGCATCGATTTTGCGTAATCTGTTGTTGTTTAAGTACAGGTTCATTAAGTTTACTGTTCCAAAAAAACTATCTTTATCGATAAATTCTATATCGTTGTGGCTTAAATCTATAGTTGTGAGGGTTTGCAGCCTGTCAAACGCATTCCTCTATATCCTCCGCAGTTGGTTGTGTGAAATTACCAAAATAATCAACATTGGGGTATTTTGAAACCAGTCTTGTTCGAAATAGTCCAGTAGGTTATGACTCACAGAGAATATGATTAATCCGGTTAAATTGCTGCAAACGTTGTAATTCAAAAATTCCAGTTTGTTGTTATTTAGGTTTATGACTACTACGGGTAAATTTGCCAAAACGCCCACCTCGATCGATTCGATTGTATTGTTCTAAAAATTGATAGTATCCAAGCTTGGAAGATTTTTGAAAGCGCCCCTTTTTAAGGTTCTTACAGCATTTCCTGGGAATTTTATTGCGTTAAAATTTTCTAAATTAGTTATAGCATCTTCATAAAATATCGGAACTGATTGGTCGGAGGCAACTATTCTTTCTACCCCGGTTAAGAGGTTTAAGGCTGAAATGCATCTATTTATTGAATTTAAAGACTCGAAATTTTTCTTGAGGAATATTGATAATGTAACATTTGTATTATTAAAAGTTTTTTTATCACAAGAGTTGACGTACAGAAACAACATGGTGAATAAAGTCCAAAATATAATGGCTACGTTAAATAAAAAGCGTTTCATTGCGAATCACAAGTTTTTATGAAACTGTAGTTGAATAGTGATAACTTTAAATTATTAACTTTTTCACCCACAATTTATAAACCATAGACGAGTTGGGAATGGTAGTAAGATTGTTACATAAACCGTAAATTACTTTATACTGAATCTTATCAACGAATACCGTCAGCAGATGTCAGTTGGTCAGGGTTGCGTACTAATAAATAAGAAACAATATCGTTAATGATAGCACTTGAAAATCAGTAGCGGATTAAGCATTTGGGGGCACCTAAGCCTAGCTCGATTTGATGCCTTACTCCAAAAATTACAATCAGGTTTGTAATTAACATTTCTGATAATAACAAAAAAAATCATAAAAACAATAAATAGTGTATTGTAAAATTTAATTTATTCTGTACTAAATGTAACTGTAAAAATATAAACAAATGGTTGTGTAAGTGAGTTATTGTCAAAAAAAATTGCAAATCCTTGATTGGCTGTAACTGCCTTTATCTTGGACTGATTAAACCAATTAATTTTGGACATCTTTCGGCAATTAACGCGTCCATAATTTTCTCAAATTCTTTTAGAATTCCTCTTTCTATAGAAACTCAACCTAATGTCCTTTCTACATTCCCCGACAAATCTTAATAGGCTTCAAGTTGGGGGGCCGTGATGGCCACTACATAGCCGACACTTATTATCCTGGAACTAGATTGCTTAAAACAATTAAAAGGTAAATAAAAGTTTGCAAACAACATCTTAATCAGTATATTTTGTCGCTACTTTGCTGTACGTTTAAGATTAACATCCTGTTTAAATATCTAAATTAGTGGTAAAATGTCTTCTGTAAATGCAGGCATAATGTCTTGAAAATGTTTCAGATAAAGCATCTTATGTCATATTTTATTTTATCTACAATAATGCATCTATGGCTTGTTGATAAAACTAGCCTTTGTTTTTCTTTAGTAGCAAACATAATATATTAATTCATTCACTCATCGTAGCCGTCTAAACAGAAGTCATCCACGTCCAATTGCTTGTAAAAAGATGTCAGTAAATCTTCGTCTTCAACTTCTGTACACTCCGGTGAGTAGATATGAGGATTTAAACAAACAGGATTATGCACTACTGTGCAATATGTGTATAAATTCTTGTTTAAAAGTACGTGATGATCCGAAGCCCACTTTAAAATCTTGTTATTACACGCGCAGTGCCATGGATTTCCATATACAAACATATTAGTGACATTCTTAACACTATTCAATGTTTCTTGGGCAATAAACGTTAAGTTATTAAACTGCATATATAGAATGCGCAAGGAAGTAATAGGAATAAAAATATTTGCATCGATTTTGCGTAATCTGTTGTTGCTTAACCAGAGTTCCATTAAATGTACTGTTCCAAAAAAGCTATCTTTATCGATAAATTCTATTTTGTTGTGGCTTAAATCTATAGTTGTGAGGGTTTGCAGCCTTTCAAACGCATTCCTCTGTATCATCCACAGTTGGTTGTGTGAAATTATTAATTTTTTCAACATTGGGGTATTTTGAAACCAGTCCTGTTCGAAATAATTTAGAAAGTTGTAATGCAAACGAATCGTATCTAATCTTGTTAAATTGCTGAAAACGTTGTAATCCAAAAATTTCAAATGGTTGTCACTTAGGTTTATAATTTCTACGGGTAAGTTTGCAAAAACGCCCACCTCGATCGAATTGATGTTATTGTCCCAGAAATTGATAGTTTCCAAGCTTGGAAGATTTTTGAAAGCGCCCCTTTTTAAGGTTCTTAAAACATTTCCTGAGAATTCTATTGTTTGTAGATAGTCTAAATTAGTTATAGCATCTTCATGAAAAATCGGTATTAATTGGCCAAATCCTTCTACAATGTTTACCGTCATTGGGACGGTCTCGGTTGAAATGCATCCAGTTATGGTACTTACAGTCTTGTAAACGGTGCCGCCTGTCGATAATGTGACCTGTGTGTCAACAAAAGTTCTTGTATTACAACAGTTGACGTGCAGAAATAGCATGGTGAATAAAGTCCAAAATATAATAGCTGCGTTTAATAATAAATGCTTCATTATGAATCACAAGTTTTTATAAAACTGTAGTAGTTGAATAGCGATAACTTTAAATTATTAACTTTTTCACCCACAAATAATAAACCACAGACGAGTTAGGGATGGTATTGAGATCGCTACATAAACCGCGAATTACTTGTAACTGGATCGTATCCACAAAGCCAGTGTGAAATGGTCAGACTTGCATTATTATCTCTTATAATAGTTATCAATAAATAAGTAACAACAATATTGTAAACGATGACCCTTAGAAGTCAGTAGCGCATCAAGCATTTGGGGGCACCTAGACGTATATCGACTTAAAGGAACCCCTGAAAAATTTAAATAAGGTTTTTTAATCAATCGTTTTTATAAAACAAAGATCATAAAAACAGAGTAAACAGTATATTGTAAACGTTTTATGTTTTATTTGCTCAGTATATCTATACAAAACGAGTTTTTTACATTTAATGGCAGAAATGTGAACAAATAGTTTCAAAGAAGAACTTTATGTTGTATTTGTTGTCTCTACAATTTCTTATTTATTAGTTGATTACTGTCCTACATTATAGTTATCAAATCAGTTAATTTTTGAAATTGTTTGCAAAGGTATGCCGTCCAGCCTTTTTAATAAATCATTTTAATATTTTAGCGACAACATTTTGAGTTTTTACATTGTACTTCATACGATATCTTATCAACGAATACCGTCAGCAGATGTCAGTTGGCCAGGGTTGCATACTAATAAATAAGAAACAATATCGTTAATGATAACACTTACAAATCAGTAGCGGATTAAGCATTTGGGGGCACCTAACGTTAGCTCGATTTAATGGCTCACTCCAAACATTTAAAATGAGGTTTGTTTCTCAATAGTACTGATAGTAAAAAAAATCATAAAAACAAGAAATAGCGTATTGTAATATTTTAATTTATGTTAAGTATGCTTAATATAACAGCAAAAATATAAACAAATAATTTTAAATAGGAAGTTGATGTTACAAGTATTGGCAAATCCTTAATTGGCTGACTGTAAATGCCTTATATCTTAAATCTTTTAATTTTTGACATATTTGGCATCCATACTTCTCTTAGAACTCCTCTTTTTATAAAAACTCAATCTAATGTCCTTTCTACATTCCCCAACAAATCTTAATAGGCTTCAAGGGGGATTTTGATGGCCACTACATAACCGACACTTATTATCCTGGAACTACATTGCTCAAAACAATTAAGAGATTAATAAAAGTTTGCACACAATATCTTAATCGTTTTGAGCAGTATATTTTGTCGCTACTTTGCTGTATGTTTAAGATCAATATCCTGTTTAAATATCAAAATTTGTGGTAAGTTTTCTACTGCAAATGCAGGCATGATGCCTTGAAAATGTTTTCGATAAAGCCTCTTATGTCATATTTTATTTCATCCATAATAATTATACACGTTCAGTTGCTTGTAAAAAGATTTCAGTAAATCTTCGTCCACAACTTCTGTACACTCCTGTGAGTCGATATGAGGATTTAAACAAACAGGATTATACACTTCTGTGCAATTTATCCAGAACAACTTGTTTAAAAGTACGTGATGATCCGAAGCCCACTTTAAAATGTTGTTACACGCGCAGTGCCATGGATTTCCATATACATTCATTCCAATGAGATCCTTAACACTATTCAATGTTTCTTGGGCAATAAACGTCAAGTTATTAAACAGTATATTTAGATATGTTAAGGAATTAATAGGAATAAAAATATTTCCATGGATTTTGTGTAATCTGTTGTTGTTTAAGTGGAGTTTCTTCAAGTTTACTGTTCCAAAAAAACTATCTTTATCGATAAATTCTATTTCGTTGTGGCTTAAATCTATAGTTGTGAGGGTTCGCAGCCTGTCAAACGCATTCCTTTGTATCCTACCCAGTTGGTTGTGTGATATTATCAGCCAATTCAAATTTGGTGTATTTTGAAACCAGTCCTGTTCGAAATAATTTAGATGGTTGTAATCCAAATCAACCGAAACTAAACTTGTCAAATTGCTGAAAACGTTGTAATCCAAAAATTTCAGTGTGTTGTTATTTAGGTATATTTGTTTTACTAAGTGTAAGTTTGCGAAAACGCCCTCCTCGATCGATTCGATTGTATTGTTCTGAAACATGATTGATTCCAAGTTTGGAAGATTTTTGAAAGCTCTTTTTTTTAAGGTTCTTACAGCATTTCCTGAGAATTCTATTATGCTGAGATTTTCTAAATTAGTTATAGCATCTTCATGAAAAATCGGTACTGATTGGTCGAAGGCAGCTATTTTTTCTACCTCCCTAAAGAGATTTAAGGCTGAAATGCATCCATCTATGATGGTTAAAGACTGGAACTTTTTCTCGAAAACTATTGATAATGTAACACTTGTATTATTAAAAGTTTCTTTATCACAACAGTTGACGTACAGAAACAACATGGTGAATAAAGTCCAAAATATAATGGCTGCGTTAAATAAAAAGCGTTTCATTGCGAGTCACGAGTATTTATGAAACTATTTGAATAGTGATCACTTTAAATTAATAACTTTTTCACGCACAACTAATAAAACATGTTGAATTAGGAATGGTATTGAGATTTTTACATAAATCGCGGATTATTTCTTACTGAATCTTATCAACGAATACCGTCAGCAGAGGTCAGTTGGTGGTCAGTGTTGCTTTATTATCTCATAGTTATTAATAAATAAGTTATAACAATGTCGTAAGCGACAGCACTTCTTGTCGCTTAGATTTCAGGAGTGGATTGATAATTCGGGGGAACCTAAGCGCAGCTCGATTTGAAGGGCCCCCTCTAAAAAATTAAAATGGGACTTATCATTTAGCGAAACTTGAAAGGAAAATTACAAAATTGATAAGAAAATACGGAAAAAAAATGTTGCTTTATATCAATCTCTTCTTTCTTTTATGCGATGTTGTATTTTTCTTTTGCATGAACCAGCAGTACCTACTCACCCATCACAGCAGGGTCCCATCTTTCTTGGTAGCGTTCTTCCATAGGTCGAATATTTTGATGGAACCTCTCTTTTTGTTCATCACTTACGTTGTCCAAGTTCTGTAAAAAAAGTCTTCGTAGGGTGCAGGAAGTGGATCTTCAGTGAAATTCTGCATTTCAATTTCTTGTAATCTTGTTTTCACTACAAGCCGGTAGTTTTCTTTCTTCCGCGTTCCAATGTGACCTTCACTACTGATATAAAAGATTTTCATGCTGTGTTCTTTCGAAACAAAGTCAAAATTTTATTATTTAACAGTTTCCTGATCTGAGACCCGACAAAAATTTCTTCCTTCAACAACTTGGCACCTTTAACAGTAGAAAAACTTCTCGCTAGTTATTTGAATCCTTCTCCTTCCTTGTCCATTGTTGTAACGAAATTTTTCATTGGTCCCTTAACATGCAGCGTTGACAAGAGAACATTTTGTGGTCAATAAGGAGCGAAACTTGATTTGTTTTCCTGGAATTAATCTTTTTTTTTTTGGGCCAGTATTTTGTTTCATAGTACCTTGCTGTATCGTTGCTGTTCCATTTACAGAGGAAACGACAGTTCTTTCTTTCGAGTAGAAAAGCTATAAACCTACGAATCTCCGCATAGTAACCGCTTGTGTTTTTCGTACTCCACACCTTTAAGGATTCTTTCCATATTTTCATATGATTCTTTTAAGCCTACGGAAAGTGCTACTGGAAATAAAGCCTCTTAAAGTTGGACTTCTACAAATCAATGAACAGTCGCCAATCTTTTGGTTCATAAGTGGTTCATATTTCTCTCATAGGGTCGTCAATGTTATTAGAATAGTACATTTTTCATACTAAAGTAGGAAGACAAGATTTCATTTCCTTCGGAATCAAAACATTCACTTGATAACACTGTTGACCAGTGTTATCAAGATGCTCGCCTCTTCAAAATTGATATTAAACAAGCCTGGTAGATTTTTGAAAGCGCCCCTTTCTAAGGTTTTTACAGCACTTTTTGTGAACTCTATTCTGCCAAGATTTTTCAAATTAGTTATAGCGTCTTCATGAAAAATCGGTATTGATTGGTTAAATCCTTCTACACTGTTTACCTCTATGGGGACGTCCAAGTGTGAAATGCATCCAGTAATGTTAAAACCATGATTTTTTTGCTAGTGGTTATCGTCGATAAGGCAACCTACGTGCCTTTTATTACAACAGTGCAGAAAGTGCGTGATGAATAAAGTCCAAAATATAATGGCTGCGTTAAATAAAAATCGTTTCATAGCGAATCACAAGTTTTTATGAAACTGTAGATGTATAGTGATAGGTAACTTTAAATTAAAAACTTTTACACGCACAATTAATAAACATTAATCATAAATTACTTAATACGGAATCTTATCAACGAATACCGTCAGCAGATGTCAGTTGGTCAGGGTTGCATACTAATAAATAAGAAACTATATCGTTAATGATAACACTTACAAATCAGTACCTAGCGGATTAAGCATTTGGGGGCACCTAACGTTAGCTCGATTTAATGCCTCACTCCAAACATTTAAAATGAGGTTTGTTTCTCAATAGTACTGATAGTAAAAAAAATCATAAAAACAAGAAATAGCGTATTGTAATATATTAATTTATTTTATGCTAAATATAACAGCAAAAATATAAACAAATAATTTTAAATAGGAAGTTGATGTTACAAGTATTGGCAAATCCTTAATTGGCTGACTGTAAATGCCTTATATCTCAAATCAATTAATTTTTGACATCTTTTGGCGTCCATACTTTTCTCAAATCCTCTTAGAATTCCTCTTTTTATAGAAACTCAATCTAATGTCCTTTCTACATTCCCCAACAAATCTTAATAGGCTTGGGGCATTTTGATGGCCACTACATAACCGATAGGTACTTATTATCCTCGAACTATATTGCTCAAAACAAATAAGGGATGAATAAAAGTTTGCAATCGACATCTTAATCGGTTTGAGCAGTATATTTTGTCACAACTTTGCTGTATGTTTAAGATCAATATCCTGTTTAAATATCCAAATGTGTGGTAAAATTTCTTCTGCAAATGCAGGTCCTGAAAATGTTTCAGATAAAGCATCTTATGTCGTATTTTATTTTATCCAAAATCATGCATCTATGGCTTGTTGAAAAATGTAGCCTTTGTTTTTCTTTAGTGGCAAACATAATGTATTACTTATAAATTTTATATTCCATAATCGCCTTTAATACAGTTTTTTTCATCCACGTTCAATTGCTTGTAAAAAGATTTCAGTAAATCTTTGTCTACCACTTCTGTACACTCCTGTGAGTCGATATGAGGATTTAAACAAACAGGATTAGACGCTACTCTGCAATCTGTGTATAAATGCTTGTTTACATTTATTTTATGATTCGATGCCCACTTTAAAATTTCGTTATTGCACGCGCAGAACCATGGATTTCCATATACAAGCATTTGACGGACAGTCTTAACACTATTTAATGTTTCTTGGGCAATAAAAGTTAAGTTATTAAACTGCATAAATAGAATGTCTAAGGAATTAGTGGGAATAAAAAGATTTGCATCGATTTTGCGTAATCTGTTGTTGTTTAAGTAGAGTTTCTTCAAGTTTACTGTTCCAAAAAAGCTATCTCTATCGATATTTTCTATTTTGTTGTGGCTTAAATCTATAGTTGTGAGGGTTTCCAGCCTGTCAAACGCGTTCCTCGGTATCCTCCGCAGTTGGTTGTGTGAAATTACCAAAACCATCAACATTGGGGTATTTTGAAACCAGTCTTGCTCGAAATAATCCAGTTGGTTTTGGCTCACAAAGAACGAGATTAATTTGGTTAAATTACTGCAAACGTAGTATTCCAGAAATTGCAGTTTGTTGTGTTTTAGGCTTATGTATGTTACGGGTAAGTTTGCGAAAACGCCCACCTCGATCGATTCGATTTTATTGTTCTCAAAATTTATCACAGTCACGTGGGGAAGATTTTTGAAGGCGCCCCTCTTTAAGGTTTTTACGTCATTTCCTAAGAATCTTATTGTGACGAGGTTTTCTAAATTTGTTATAGCGCCTTCATGAAAAATCGGTATTGATTGGTTGAAGCCGTCTATTCTTTCCACCTCAAAATGGACGTTCAGGTTTGAAATGCATCCAGTTATTGTAATCGAAGTCTTGAAAATTTTGCTGATGTCTGTCGATAATGTGACCCTTGTGTTATTAAAAGTTATTTTATTACAACAGTTGACATGCAGAATTTGCGTGGTGGATAAAGTCCAAAATATAATGACTGCGTTAAATAAAAAGCGTTTCATTGCGAATCACAAGTTTTTATGAAACTGTAATTGAATAGTGATAACTTTAAATTATTCACTTTTTCATCCACAATTAATAAACCGTAGACGAGTTGGGAATGGTAGTAAGATTGTTACATAAACCGAGAATTACTTCATACTGAATCGTATCAACAAATACAGTCAGCCAGTGTGAAATGGTCAGACGTGCGTTATTATCTCTTATAGTAGTTATTAATAAATAAGTAATCACAATATCGTATATGATGGCGCTTCTAGTCACCTAGTAGTCAGTAGCGGATTAAGTATTTGGGACACCTAAGAGTAGCTAGATGTTAAGGCCCCCTTTTAAAAATTTTAAATGAAGTTTGTTAACCCATTAAGTACCAAATTATTTATTTGGATATTTTAATATTTTTTTCTTAAATATTGGTTTAGAACTGTCATTAGACAAGAAAATTTTTTTTTTTTTAAATTTTTGGCATTCAAAGTTTTGAGATATGATGTGTCCTATAAATAGGACGTTGGCATCTAAAGGTATCAATTGTACATACAATACTAAACAAGGGTTGTTTCAATCAAGAAGATTTTAAAAAACAATGGTAAAAAATCTACTGTATGTTTTTCTTAAAAGTGCATTTTAAATGAACAGAAATTGGATATACGATATTTTTCAGACGATAAGACGCACCGGACTATAAGACGCACCTTAAATTTATAAGGCAATGATATAAATATGTTATTCACATTTTAGACCATAAGACAAACAACAATTTAAAGTCGATTTATCCAGGTAAAAAATGTGCGTCTTATGGTCCTGTGCGTTTTATCGTACGAAAAATACAGTATTCATTTTTTATGGTATTCTTTCACAAAGTTCACAACATTTTACACCCACAGTACGTAGTAAATAAGTAAATGGTTTCGAGTTGCAATTATTGCCTTGACAGCGGTTTTGTTTGTCTCAGAAACACGCTGTAATATGAAATGTCTAGTACCACTCTTAAATCTAATGTTAAATCCTGATAATCATTCTGAGCAATTGTCTTACCAAAGTGTAAGTCAAAGTAAAAACAAAACCGACTGACTTTTAAACCCTTTGATTTTTTCAAAATGGACCACAATAAAGTGAAATCACTATTGGATATTAATTTAAAAAAATTATCCCATTGGTTCTTAAATAAAATATATGTTGTAGGCATAATGTGAAATCTGACGTTTTATAAAATGCCTAGGCATTTTATAAACAGCTTGCAAAAAGAGCGTCTCGTGTTTTGACTAGGTAAATAATAAAATGCCGGAATAATTGTTTTTAATAAAAAACCCTAACTAACCTTTAACCTTACCCTCTATTACTGACCAAATGAATGAGGGTCAGGTTAAAGGTCACTTAAAGTTTTTTTTTGTATGAAAACAAACGTATGAGGTTGAAAATTATTTGCTCGTTTTGACAGCGTTTTACAAAATGTCTAGGCAATTTATAAAATGCCGAATTTCACATTATGCCCACGACATATATATATATATATATATATATATATATATGTATATATTTCTACGAGTAGGCGGCGCTTATTGGGCCGAGTCGACTTTTTTTCAGGTTATTTAGTCTTAAGCATTGTTGTTATTTGCAAGCTGAACTTGTATATTTTTGCATTTATTTCGTTTGTGTGGATTAGTTAGTGCCTTGTGTTGTATAACAGCTTTATTTAATACTTCAGAATAATAAAATCAATAATTAGTGGTCTTAGGGTTAATATAAACAAAGATAATATTCCGGGATCAATTTAAAATTCATGGCGGTAATGATAACCTTACGTACCAGCGTCCTATAAATAGGACACCAATAGTTGTTTTGTAGTTGTATGCTTATAACAAAAAAATATTCAAAAATATTTGTGGGATAAGCTTATTTAAACCTTTTCAAAGCACACTTACAATATAAATCTCAAAAAAATCAATTTTAAATAACAATAAATTAAAAGTATGTGTAATGCAATGATACAGGTACAGTGATGCTACTTTTAATGTCATTTTTTCTAAAAAATTTGAGTAAAAAAGTACCAAAAAAATATTTTGTACATTGTTGATGGTTAAAGATGTTACTCTCCAAGTTATAACCCGATCTGTGATATTTGAATAATTGAAAAAAAAATATTTTCCACGCTGTCCTATAAATAGGACGCTGGTACTTAACGGGTTAATTAACAGATCTAATATTAAAAAATATATATAAACTATATATAGCGTATTGTAATATTTTAATTTATTTAATGATAGATAAAATTGCTCACAATAGATAATTACATTAAATAGCAGAAATATAAACAAATATTGTCAAAAAGTAACTTAATTTACATTTATTTCAATATTTTATTGTTAATCCTTTATAAAACATGTGCCGATCTACGTATATTAAGCTAGGCGCTGAAGTGCAATCAATCAGTTGTGCAACAGTTTGATTCGTGAATGGCTCAATTGCACTCACAATTGCAAAACTAAATCACACGTGCAATTAATTGTTTGGTTTCAACATGGATTTCTACGAGTTAGCTATGGTGTGTGCTCTTGAGATGATAAGGAAGACAAAATTCAAACCTATAAGACACAAAACAGTTGTGTGAAGTCGCGCAATCGTTCAGTTTGTGTCAAGACAAATTTACAGTTGTACATCAGTTGCATGTGAGCGCGTTGTCGTATACACCAATGGTAATGCTCAAAACAATTAAGAGATGAATAAAAGTTTGCAAACAACATCTTAATCAGTTTGTGCAGTATATTTTGTCGCTGTATGTTTAAGATCAATATCCTGTTTAAATATATAAATTTGTGGTAAGTTTTCTTCTGCAAATGCAGGCATGATGTCTTGAAAATGTTTTCCATAAAGCATCTTATGTTATATTGTATTTTATCCAAAACAATGCATCTATGGCTCGTTGAAAAAAGTAGCGTTTGTTTTTCTTTAGTGGCAAACATAATATATTAATTATACTCGGAAATGTGAGATTCAATAGGCACTCTGGACACAGTTTTTTTCATCCACGTTCAGTTGCGTGTAAAAAGATTTGAGTAAATCTTCGTCTACAACTTCTGTACACTCTTGTGAGTCGATATGAGGATTTATAAATATCTGCCACACTGCATCTTTAAAATGAAACGTTTTTGGACCCATGTTGATATGAAATATTCGCTTTAAAATAAGTTTTTCTATCTACGGCTTGTTGAGAAAAGTAGCCTTTGTTTTTCTTTAGTGGCAAACATAATGAATTAATAATAAATTTTATATTCCATAGTCGCTTTCAATACAGATTTTTTCATCCACGTTCAATTGCCTGTAAAAAGATTTCAGTAAATCTTCGTCTACAACTTCTGTACACTCCTTTGAGTCGATATGAGGATTTACACAAACAGGATTTTGCACTACTGTGCAATCTGTGTATATATCGTTGTTTACATTTATTTTATGACCCGAAGACCACTTTAAAATTTCGTTATTGCACGCGCAGTGCCAAGGATTTCCATATACAAGCATTTGACGGACGGTCTTAACACTATTTAATGTTTCTTGGGCAACAAACGTTAAGTTATTAAACTGTATATTTAGAACTTTCAAGAATTTAATAGGAATGAAAATATTTGCATCGATTTTGCGTAATCTGTTGTTGTTTAAGTAGAGTTTCTCTAAGTTTACTGTTCCAAAAAAGCTATCTTTATCGATAAATTCTATTTTGTTGTGACCTAAATTGATAACCTTCAGATTTGGCAGCTTGTCAAACGCGTTCCTCTGTATCCTCCACAGTTGGTTGTGTGAAATTTTCAATCTATTCAAACCTGGGGTATTTTGAAACCAGTCTTGTTAGAAATAATTTAGATGGTTGTAATCCAAATAAATGGAAAATAAATTTGTTAAATTGCTGAAAACGTCGTAATCCAAAAAATTCAGTTTGTTGTTACCTAGGTTTATTTCTATTACGGGTAAGTTTGCGAAAACGCCCACCTCGATCGAATCGATTGTATTGTTCTCAAAATCGATAGTCTCCAAGCTTGGAAGTTTTTTAAATGCGCCTCTTTTTAAGGTTCTTACAGCACTTCTTAAAAACTGTATGATGCGGAGATCTTCTAAATTAGTTATAGCATCTTCATGAAAAATCGGTACTGATTGGTCGAAGGCATATATTCTTTCTACCTCGTCAAAGACGTTTAAGGCTGAAATGCATCCATTTATTAAATTTAAAGACTCGAAGTCTTTGGTTATGAATATTAATAATTCAACGCTTGTATTATTAAAAGTTATTTTATCACAACAGTTGACGTACAGAAACAACATGTTGAATAAAGTCCAAAATATAATGGCTGCGTTAAATAAAAAGCGTTTCATTGCGAGTCACGAGTTTTTATGAAACTGTAATTGAATAGTGATCACTTTAAATTATAAACTTTTTCACCCACAACTAATAACACAGACGAGTTAGGAATGGTATTGAGATTGTTACATAAACCGAGAATTACTTCATACTGAATCGTATCAACAAAAATACAGTCAGCCAGTGTGAAATGGTCAGACGTGCGTTATTATCTCTTATAGTAGTTATTAATAAACAAGTAATAACAATATCGTATATGATGGCGCTTCTAGTCACCTAGTAGTCAGTAGCGGACTAAGTATTTGGGGCACCTAAGCGTAGCTAGATCATAAGGTCCCTCTTTAAAAATTTTAAATGAGGTTTGTTAATTAACACTTCTGAAATTTAAAGAAACTATAAAAACAACAATTATAGTGATGTAATATTGGTATTTATTTAGATCAAATGGCACAAAATAGGTGATTACATTAAATAGCAGAAATACAACAAATAGTGTCAAAAAATTACATTCATTTCAATATTTTATTGTAAATCCTTTATAAAACATTTACTGATCTACATTAAGCTAGGCGCTGAAATGCAATTAATCAGTTCTGCAACAGTTTGATCCGCGAATGGCTAAAGTGCGCTCACATATTATTCAAAATTAAATCATGAGTCACACAGACAACTAAATTGTTTGGTTTCAACATGAATTTCTACGAGTTAGCGACGATGTGTGGTCTCGAGATGAGAGGACGAAATTCAAACCTATATGACACAAAACAGTTGTGAGAAGCAAAGTCGCGCAACCGTTCAGTTTGTGTCAAGACAAATTTTCAGTTATACATCAGTTGCATGCGAGCGCCTGGTTGTATACACCAATGGTAATGACACCCGCAATCAAACTGTTGCGCAATTGATAATTGCATGTCAGCGCCTAACCTTATAGTTATCGAATCAATTAATTTTTTTCATCTTTTAACAAGCTTTGTTGTTGATAGTTTTTTCTTATGACTTCAATTATGTTAACGATAACTTTTAAAGTCCTGCCTATTATTCCGGGTGTAAATGAAGTGTGACACCTCCCCTTTTTTTCTTTTTTTTTGATTTTAGATTAATGAAATTTTAGACGTATAGTATGTGCGAAAACCTAGGCTTTTTGAGCACATGCACGCAATTGTTTCACTTCCGGTTTCGGCCGAAATGACCCCAACTTTGTTATTTTAAATGGAACACCATTAAATTCCCTTTTTATATTCTCTAAATTTTTTAAAAAGTAATTTAAGTTGGAGGCTGCGGTGGTCACTACATAACCGACATTTTTTGATCCTGAGACTATTCTGTCACTACTTTGCTGTATGTTTATGAGTAATATCCTGTTTATGTATTCAAATTTGTGCTAAGTTTTCTTTTGCAAATAATAATTTTGTAATACGTATCTTCAGATAAATACCTTATTTGTTATATTTTTTTAAATCCTAAATAATGTATATATGCCGTAGTAAAAATTAGCTAGCATAGTTTATTATTATAAATTTAAATTCGATAGGAGCCCCTATCACAGTTTTCGTTATCCACGTTCAATTGCTTGTAAAAAGATTTGAGTAAAGCTTCGTCTATAACTTCTGTACACTCCTGTGAGTCGATATAAGGATTTAAACAAACAGGATTATACACTACACTACAATTTGTGAATAAATCCTTGTTTAAATGTAGGTGATGATCTGATGCCCACTTTAAAATCTTGTTATTGCACGCGCAGTGCCATGGATTTCCATATACAAGAATTTCTTGGACGAACTTAAGACCATTTAATGTTTCTTGGGCAATAAACGTTAAGTTATTAAACTGTATATGTAGAAATATTAAGATTTCTGGGTGAATAAAAATATTTGCATCGATTTTGCGTAATCTGTTGTTGTTTAAGTACAGCTTCATTAAGTTTACTGTTCCAAAAAAGCTATCTTTATCGATAAATTCTATTTTGTTGTGACTTAAATCTATAGTTGTGAGGGTTTGCAGCCTGTCAAACGCGTTCCTTGGTATCCTCCCCAGTTGGTTGTGTGAAATTACCAAAACCATCAACATTGGGGTATTTTGAAACCAGTCCTGTTCGAAATAATTTAGATGGTTGTAATCCAAATAAATCGTATGTAAACTTCTTAAATTGCTGAAAACGTTGTAATTCAAAAATTTCAGTTTGTTGTTAGTTAGGTTTATAACTTCTACGGGTAAGTTTGCAAAAACGCTCTCCTCGATCGTTTCAATTGTATTGTTCTCAAAACTGATCACATTCACGCGTGTAAGATTTTTAAAAGCGCCTCTTTTTAAGGTTTTTACAGCATTTCCTGAGAATTGTATTCTACCAAGATTGTTCAAATTAGTTATAGCGTCTTCATGAAAAATCGGTATTGATTGGTTAAATCCTTCTACACTTTTTACCTCCATGGGGACGTTCCTGTATGAAATGCATCCAGTTATGGTACGTGACGTCTTGAAAATTTTCCAAACGTCTGCTGATAATGTGACCTTTGTGTTATTAAAAGTTATTTTATCACAACAGTTGACGTGCAGAAATAGCATGGTGAATAAAGTCAAAATTATAATGGCTGCGTTAAATAAAAAGCGTTTCATTGCAAGTCACAAGTTTTTATGATACTGTAGTTGAACAGTATTAACTTTAAATTATTAACTTTTTCACCCACAATTAATAAACCACAGACGAGTTGGGAATGGTAGTAAGATTGTTACATAAACCGAGAATTACTTCATACTGAGTCGTATCAACAAATACAGTCACCCAGTGTGAAATGGTCAGACGTGCGTTATTATCTCTTACAGTAGTTAAGTAGTTATTAATAAATAAGTAATAACAGTATCGTATATGATGGTGCTTGTAGACACCTAGTATTTAGTAGCGGACTAAGTATTTGGGGCACTTAAGAGTAGCTCAATTTGAAGGCCCCTTTTAAAAAACTTAAAATGAGATTTGTTAATTAACAGTTCTGATTTTTAAAAAATCATAAAAACAGCAGATAGCGTATTGAAATATTTTAGTTTATTTAATGTTAAGTAAAATTGCTTACAATAGGTAATTACATTAAATAGCAGAAATTGAAACATACATTGTCAAAAAGTATTTTAATTTACATTTATTTCAATATTTTATTGTTTATCCTTTATGAAACATTTACCGATCTACATTAAGCTAGGCGCTGAAATGCATTTAATCAGTTGTGCAAAAGTTTGATCAGCGAATAGCAAAATTCCCCTTACATGTGCCAAACTAAATCAGGAGTCAGATAAGCAATTAATTGTTTTTTTCAACATGGATTTCTACGAGTTAGCTATAGTGTCGCGGGATCGTTCAGTTTGTGTCAAGACACAAACTCTTTAATTGCCCAAATTTACAGTTCTAGATTGTCGCAAACCGCGCAATCAAACTGTAGCACAAATGATAATTGCATGTCAGGGCTTAGCCGTAGAGACGTCGAATCAATTAATATTTTTTATCTTTTAACTAGCTTTGTCGTTGATAGTTTTTTCTTATATCTTCAATTATTTTAACGATAACTTTCAGAGTCCTGAGTTATATTTAACTTTTTTTTGTAAGAGTCAAAAAGTTTGTAAAAATTGAAGCTATCGAGTGTAAATTCTGTGTAAAAAGATTTCAGTAAAGCTTCGTCCACAACTTCTGTATCCTCCTGTAAGTCGATTTGAGGGTTTAAACAAACAGGATTAGACGACTCTATAGTGTATTCTGCGAAATCAAATTTTTGTAAAATGTAATTCTTTCTTTACATTCAGTTCATGATCCGAAGCCCACTCACACACAAGTAATGTATATATGGCGTAGTAAAAAGTAGCTAGCATAGTTTATTATTATAAATTTACATTCCACAGCGGCTCCTAAAACAGTTATCTTTTTCCACGTTCAATTGCTTGTAAAAAGATTTTAGTAAAACTTCGTCTATAACTTCTGTACACTTCTGTGAGTCGATATGAGGATTTAAACAAACAGGATTATACACTACTGTACAACCTGTGAAAAAATCCTTGTTTAAATGTACTTTATGATCCGAAGCCCACTTTAAAATTTCGTTATTGCACGCGCAGTGCCATGGATTTCCATATACAAGCATTTGACTGACATTCTTAACACTATTTAATGTTTCCTGGGCAAGGAACATTAAGTTATTAAACTGCATAAATAGAATGTCTAAGGAATTAGTGGAAATAAAAAGATTTGCATCGATTTTGCGTAATCGTTTGTTGTTTAAGTACAGGTTCATTAAGTTTACTGTTCCAAAAAAACTATCTTAATCGATAAATTCTATATCGTTGTGGCTTAAATCTATAGTTGTGGGGGTTTGCAGCCTGTCAAACGCATTCCTCTGTATCCTCCGCAGTTGGTTGTGTGACATTACCAAAATAATCAATTGGGGTATTTTTGAAATAATCCAGTAGGTTATGACTCACAGAGAATACGATTAATCCAGTTAAATTGCTGCAAATGTTGTAATCCAAAAATTTCAGTTTGTTGTTATTTAGGTTTATGACTACTACGGGTAAATTTGCGAAAACGCCCACCTTGATCGATTCGATTGTATTGTTCTGAAAATTGATAGTATCCAAGTGTGGAAGATTTTTGAAAGTGCCTCTTCTTAAGGTTCTTACAGCATTTCCTGGGAATTTTATTGCGTGGAGATTTTCTAAGTTAGTTATAGCATCTTCATGAAAAATCGGTACTGATTGGTCGGAGGCAACTATTCTTTTTACCTCAACAAAGAGGTTTAAGGCTGAAATGCATCCATTTATTGAATGGGGCCAGTAGTTTGTTTCATAGTGCCTTGCTGCATCTTTGCTGTTCCATTAACAAAGAAACCGACAGTACGTCTTGAATTCTTTCGAGTAACAAAGCTATAACCTTCGAATCTCCGCATAGTAGCTGCTTGTGTTCTCTGTACTTCACACCTTTGAGGATTCTTTCCATATTTTCGTATGATTCTTTTAAGTCTACGAAAAGTGCTACTGGAAATAATGCCTCTTCATTTCCATTGTGTAAGAGTACAGCCTTCAAGTTGGACTTCTACAAATCTATGAAGAGTCGCAATTCTTTTGGTTTAAAAGTGGTTCCTATTTCTCTCATAGGGTCGTCAATGTTATTACAATAGTACAGTACATTTTTCATACTAAAGTAGGTAGATAAGATTTCACTTCTTTCGGAATCAAAAAATCCAATAGATAACACTGTTGACCAGTTATCAAGATTTTCGCCTCTCCATCAACTGCAGCCTTAATTATTATTTATTTATCCTTTAATCCAATCCTTTTTTTCTTGTTATCTGCTTTGTTTTCAACTTGACATAATTCACTACTTTTATCAATTCATCTAATCTTGATTTACTTTTTTCATTGTACTGACTTCCTTTGTTATTCTTATTTACTTTCAATAATCTTTCAGTCTCTTGGTTACATGTGATGTTTTAGGCTAGGCGCGCACATGCGATTTTCGGTCGCGCGATTATTTAGTCGCACAAATAGAACTCATGGTTTTAAGTGCAGTTGCGCTCACATGCGACTAAATAATCGCAGCGATTAAAAAGATGCAACACGTTCCATTTTCGCAGCGACGCGATTGTCGCAATTTGAAATGAATCACACAAGCAGGCATGAACCTGCGCCACTTGCGACTGTTCTGCCGTAGATGTGGTTCATTTGATGCTGTATATTTGACTGTTATTAAAATTTTGCTTTTAAAATGTCTGAGGTGAATTATCCTATTCTAGTGTCTAGCGGTTTAGACACGAATTCTCCTACTGAAGAATTGGTATCCAGTATTTTAGACATAGAAACTATAATATCGGAGGTGGAAAAAAGACCAGCTCTTTATAATAAACAGTCCTATTATTTTTAACAATTCGTTAAAACTTTTTATACTCATTCTATAATAGCTGAAAAATGTATGTGGATGATCCCTCAAATCACTATAAATTTTATAGAATTGTTCTTTTAGCAATCTTTGACTTAATATTGGATGTACCCAATGTTGCTTTTTACGTTGTTTTCTGAATTTTCGACGAAACAAAGCAATCACACACACAAATCCATCTTTATTCTAATGTGTTGTTGCTTTTAAAAGTCGCAAGTGCGCGATCGATGCAATTATCTTGCGACTACGATTTTATAGTCGCGGCGACAGAAAATCGCATGTGCGCGCCTGGCCTTAGGCCGTTTTCACACACGACGGCAAAACCGCTACCGTCGGCGTCAGCGCTGCCGACTTCAATGTAAACGAAAGGGTGCTTTCACACACAGGCGCGGGACGGCAAATTGCCGTCGCCGTCGACGGCAGCGGTTTGTGCAGCCGTCGGTGATCTCGACAATTGCGGATGCCGCCGTACTTGTTCTCATTCAGTGTTTCCATATAAGAACTGTTTTTTTCAAATAAAAACTAATCTAGGGTGTTATACGTTTTAAATGACAAATATAGAAAACTGTAATAGATAAAAATTATTTGTTTATATAAAATTGTAGTCTCACATCTATGTTATATAATATATAAGTACAGGGTGGCCTATATTTCGTGAACAGATTTTTGATATCTTTTTTAATTTTCGAAATATAGCCAAAAACCGATTTTCGTCAATTTTCAAAAATGTTAAATATCTCGCTTAAACGAAAAGATGGAGGAAAACTTTAGAGACATTTTTTGCTCATACGAATGTTGATATATTACAGCTAACCTTCTTATTTTAAATGGCAACCATAATTGGCTGTGACATAAATCGAAAGCTTATTTTTTGCACTTTTCAAAAATATATAATTTGCTTATGGTTGCCATTTAAAATAACAAAGTTAGGTGTAATAAATCAATATTAGTATGAGTAAAAAACAATTGAACATCGCTATCTTATTAAGGACAAAAAACCATGCCAAAAATATCTTTAAATTTTTTCTCTATCTTTTTGTTTAAGCGAAATATTTACCATTTTTGAAAATTGTCTAAAATCGGTTTTTGGCTATATTTCGAAAATTAAAAAAGATATCAAAAATCTGTTTACGGCAATGAATTCGTGTCAAAAAAAGAAATCTAGACCACGTACATAGTTTTTTTTTCTATCTCTGATAATTACCGAGGTATGGGCATCGAAAATAGGCCACCCTGTACAATGTACATATATGTTGGGGTCTATTAAACATTCTTCTAAATATTTTTGGTAAAATTAAAAATTACGAAATACTTTTAAAACCCCCTTTACAAGAACTGTTTGTTAGTTTGTTTATCGTAAGATTTCCCCTAGGCTGGAAAATAGCCACATTAACAAACGACACCTTCAATTCTAGTATCCTGGTGCTTAATACTTGTTTGTAATACCTAATTGCACCAGAATATCAAACGTATTGGTACTGATTCGAAAATAATTAAAGAATTTTGATTGATCTTCTCTAAGTTTTTTAAACAACGTATAAAAACTTCCTTCCAAGTATCGCACGCTTAAAAGGGGATGAACCCAGTATTGTATTTTATTTTTATTACTTCTGTACTTCCTCCTAAGGTTAAGTAGCCCAAGGAGATGACTTATGTTGACAGCAGCATACATCTTTCTATCGTCACAACTAAAAACAAACTATTCAGCGGCAGCGGTAATGCCGTCGTGTGTGAAAGACTCGGACTTCTGATGCCGCTACCGCTGGCGGCAACGGCAGCGGTATTGCCGTCGTGTGTGAAAACGGCCTTACTCCATGTGTTGCATCGGCAAAGTACACTCAACGGCACAATTAACCGCCCGCCTCTAATATTCGAGATTTTTGCCACTTTAATTTCTTAAGACTTTTAATATTAATTATAATTAATTAAAAACTAAATGAGGAATAGGAAAAACACACGAATTACAAAATTTGAATGTGTGTATGTGTTTTTTATCACAAAAGTAAACATTTTACAAAAATTTCCTTAATAGCAACAATTCCGGAGCTCTACAATTACACCTTACAGACTGCATGGTAATTGTTTTTTCCAATTTTTAATAACGTGTATTGCCTCCACGTGCTCTGATGACTTGCTGAAGACGATTAGGAAGACCATCGATGATATCCTGGATGTCTGTTTGCGGTGTGTTGTGTCATTCCTCTTGAGCCGCTATCCGCAACTCTTGCAATGTTGTTGGTACACGTATTTAGATTGTCCCATACATGTTCTATAAGATTGAGGTCGGGACTCCGTGCAGACCAGTCCATCTTTGGAAGCCCACAGCATCCAAGTTATCGAAAACGATTCTAGCTACGTGTGGCCGCGCGTTATCGTGCATTAATTATTGGAAATCTTCACCAATAAATGGCCCAAATGGCACGACATACTCTTCCAAGATGTCAATCCACCACGTTTGAATACCACCAAGTCAGTGCGAGCCTCGTACGATATGCCGCCCCAAACCATTACCGACCGACCGTGGTAACTCACGGTTTCGATCATCGTACATCGTTCGTTTGGGCGTACACTCGCTGTCGTCCATCTGGTCCTTATTCTTGACTCGTCCGAGAAAAGAACATTCTTCCATTGGTTCACAGACCATTGCACGTGTACTTGGGCAAAACGAAGTCGAGCTCTCCGGTGCTGCGGGAGAAATTCTGGACCTCGAGCTGGTCTAAAAGCTGTTAAATTTGTTTCAGTCAAACTTCTTCTTCGAGTTCTTTCACTAATGCTGACCCCTCGAACTTCAAACAGTTGGTCACGGGCATGCGTTGCAGTAGTGAAGCGATTTTTTAACACCTTACTTGCCATAAATCTATCGTTTGAGCAGATGTGCACCTCTGGCGACCTTGATCTGGTCTTCGAGTATACAAGCCGGTCTTCCGGTAGCATCTAATGACATCTCGTACTGTTGCACGGAGCAACCCCAGCATACGAGCCAAGTAACGTTGACTCCGGCCATCGTCTACCAACGCAACAGACCTAGCTACAGCAGTCGCATCCATAGGCATCATTTGTTGCCGTTACGGTAATTAAACTTAATAACAATGAGCAACAAACACAAATGTAACACCAAACTTGAACTAAACAATAGCAATTACGAACAAATGAACTCGAAAGATTACGGCTCCTTCCTCCAACGCTAAATACGAAAAAAAAAAATGGATTTTAACAAAATCCAGGTACACAATTAAGTACCATTTTGTAATTCGTTTGCGTTTTTAATAGATTATAATTAATATTAAAAGTGAGAGAAATTAAACTGGCAAATATTTCGAATATTAGAAGTGGGCGGTTGATTGTGCCGTTGAGTGTATTTCACATCGACACTTCTCCATTCTTGAATCTACAGTATTTTGTGTTAAAACAAAACCATTTGTAAAACCCCAATGAAATTTTGAGTAAAGTGTTTTGGAATCGACTCCAATCATTTAATAACTCTACGTTCATTATTTTACAAAGAAAACAGTTTGAAAAGGGCTGTTCTAATGTTTCATAAACTATTATGAATTGGCAACTAAAAGTTCCTACATACCCAATCGTTCCCGTATGAAGAAAAACTCTTGTGAAACGCTCTTCAAATTTTTAGTGCAGTGTTTTGCAACAGACTTATAGATCCACAAATATGTTTATTAAAAACGCATCAACCAATAAATATTTGAAATGATAAGCTCTTAATAGGTCGTTATGTACAAAGCCTTATCTTGCTAAAGTATCTTTATAATTTGCTGATGGGTACATATTTTATAGCAGCGTCAACATTCTGTTTACCTAAATCTGATAAGTTTAAGTTAGCTCTTTTATTCCTGTACCGTATATAATTGTTTTATTAAAAAAATGCGCAGTTTTGTGTGAAGTTATTTCTTGGATAATTGTCGGTTTCACGTAAGCTTTTTTTGTGTCATTTCTTTGAAGATACTATTAAATATTATACACTGCACGTCTGTACAGTGTAGGCAAATTTCGATGTTTTCATAGGGAATCTCGGTAACTGTAAAGCCTAGTCCAGATTGTAAACAAATGTTTCGGAACAATATTGAACACTGTGCCTAAACAGTTGCAAAACATTGTTTCGGAACAATCTGTATACGTTGTTCAGCGTCCAGACTAAAGCCAGTGTTTCGGTGTTTCTCAATTAATTATCATGTCCAGTGAGACTATTGCAGGAATTTGTGCTGCCAATTTATATATTTTACTTAACGGACGAAGGAATAAAGAAAAGAAAAGAAGAAGGTGCTGGATACGGAAAGCACTAATGTAAGGCACCAGTTATAGCAGTGAATGAAGAATGGTGAAGAACCACTTTTCTTAGTGCCTTGCAGTTTTTTGTGTTCCAGTCGAAATTGGGATTTTAGTATGTGCACTTTCTTTTCAACTTCAGCAACTGTTACATCACATGATTGCGCAATATTTCCAAAAGCATCCCTCTTTTTATTCCTATTTTTGTATTCACCACATGTGACATCCCACAAACAAGATGTACTATGCACTTTTTTCATCAGTTGTAAAGTTTTTTCTTGATTCCACATTGTAATAAATATATAACCAAGAATCACTCTAACCAAAACTCTGTTTGACTGAACCGTGTTTAACAAAAAAACTTGTTTAATGTTCCAATGATTCCCATATAAACGGGAAACAAGGAACAGGGCTTTTATTGTTTCGCAACATTAGTGAAACAGTTCCGAAACAAGCTAGAAACAAAGTTGAGCTGTTCCGAAACATCGGGAACATTGTTCATGAACACTGTTCCGAAACATTTGTTTACAATCTGGACTAGGCTTAAGAGTTATGGAAAAACGGACCCCACTTCCTCGATCTCATTTTTCGAGGAAAACTTAATGGTGAAAAGCGACACAGCCAACAATGGGTTCCGTTTAAAAAAATACAGCTTTGTCACAACTTGAATTTCGAAAAATAAAATTGAAAAATTGGCCACGCCACTACATTCTTATTAAGAAAGTGCCTGTAGAACGTCAAAATTATTTTTGTTTATTTTCATAAACAAGCGAGAGATGGTCATAAAACGAAAAGTCGAAAAATTGAGTTATCGGTGGTAACTCGAAAACAAAGGACGATAACCAACTTTAGTTTTCACCATTAACTTTTTCTGGAATAAAGAGATCGAAGGAGGGGGCCGGGTTTCCATAACTCTTATAGCTACCGAGATTCCCCATGAAAACATCGAAATTTGCCCACCCTGTACTGTCTAGCATTTGGGGTAACTTTTATATACATTCTAAATTGTTTCCAGTTTTAGCTGCTGCAATATCAGTTAACATTGACCTTATAAATACTGATAATATTACGGATATACTATGAGCCTTGATAATTCGGTGTTCATTTCACAAATGGGCTGATAAAATGTATTAATAGAAGTGTCTTGGAAACTTAACTCCAAACTTGTCTCGTGTCATGCGCTCATGCCGTAACTAAACACTGTTTAAAGCGCTAATGATAATAATTAGACCTGTTAAGCCATCCTATGCTGCGGCATATCTGTGTTGTGTAATGTTATATTTAAGATATAAACCTAATGTAAACATTGTGACGGGACTTACTGTAAGATAATAATTGTTAATATTGACAAACAAGTTCTAGATACGGTAACTCCTACAGTCGCCTCTGATTAGATGGTTGACGTATCTAAAAGTAAACGTGACATATTTACGAGTGCAGTAGATTATGCAGTTCTGAGATGTAAGTACATCAGAAGATAGATAATGCTGGAGGTATGCAATTATTATGTATTATTCAGTATGGTTACGTAATGATGATCTAAAAGCGAATAATATTTTCGTTTGGGATTGGTGATGGTACTGTCACGTGCCGCACTGGTTCAGTATTATGGAAATGGTTTTCTACTTATTTTATTTCATACTGAAGGCTGTTGTTCTTGTGAATTAACGTTAATACTTGAGGGATGTTATGGCTCGTGTTCGTCGTATCTAGGAAATTTGGACACTGCTGGTCAAAAGTTTAAGACCACTTCGGTGTTTCCAGAAAAGTAAAGTTAAACACAAAAATCTTGTTCTGATATACAAGAAAATTTACCAAATAACATAAATACATATACAAGGCGAGTCATTAGTGCGGGATCGGTCGATTGTGGCTAAACGGTTTGGAATAAAAAGTTGATTCAAACGCTATTTCATACAGTTTTTTCTTCCGAACACGATAAAAATATTTTATATATACAGGGTGAGTCACCTCTCTGGAACTAATAGCAACTTTTATATTCCAAATACAACACCCCATTTTTTATTTAATATTTATGAAAAATACTACAGGTTGTCATTAAAAAAAAAAATTCAAAATTGTTCAATGGTTTAAATCTTTAATTAAAAAATTCAGCTGAAGTCATTTTTCGAAGTACAGCGGTGTAATTTGGTAAGAACATGCAGAAAACATTGTTCTATTCGCTAGATATGAAAAAGTTTGAATCACACATACAGGATGTTCATAAAAAGGTGGCAACTTCCATGATTTTCAAAAGCTCGTAACTCAATTTTTTCAAATGCAAACCCCTGTATTTTCTCATGGATCACCTTAAACACTCTGAACACGAAATAAAAAAATAAAATGTGTACAACTGCCTATGATCTCCATGCAAACTATATAAAATCTGGAGGTCGCAGCCTAGTGGCAAGCGAAACTTGACCGTATATAGTATACCGGGTGTCACACGTTCATGGTACACCCCCTTTTTTTTCTTTAGTTTTGATTTTAAATACATGAGATTTTAGACATATGATATGTGCAAAAACCGGGCTTTTTGAACCGTTGCACATATTTGTTTCACTTCCGGTTTCGCCGGAAATTAACCCAACTTTGTTATTTTAAATGAAACACCCTGTATATTTTTACCGTTTTAGAAAGAGGAAGTGATTTTTGATACAAATGCACTATTTTCGTTAATTTTTATAACCTCAAATTTTTTTTAAAACAAAATTTAGTTTTTTATTAAGGGTGCCGTGACCTGCACAAATTGATTTTTATTATGTCAACAATTGTCCAAAAAACGTTTTTGTAAATTTTAAATGACATTTAGGTTACTTTAATCGGCTTTGAAGGTTGAGGAATCGGTTTTTTGACAAAAAGTCAATTTTTTTAAATAGAACCCTGTTGGTACTAGCGGTTATTTAAATAGAGCATCTTCTAGCGAATCCATCGATACCAATAACTTGTATTTTTATTAAAATCTACATTAAAAATTTCAAATTATTAAGAAAATTTATTAAGATATCCTCTTAATCGCGGTAATCTAATTATGTAAAAATGATTACCAAAATTTTTAGACTGTCTAATTAAATGACTATAGTAGTTAAACATAAAACAACGATCATTTGTTTTGTTGTAGTTATGCACAGTGTACTGCGATTAACAGGATCTCTTAATAAATTTTCACAATAATTTGAAGTTTTTAAAGTAGACTCTTAATAAAAATACAAGTTGTTGGTATCGATGGATTCGCTAGAAGATGATCTATTTAAATAACCGCTAGTACCAGCATGGTTCCATTTAAAAAAATTGACTTTTTGTCAAAAAACTGATTCCTCAACCTTCAAAGCCGATTAAAGTAACCTAAATGTCATTTAAAATTTACAAAAACGTTTTTTGGACAATTGTTGACATAATAAAAATCAATTTGTGCAGGTCACGGCACCCTAATACAAAACCAAATTTTGTTTTAAAAAAATTTTGAGGTTATAAAAATTAACGAAAATAGTGCAGTTGTATCAAAAATCACTTCCTCTTTCCAAAAATGTAAAAATATACAGGGTGTTCCATTTAAAATAACAAAGTTAGGGTCATTTCCGGCGAAACCGGAAGTGAAACAAATGTGTGCAACGGCTCAATCAGCCCGGTTTTTTGCATATATCATGTCTAAAATTTCATTTATTTAAAATCAAAACTGAAGAAAAAAAAGGGGGTGTACCATGAACGTGTGACACCCGGTATACAATAGAAACTTGTCCAGCGCCTGTCCTTACCCTGTTTATAGAGGTACCCTAGTAATAAGTAGTTTTAATATTCTTTTAATTCGAGGTTTTATGAGGAATTATATATGAAGCATTAATTAAGGATAGAGTGAATGATTATTGGACGTGTAATAGGTGGTTTTATTATTTTGCAATTCGAGGTTGTATGAGGAACTGTACATAGATTCAATTAAGGATATAATGGATTATTATGGGACGTAAAATATGTATCCAGGGACACAGCTTTCAAGACATTGCCGTATCTAATTGTAAGGGGTCAACCCATACTAAACAAATAGAAAACGTAATGAAAAATAAGATCAATATTACCTACTCTTTTTGTTAACAACATTTTGTTATGAAAATGAATGCTTTGTCTATTTACGATCGTCTCAAGCCTAGAAATGTATTTGGTTGCAAAAAGAATTTTTCTGTCTTAAGCCTTTGATTTTAACACTCATTTACCAAGTAATAATTGTAAATGTTGTTAACTATTGTTACATATACTTTTATTTAAACTGCACAAGTTAACTGGAATGTAACGATTAAACATAATTTTACCATTTCCGGCGTTTATTTATATAAAATTATTCACGGTTTTATTTTCTGGTACTTTAATTTTGATTATTATTATTTACGTTTTATTTATCACAACAAATTAGTTTATAGGTCAACCTTGCAATAGTTTTGTGTCTTTATTTTAATAATTACTTGTTTTCTGTGAACGTTCTGAACAATTTTCGGCAGAAAATCTACGTTTAAAACCGATTTTAGGGATTTTTGTGTGAAATATCAAGCCGCAAACTTTCAAACCGTGTAAGCACACGGCGACATCTGTTAGTGATAACGGATACCCGCTGCTCTTTGAAGTTGTCATGACAACTTGTTTACTGTCGGCGTCTTCTTGCAAAATTACCTAAAAACGTTGCAAATGTGTTAACCACGTTTAAGCTAATTATCTACCAGTGTATTTGTGATAATTAAACCTTTTCAAAGTGTGTTACGCGAAAATTTAACAGCAATGAAGCCATGTATGTTGAATATTTTGCTATGTGATATGAAAAAGTAGTTTTTTCCTGTGAATATTGTAGGTAGGGGTGTTTGTTAAATGTTTTATATTGATTACGTTTTTCTTTTGATTTTCAGCCAAAGAGAACAGACATGCTGGTGGCGTTGACTTTGACTGCCGCTCTGTCGATATCGCTCGCTGTACTGTCAGTAACAAACTTGGAATGGGAGGATAGAATTTCGATAAGCAAAGGATGTGGCTTGTTCCTGCTTGGATGTGTATTTTTTACTGCCCTTTATATATTAATATATAATGCGGTCCTGAGGACCGCTGCTGGTCAAAAGTTAATCAAGAAGTACAAAATGACGGTGTCTGACGTTTTAGATATAAGTAATAAGTAGGTAATTTATTTATATTATTTTCTAAGTTAGGTTTTGTTTGATTTATTTAAAAACCCTCACGTTGGAGTTCGTTTGCAGTTATTTTATTTATATTAATCGGTGTTTTTTTCTCGTTTTGAATGACGTTTGTCCGTTGTTTTAAACATAACCCTTAGCAAAATTTTTATCACATAGATTTGTATGGTTGATTGCTTAAAAATTTGCCTGAAATCGCGTTTGTTAATCTTACCAGATGTAATTTAGCAAAACTAGGACAAAAAATGAAAAACCAGGGCATTCTTGCACTTTTCAAACCAGGACATTTTTTATCGAAAAAATGTAACGTCAAAAACTCAAATGGAAAAGATAAAATTATAACTTCCTTGTTTTTATCTTTCAATTGTTCCAAAATTAGCGTCGTCTACCTTCATAGCCTACTCTAAAATATTACGTTGCCCTAAAAATTTACAATAAAATCGCGATCTCTCGAAAAATATCAGTTTTAGGTATAAAACATGGTTAATGTTTTTGAAAAATTCTCTACAAGACTATGTAAAATCATGTAGGGTGTTGTATTTAAGAAAATTAAGTTAACGGTGTTCAAAATTTCACAAGTTTGACGAAGCGTGAAAAACGCCTTGTATAATATTTTTTAAATGTAGTTGTTGTAAAGTGTTAATTGACTTATTGTCTACGTGAATTTCAAAAAAATTACTTGCCTTCACAAAGTTCTTAAATGCTGAACGATTTTGAAAGTGCTGTATTGCTCAAAATTTTCATAAAAATGTGAATTTAACGTAAACGGTTGACTTAAACCGTAAAACCTAATACATTTAAAGTGTTAATTCAAAAAAATATATAAAAATATACTTATCGGAAACCCGGACACATTTTAAAAATCCTCCCGGACTTCCCCGCCGAAGTACAAAAACCGGACTTGGCCGGGGAAATCCGGACGTCTGGTCACCCTAATCTTACCCAACGGTTAAATTCGAAATTTCAGTGCTTCTAGTACCTAATAGCTGTGGTCTAAAGTTTAGACTCTGAACCACAGATGGCAGGTAAAACGCTTCGTGTGTGCCACCTCCTATAGGCGCTCGCGTTAACTAGTACAAGGTACAAGTGACTACGTGGAAGCATCGTTCATTAGTCGCGTTGTTTTTTTACGTTTTAAACGGTTTTTGTGTTATTTATTAGTGCCAAAACGTGCGCATCAGCTTATATTAGATATATTTTACATGTTCCACATGTTTTAAAGTGTTCGCCGATAATTTTTTGCACTAGTAATACGTGATACTATGACGTCGTCATCCATAAATAAGGTTAGAATTGTTTTTTGCCTCCATTTTTGTCGGTTTTTTTAAGGTTAATGACTGTGCTGCAGTCAAATTTGCTTATGTCGACTAATTTTATGTGTCTTTTTGTTAATTACAGATTGGTATCGGCGGTGCAAGCTCTTCTGTCGTGTCTCGCTGGGTCCGTGGTGTCGCTGTACTCGTGCAGAAGAAATGTCCTACGTACTTCGCACTACGCCTGCGAGGGCTACGCCTGGTTCGGGGCGGCTTATTTTTTTTACGATATCTGGTCAATGTACAAAGTGTACTCTAGTAGTCTATCCCATAGTCATATGAATGGTGACGTCAAAGCTGTGAACAGCACGGGCAGGAAGTTTTTGAGATACCTCAAACTGAATCCGGTCATCGTTGGACATCACATTTTCATAGGGTTGTTTGGATTTTTGGTTATAACGGTGAGTGTTTGTAATTTTTCGAGTAGCTTTTTGGTTTGATTAGACATCTTTGGGAATTGGCATGTTCTGTGAAGATTTTGGGCAAATTTTTTTCTTAATTCGTAGTTTGAGTAGATTTTGGTGTGATTGAGTGGTCATAGGAATTAAGCTCATTTTAGACGTTGCAATTTTTCTTACAAATCACTTTTTAACAACGCAAATCCACACGAGTGGATTATGTTACATTTCTAGTAAGTTCTAGTAATTTTTGTGCCTTTTTTTGTACAACTGTGTTGTCATAACGTACAGATTATACTTTTCTCCTACTTTTTAACACGTAAGCAATTTGTGATTGTGGTAAACTAACCATGGTAGTAAACATGCAGGTATTTAGATTATGTTATTATTATCGTGCGGGCAACTGAAGGCTGGTTGTCATTTAAGGGTCAACTCACATTGGCTCGGTGGCGTTGGCGATGTCGGGCGCGATCACGATAATTAGTAGCCTGGCTACGTAAGTAAGTAACATGGTTACCAATTATCGTGCTTGCGCCCGCCATCGCCACCGCGCCAGTGTGTGTGGACCTTTTATGTCGTCCATTGTCGAAGAAATTGTGCCGCGCAGTGGCGATTTCGAATTGTACGCAAGAAAATGCTCCAACGAGTAACAGGGGTCTTGTATTATTTATTTTTCGATGTGGAAAATATTTTTCTTACAGATGGAAAATAAATTGCAACTTCTAATACGAGCTTTTGCATGTTTTTTAAAATGTGTGGAGATTTTGTACCAATTTTTTTCCATGTCATATACAGGGTGCCCCAAACATTTCTTCCTTTATTATTCCTCGTCACACTTAAAGCTAAAATTTTCTAAAGGCACATTATAATTTTTTTGTGTACATACACAACTCCGTAATATTAATTTGGACACCCTGTAAATAGTTTAATTATGATGTATTTGCAAGTGTTTTGTGGTGTTTTAAATGGGCCACCCTCTAAATAGTCAATAACGAAATTATTTACAGCTGTTTTGTGGTGTTTTAAATGGGCCACCCTGTATGTACAGGGTGGTCCAAATTCGATGGGATTGCATGGGTATCTCGGTTAATAGTCAAGATAGAGAAACGGTTAAATTGTCAAAAATGTGCAGTTTTTTGAGACAAACTCAGAACCGTTTTCAAAGATATTCCATCATTTCCGGTTTTCGAGTTATTGAATAAAAAGTGTTTTTTTTTTTGTCATATTAATAATGTGTCATATCTCCGTTATTGTTGTAAATATCGAAAATGTTTGTGGAGACTATTTTTAGATATTTTTACGTTTAATTTGACTATACTTTAAAAAAAAAAAAAAAAAACGCTGGCCGTTAAAAAGTTATGACATAAACTTGCCTTTTTTTAAATGGGAACGATAGTTGGCTATGGCCTATTTAAATTCCTTATTTTTTTCTCATTCCAAATATATAAGGGTTGATGTAGGTATTTATTTTCAATAATACGCAAGTTACGAAAAGGTTTTTTAGTTTTTTTTTTTCTATGAAAATCATAGAAGGCTGTGAAAAAAAAAACAAGGTGTAAAACCTTATAAAACTCGTTTGGTACAAGTTACGAAGGTTTTGTAATTTGTTGTTGAGATAAACATTGCAAATATTTGAACATAAGATAACAACAACATAGTCGGAATCAGCAGTAATGAAGTATATTGCTGTTTATCTTAAGTTCAAACATTCTTGATGTTCATCTCGACAACAAATTTAAAAACCTTGGTAACTTGTATCACATGAGTTTTATAAGGTTTTACACCTTGTTTTTTTTTGTTTTCACAGCCTGCTATGATTTTCTTAAAAAAAAAAAACCTTCATGACTTGCGTATTATTAAAAATAAGTACATCGGCCCTTATACAGGGTGTGTAAAAATTGGCGGAAGGGCTACACGGAGCGATGTTCTTCGTAAAATTCTAAGTCGAAAATCTTAATACATAAATATTATACCATGCTTCCTATGGCCTCAGGAACCATTTAAAGAAAAGAAAAAATTGGCAACATTGCATACATTGATTTGCGTTTGGACATTTTTTTATCAGCAATTTTTACTTAGGTATTTACATTTTTTGTTCGAACTGAAAGCCTTCAGTTCGTAAACATAGCTGCAAACTTTTGGGTATCGTAAAACACAAACTAGAAATAATTACGAGAAAAACAGAGATGACAGCTAAGGACAATGTTGCCATATATATTACTGTCATTAAAATCAGTGATTTACATATTTTCAACACCAATTTTTGAAAGGAAGAACACAATATCTAGGAAAAATACTATTCGAAATCTATTTTTATTCCAAATTGCAGCTTTTTCATTTGCAAGTATTAAATAATAACGGTTATTAAAGGACTAAATGTCAAAACTTTGAGGACCTCTTGCAGACACAGCAAGCGTGGTACAACATTTTCGTATTAAGATTTTCGACTTAGAATTTTACGAAGAACATCGCCCCGTGTAGCCCTTCCGCCAATTTTTACACACCCTGTATATTTGAAATGAGAAAAAAATAAGGCATTTAAATAGGTCATAACCAACTATCGTTCCCATTTAAAAAAAGGCAAGTTTGTGTCATAACTTTTTAACGGCGATCGTAAATTTTTTTTTTAAGTATAATCAAATTAAACCAGGGACCCGAACCGAACCGGAACTGGAACAAAAACCGGAACGAACCGGTGCTTTTTTCATGAACCGCGAACCGGAACTGAACCTTTAACTTACAAAATCACAAAACCGCAAAATCGAACCGAACCGACTGGTATGACCGGTTCAAACCGCTTCATTCGGTTCACCCAACGGTTCGGTCCAATTCTGTTTTTAATGCCATTGTACATTTTTTATTCTCGTAATTATCATAACATTTTACCAAAAATGGAAAAATTTCAGACAATTTAATTTATAAATATGCATTGTCATCATATTTTGCATTGAACCGGAACCGGAACTGAACCGTTGCCGCCGAACCGGTTACCGAATTATTATAAAATATAAACCGGTGGTTCGGAACGTAAACCGAAAAGTAAAAATTCATCGAACCGGTAACCGGAACTGAACCGTTATTCTTTGCGGTTCGGGTCCCTGAATTAAACATAAAAATATCTAAAAATAATTTGTATAAATATTTTCGATATTTACAACTGGGATATGACATATTATTAATATGACAAAAAAACACTTTTTATTCAATAACTCGAAAACCGGAAATGATAAAATATTTTTGAAAATAGTTCTAAGTTGATCCCAAAAAAACTGCACATTTTTGGTGATTTAACCGGTTCTCTATTTTAAATATTAACCGAGACACCCATGCAATCTCATCGAATTTGGACCACCCTGTATTTGCAACTGTTTTGTGGTGTTTTAAATGGGCCACCCTGTATGTACTGCATTGGGCTATACAGGGTGTCCCAGCCAAGGCGAATTTTTGAGCTAAAGATGCATCGACAAACTCTGTTTATACACCTCAAATATTTTTTTTAACAAAACTTATTTGGCTAATGTCATGCTTGACTTAAGGCTTGTTCATAATAAACTAAGTGAATGTCGGCTAATACAAGTTTGTGTCTGACATTTTTAAAAAGAGGTTAGGTTATGAATAAGCCTTAAGCCAAGCATGACATTAGCCAACTGAGTTTAGTAAAAAAAATATTTGAGGTGTATAAACAGAGTTTGTCGATGCATCTTTAGCGCTAATTTTCTCGAAAACGGCTACGTTTACAGCAAAAAACAAAGAGGGACGAATTTTTTCCTCTTAAGTCGTACTTTCTTATGGACGAATGAGATTTTCAATTTTATTTCAGAGAAAAAAATTCTGAAGATGGTAAGCGGATGACCTGACTATAAATCATACTTCCAATTACGTGTTTTCTTTCTAATTATCCCACAAAGTCAATGGGAAACACCCAAACATTTCGGCCAAGTTTGATAGCTCTAGCTTAAACGGCTAGGACGTAATCGATTTTTTGAATTTTTTTTCTTGCAACTTTGGAGGTCTCTAACTTTGAAAGGAAGCATTTTCGGATAACAAAATATTTGACAAATGGTCATCATTTTCACTCAGGAATATGCACATACTTTTCGGCCGTGTATAATGGGGACACCCTGTATAAAACAAAACGGAATAGGCACAACAAAAAATTGGTGGCACCATTTAAAAGTAAAATAAAAAGTGGCCATGTAAAAGTTTTGACAGTTTAAAAAAAAAAAATGTAAATTAAAAAGTTATAGCAAAAAACAGTCATTTTTTCAGTTTTTTTCAATTTTTTCAAGAACAGTTCAAGATATTTCAAATTAGTTTTGATATTATTAATGAGCATAAAATTTAGCAATTTTGACAAATTTAAACCTACCCTCTATCTTCAGTTATCAGCGAGATCCCCATAGTCGCCTCTATGTACATACACAACTCGATAATATAAATTTGGACACCCTGTAAATAGTTTAATTATGATGTATTTGCAGCTGTTTTGTGGTGTTTTAAATGGGCCACTCTGTATGTATCTCCATTTAGCTATACAGGGTGTCCCAGCCAAGGCGAATTTTTAGGTAGCTCAGATATTAGTAAGAATTTTTGAAAAAGTTTCTAATAAAAGTTGTTTGTGGTTATTTACCACATAACCTAAAATTATTTTCAACTTTACAGGGAGTCCCAGTTGTCTTGAACAGTATTGGGATCTCGTAAATGGTAAGAGATACAGAGTTGGTTAAATGGGTCAAAATGATCTATGCAAAAAAATCTTAGCTTATAACTTGCTTATTTAAAATAATAATCAAGCTATTTTTGGATATTATCAGGACACTTTTTTGCATAGATTTTAAATTTGTTAATAAACTTTACCTATCCTGCTGTTGGTGTTATTTTTACATCAAATTAATTTGTTTTAAATTCGGGTTAGTTGGCTGTAACACGATTGTAAAGGGATTTTTTCCTCGTTTCATTGATGTATGGGTTGTTAGGTTTATCTGCAAAAATAAGTACTTAACTTATTACAATATTATTGTATTTGTTTTTCAATGGCCACTTTGATTAAACTTGATAAAGACAATAATATTGTAATAACTGACTTATTTTTAAAGATATTACCAATAACCCATACATCGATTAAACAAGAGAAAAAATTTAATTGTTTCAGCCAACTACAACGAATGTTAACATAACAATTAAAAAGTTGATGTTAAAATAACAAAAGCAAATTAAGATGGTAAAATGTGTTAAAAAATTTAAAATCTACACAAAAAAGTGTCCTAATAATGTCGAAAAATATTTTGAGTATGATTTCAAATGGGCAAGTTAAAAGCAAAAATCGAAAACGCCTTTTTTTATTAACAGCTCAACAACTTCCAAGTATTTAGTTTTTTTTATAAAACCATAGATCATTTTGACCCAATTAACTTTGTATCTCTTACCGTTAACAAGATCCCCACACTGTTCACGATAACTGGGACACCCTGTATATTTTAACATTTTCTTGTCGATATTTTTATAAATTACTAGCGATTCCGGAGCCCCTTCGGGGCTTCTTCACCGCTAGATCCCGGCTTGCGCGTAGAAGGTTCGAGCGTTTAAACGTTACGTCGAATTGACAAATTGTCAAATTTTGACGAAATTCTCGCTCCAGACGACCCGATTTAAATGTTGTGTGTAAGATTTTGGCACGTTTTCCTCAATATCTTTTCCGGACGATTTTTTTGGGAATTCTCATATAGCCTATGTTCTTTCCATGGTCCTATAGATTGTCTGTGCCAAATTTGGTCAGGATCGGATGAATGGTATAGGAATGCATAAAGGACAAACATCCATACAAACATACATACATTCATTTTTATATATACAGGGTTATTCAAATTCGAGGCCCACCATGGGGATCTCGCTTATTATAATAGCTAGAGTATAGGTTTAAATTTGGCAAAGTTGCTAAATTTGATACTTATTGATAATCCAAAGAGAAATTGGGAATATCTCAAACGGTATCCGAGAAAATTAGGAAAACTGGAAAATGCGTTTTTTGAAAATCGTCTATAACTCCTTTGGAATTTGAAATATTTTAAATGTGTAAAGACATTGCCCTAGCAACTTTTCAAGCCGAATCGAATGGTGGTCACAAATTTTTGCTAGATCGATTCGTTTTTGTTTTATGACAACCAACTTTGTTTTTCTTATGGGCGCAATTTTTGTTATTTACATAATCAATTAGGATTAATTTTTCTGAATCCATTGAGATATTACACATGGTATTTTACTTCTACATTAATTGTCAAATTTGAAAAAATACGTTTTAAACAATAACAACTATAAATCAGGTAGGTCGGTCATTGTAGTTTATGTTGTTTCCATGACTACCAATCAACAAACTAAAAGTCTGTTACTTGTCACATTAATAAATTCGTAAAAATTAACTTTAATAACGAAGAAAAATGCGATATGCTCCGAATTTTTTATACTGTTCTTTTAAGTTTTGTTATACTTTATCACATGCTTTATACAAATTTACTTGAGTTTCTGTTAAATATAGAAAAATAGTGTTTTTTCCAGATATGTTTGTTATAAAAATGTTTTTTTTAATTGTTATCTGAAACCTTTCTGCCATATTTTTCTCTAATTTTGGCAAAAGCCTCATATTTCCCTATGTTTCTGTCCAACGAACAAAAATATTGTGCAAGGTTTGTCTTCTATCTGGATATGTTTCTGCATATCGTTGACAGTGTAGATAAAGTTCCTATTCAATGAATAAAAAATTAAAGTTCATTTTTACGAATTTATTAATGTGACAAGTAACAGACTTTTAGTTTGTTGATTGGTAGTCATGGAAACAACATAAACTACAATGACCGACCTACCTGATTTATAGTTGTTATTGTTTAAAACGTATTTTTTCAAATTTGACAATTAATGTAGAAGTAAAATACCATGTGTAATATCTCAATGGATTCAGAAAAATTAATGCTAATTGATTATGTAAATAGCAAAAATTGCGTCCATAAGAAAAAACAAAGTTGGTTGTCATAAAACAAAAACGAATCGATCTAGCAAAAATTTGTGACCACCATTCGATTCGGCTTGAAAAGTTGCTTGGGCAATGTCTTTATACATTTAAAATATTTCAAATTCCAAAGGAGTTATAGACAATTTTCAAAAATTGTAGTTTCCGGTTTTTCCTAATTTTCTCGAATAACGTTTGAGATATTCCCAATTTCTCTTTGGATTATCAATGAGCATCAAATTTAGCAACTTTGCCAAATTTAAACCTATACTCTAGCTATTATAATAAGCGAGATCCCCATGGTGGGCCTCGAATTTGAATAACCCTGTATATAGATTGAAGATTAGATAATATGTCTAAAGTTTTTATTTATTGTGTTATGCGATTTTTGAATTATAGTTAATGGGCACAAATAAAGTATTTATTTTAACTCAGTTTCTCTTTCTTTCCAGTATTTAAGAGGCGGTTTGGGCGACTGCGTGTTTGGTTTAATCTATTTAATGGAAGCCAGTACTCCGTTTGTATCTCTCAGGGGCATTATATCTCGATTTGGTATGAAATCTTCAAGACTGTACGTCGTCAATGGTATGGTCATGTTGGGGACGTTCTTCATCTTCAGGGTGGCAATGTTTCCCTACAGCATATATCTGTACGCCAAAGCCGCTGGGCTCGATTATATTTCGGTAAGTGACCCTGTTTCGCGTTTGGCCACCAGGGCCCTGTTTCTCGAAACTTACAAGCCTTGTAATACAAGTTCGTAGCTTAGCTACACGTGCAGTTTCCATGGATACTTACACGTGTAGCTAAGCTACGGACTTGTATTACAAGGCTTGTAAGTTTCGAGTAACAGGGCCCAGGACATGGAAGAAGCCAGGATTTTTTCCAGAGAGAGACCTATCTTCTTAGCTTTGCTAATTCAACAAAACTTTGGATTTGTTAATTTCTTTTTTGTTCCTAAAAGTTTTTACTAACTTTCTATTGTTAATAATCGTGAAAAGAGTCGAGGTGAAAAACCTTTTTGTTTTGTTGCTACTAAATATAAACAACTATGATTATTAGGGTAATTACCAAAACTTTACAATAATTTCAAATTTTAATGCCTGCTCTTAATAGAAGTACCGTTATTCTTATTGTTAAATTCGTCAAATAATACTCCATTTAAATAACCACATAAGCCAGTATTGTTTAATTGAAATAAATTGACTCTGTGGAAAAAACAATTCCGCAACTTTTCAAAAGTCTTTTCAAGCAACCCAAATGTCAATTAAAATTAACAAAATCGTTTTTCAGGCACTTGCCGGTACAATAAAATTTAATTTATGCAGGTCACAGCACACTTAATAAAATTCTTTACGTCCAAAAATTATGTGATGTCTTAAAATTGACCAAAATGGTGCAGTGGTATTCAAAATTTCTCCGTCTTTCCAAAAATGTAAAAACAAATACAGGGTGTCAGATTTGAAATAACAATTATTGTGCACATAACACATGACAAAAATATGATTTTTATACAGGTTGTTTCTTAAATATTGCGAAAAAATCGGGAGGTGATTCCTTATCGAAAACTAAGGGGGTCTTTCATATTAAATTTTTTCCTTAGACTCTTCGTTTCAGAGTTACATATCCCTAAAGGGGAGTAAAATTAGGTTTTATTTTATTTCTCAAATTTAAATTAATGTAGGAGAATGATATCGGAAGATGTTTTGTACTTATTAAAAGATTTCCCATATTAATATTATCAATCATTTCGCACCTGCACAGGGGGCTGAAAAGTGCGACCCCTGTTGTTTTGTTTTTTATCAGAAATTTGTGGTGGGTTAAAATGTTGCTTTTTTTTTAAAGCTTGATTTATTTAGAAACTTTTTTTATTCTATAACTTTTCTCGTAACACCTACAGTTATTGAGTTAAAAATAAAATAAGGAAGTATGCACTATTAAATATTCAATATAAAACGATTCATTTTGGTGGTTGCCATGGTTTGTTTGTGTTCATATTGGGTAGAATTAACGAGCGTTTTAGCGTTGTCGCAGCGTAAACGTTAAAATGAATTACACTCGTCAATTCTATCCAATAGGAACATTACAAACCAAGGTAACCATCAAAATGAATCGTTTTACATTGGAATGTTTTATGGTGCATGTCTTATTTGTTACTCAAAAACTGTAGGTTTTACAAGAAAAGTTAAAGAATAAAAAAAGCTTCTAAATAAATCAACCTTTAAAAAAAAAAGGTGCAAATTTGTAACCCACCAAAAAGTTCTGATAAAAACACCAACAGGGGTCGCACTTTTCAGCCAGTCCCCTGTGAAGGTAAGAGATGATTGGAAATATTACTATGGGAAACCTTTTAATGAGTACAAAACATTTTCCAATAATCATTCTCCTCCATTTATCCAAATTTAGGAAATAAAATAAAAACCTTATTTTACCGCTTCCCTTTAGGGGGTTGTAACTCGGAAAGGAGACGTCTAAGGAAAAACGTTTATATAAAAGACCCCCCCTTAATTTTTGATAATGAGCCACCACCCGATTTTTTCGCAATATTTAAGAAACGCCCTGTACAATCAAAACTAAAGCAAAAAGAGATCAGTCGATTTCAGTTACACCCGGTGTAGCTAGCACAGTTTTTTTTTTTTATAAGATAGATTGGTTAGGCCTTTTTTAGTACTTGGAATATTTTTGAAGACACACTTGGACATGGGCATTTTTTTAATTATTTGAAAGGGCCCTTTTTTGATCAGAAATCCTATTTAGCAAACCTTTTTTTTTTTAAATATATTTTCAGCATATTTCATCCAAGGAACCTCTTTGGCAAAGTGCTCCTTTTTTTAAAAATTTCTATATCAATTTTTTGTGTTTGCTTTTAAAGTGGTTGGATTGCTTTCAATTTAGTAGAGCTACCTGGACATCGGCGCAACCAGAAATTTTGCTGGGCAGCTTTTTTTTCAGTGATTTTTAACAAGCCCAGAACCCTAAACATAATAAAATATTTTAAGTTCTGTGCTTTTCTTTACAAACGGAAGTTTTTTTTTTTCTTTCAGGCCATAGTGTCGTTACCACGCGGATGCAAAGTAGGTATATCGATATTGCTCTTTCCACAAGTCTACTGGTTCCTGCTGATGCTGAAAGGCGCCACTCAGTTGTTAAGATCAAAAAAACCACCAACCTCAACAGCGAACGTTCGAAAACGACGCTTACATAATAACTCACTCACATAGTAAGAGTATTTAAATAGTTTTAGATTGTTTTGTTGTTTTACATTTTTTTAAGAGGTGCGTTAATACGTTGTAAATATTATTTATGCTACTAATAATGATAAAACACCTATTTATTGCTACAGTATTTTGATTAGGCGCTAGTGTCGTGAATACCCTACTTTCTGGGACAGTTTGCGCAAACCGACATAAGCAGAGTAGATGCTTCGACAACGTTAAAACAATTTAAGGATACGGGGTGTGGTAATAAAGTTTCTGGACTAGTGCTAGGAGAATAGCCAAAAGGTTGTTCCTATTTTTCAAAATATCCTCTACAGGAGTTTTTTTGATTTAGTGAACAACTACTTGGGCTATTTATTGGTGTATAGATATGTTTTGACGTTTTCATAATCCCCGAGTCATTTTCCTTTGAGGCTTGCTGCTGTCACAAGTGGAAAAAAGAAAGAAGTGCTGTAAATAAGCAAATATAATGGATTGTCAGTGTTATTAATACTTGTCAACCGCAAACCTAAATGTCTTTCCACGTTATTATTCGCAAATATTAGGTTGGTGCATAATTAACGATCGTTTTTTGGTGCAAATATATCTAATGATAAAACAATAAAATACACCAAAAACATACATAATGATCGTCGTTTACTTCAATACTTGCTTCCTATGTGCTTGGCAAACGAGGTCCCTTCCACGTTTCTTTGACGCAATTTCCGCTTCGAAATCGGCAAAAACTTCTTCCTGAACATGGTAGACTTTGCCCGTCTTGCATATTTTTGGGCGAACCTCACACTACATGGCGTTTTTGCAATGGACGACTTTTGGATTTTTTTTTTCATTGTCTAGCCGGGATCAACGATCACCTTCCGTTGGAGAAATCAATTTTGCTCGTTTCTCCGAAGCGATTGTGTAAATATGCGGACTCAGCTGGCCTTGTTGTCGCCGGAGAATTCATGAGAAACCCATCCAGCCACGTTTCACACATCAGCGAGCTTTCTGAGACACCTGATGATCGTGAAATGAACCGACATTGAATTGTCAGCAAAGAGCCCCATCATCAAAATCACACTGGCGACCTCTTCCTTCCTCATATTTTAAGACTGTGTCGTCGGATTTAAACGATTAAACTATTTTCTTTCACCAATTGTTCCATCACCAAATAGTTCGTTGAGATTCCGAAATGACTGTGCTGCAGTCCATCTTTTGCCAAGTAATTAAGCATGATATGACGAATATGCAGGTGATTATCTGAATAATAGGGAATATGTTGGTAAAACAAATTTTTCTGCGTCCGTCCAGAGAATCAGTTGTTTCCAATCAACTTTTAGGCTGGAAATTACATCGTTACAGGCCTAGGCCAAAAATTACCAGGTTACCATGGTGATAAGTTGTTAATACCGGCCTAGGCCAGAAAGTACCGCGCTGCCATGGTAATAAGTTGTCCTACCGGCCGAAAAGTACCCGACTGCCTTGGCGAAGAGTTGATTTGCACTGTCAAACAAACGTCGTTAATACCACCAGGCGAATTTCCACCTGTTCTTCAGTTATTGTGTATTTATGGATGGTGTCATTGGCGAATGCAGAAATCTACATTGCAAGTTTCATACCTGGGGAGAGTGTCTTTACTGGACTACTTCCAGAACTGCCTACTAGTCCAGCAAAGTACCATTTTCCGGTCTTGTTACGTAAAAAAAAAACAAATTCAACAGATTTGAAGGGTACCGGTAAAACGATTGTAATTATGCACCAACCTAATAGTGGCGAATATTTTTCCTTCGATTCTCTTTGATAAACAAGTTGTCTGGTACTAAATCAAGCGAATACATTAATTGAACGAACTCCTTAGCGCTTATTTAGCGAAAGCTTCTCCACCATCGATGCAATTTGCCTCTAAATTGCTGCTTTATCCTGGAAATGCGCTTCAAGTCTTTCTAAGACTTGTCTGTACAATGCGTTTAGTCTATTCGTACGTTTAGAACGAATTCTGAATGGATCTTACCCTCTTGGGCGTTTTGCTTTAAGACTTTTTAACAAGATCCGAATGTTTCGAGCGTTCGAGAAGACTTGGGGTTTAATTTATAATTTAATGGAAGTGTTGGTACGATGCAACTTTTTAAGGCCGATTCACAATTGCCCGGAAACGCCAACGCTGTTGAAAGAAAGCTGAACAATACGTTTATCTTACTGACAACACGGCTTAAAACTTGTCTGTACAATGCTTTTAGTCTATTTGTACTTTTAGAAGAAATTCTTAATTTCTTGAATAATAGTATTACTGCACTTTTTGTCGGGATACTTCATTGCCACACATCGTCTGTTAAGTTTTATACTTAATTGAAGAACTTGGCTGTGAAAATTGTTTCGTTATTTTAACAAACTTGAGTCTCTGATGGAATAACTAGTTATGAACCATAGCTTATTCTGCTATTGCTGTTTCTGAACTGTCCGAGAAAGAAGGTATTTATAGTTTCTTTGATACCAAAAGAAATTGAAAAATATTAATTTGTGATATATTTATTATTCCTTATTATTGTCGTAGAGCGTTTTCGACTTAAGTAGTTGTTAATGGGGAAATCCAGGGTTTTTGAGTCGCGATTATGGAAAGCAATGCACGGTTTCGAGTTCTGCGAAAAATACGCAGTTTCTCCATTTTGGTGTATTTTTGTTTGTTTTGGAGTTGATACTTTGTAGATAAAAGTTCGTTCTGGGTATGTAAAAATTCTTGCCAATTTTCGAAACTGATACGAGCTGGAAGCATTATGGGTGATGGTAACTCCATACGAAGAAATCACTGATTGGAGCCAGCGAACGTGAAGCTTAAGGCATAATTTAAATAGTCTTGTTATTTGGCATAGGTAATACCAGATCTGAACATAGAAAACGTATTTCTGACGTCTCACTGAAACGATTATTCTTGATCGTTGCGTTTTATTACTTTCCTCAGTACAGTTCTTTCTCAAAAAAGCATATTATATGCTTCCTAAATTTTTTTGTTAAATAAACTAGCAATTGCGTAGCCTCTTCGGGGATTCTTCGCCGCTAGTTCCCGCCTTGCGCGTGGAATTCTCTTTGCGCCTAAAATTCCATTTACGCAAAAAATTATTTTTCGTTTGGTGCAAGTCCCATGTGTTAAAGTGGCTTCGTTCCCGAAATATTCCCAAAAAAGCATATTCTATGCTTTCGATTTTTTTTTGTTAAATAAAACTAGTGCATTGGTTTTCCATTATTGTTAGACAGTGTGGTTAACATTATTTCCATCCAAGGATGGGCGATGATAATATTTTCTCAACAACAAAACTTGAACCCGTTTTGGCTCAATAGAAAAATCGCTCGCATGGATGAACCAGCAGGATTTAGCTTATTAATCAAAATGTATACATACGTTTAGTTTGTAATTGTTGTGACTGTCTGAAACAGAGCTTACTGTTAAAGGTAATAGTTGCTGTTACAAAAACGACGCATTGAATTTTTGTCCGTAAAATTTATTGCGTTATAGAATTAACAGGGTTTAGTCATGGTGAGGGTGGCTGTGCTTTATTGCGAAACAAATGAAGACTATGAATTTAGTACTTGTATGCCTTGTTGTTGTTTTATCACTGTGAATATATTAATGTTAGTTGGTTTGACTGTAGTACTTACGAAGGTCATCTTGATTATTTTGAAGCAAAATTAAAGTGCTTTGTCTACATCAAAGCTTTACTTTGTCTATGTCTCAAAGAGGTACATTTGCTCATTTGATGTAAGGAGATGAAACCTAAATTCTCATATTCTTGTGTGTTGATTCTATAAAAAGGGAGATTGATCCTCAACAAAAGAGGCCTTTGTATGGCGATTGTTACAAGTCTACATTAATTTTCCAAAGATGTTCCAAACCACTTTTTGAAAGAAAAAACAACGTGGAAAAAAGTTGGTGTTTTTAATTGTCGGTATGAATTACATTTTGGACACCCTGTAAGTAGTGCATCGATTGCAAAAATTCCAGGATGTGCTCCAACGTTTCTTCTATGCATGGTCTAAATTTAAGCGTTTTTTCTTCAAAAATGGCGGCGTTAGATAATATTATGCATAACGATGAAAATTTAAAAAAAAAAACATCTTAAAAAAATGGCTGCACTTGGGGAATGCTAATAAGAGTCTCTCTTAAAAAAAAAAAGTTTTATACCAAATACGCAAAAAATAGGCCATTGTATTTGAAATAAGGAAGTAGACGTCAACTTCCGGAAGTGTGGCCATATTGAAATTTTTTTCAATACACAGATCAGATGCCATTATGGTCATAACCAAAATTTTAGATCCATACCCTTTTTCAGTCCTCATATATTTTTAAGTCTCAATCACCCTCCATATCGTTTTTCGTTAACATTGAAAATTTCTTAGTTTAAAGTTAAAGAGAGACAAGGTCTTTGTTCATGAGAATTTTTTGCAGAGGACTTTTGAAATGTGTTAATCCTTTGCTAAATTGTATGGTGCAGTGCAGAACTTCTCATTTTTTGAATATTTAAACACCCAGGCCATTATCATTTCTCAAATCTAACCAACCTGCCATCAACTAGGTCACCGATCTCTGCATTTTCTAGTGGTTAGTTTATTTTTATCAGGCGTTGTTGGTCTAACACTATGTTTTTCATAGTGTTTTCACACCTCACCCTAACCGTCAGCATCAATTTTTACCCGTAGTCGAACAGGGACCTGTTTCTCGAACTTACAAGGTTTGTAACTTTCGAGAAACAGGTCCCAGGTCTTAATACGGAAAAAATAAGTACCGTTGGGTAGATGAGACGTACATATTCCACAAATAATCTCAGTGGCCTTCGTAAGCCGCATGGAGAATTTTAACGTTAAGTATTTTATAGTAGGTATTCAAATAAGACGTCTAAGTTACGTTGCGTAAATTAATGTTAATTGTTTAAAAATGTCTTAGACGATATAATCATGTATATTAATGTGAAAACACCATCGTGAATGTGATTAAATATTTATTTTGTTATATAAAACATTGTCTATGGTCCCAAACTTAGCGACAAGTGTTAAAAGGTCGATTAGAATAAGCTGCAAAGCTGTACTGAGAGCATTTCACAATCCTTCGTGACGAAATTCGCACGAATTCTTGTGTGATTTTTGGATAACAAAAAAAGAAAACGCTCAAGTCCCGTTGACTAAGGCTCCAACATACATGTGCCACCGTAAATCACAAACAAAAGCACCTATTTGCTTGCTGCTCTTAGACTTGATAAAAAACGTTTTTAACTGTCGAAAAACTCCTCAATCCAAATTTCCTGTGTCTGCAAGGCCTTTAAAATGCTTAGGGTGTTCCAGGAGAAAGTGCCAAAATTAAAGAATGCATTCCTGAAGAAATTCAGTAAATAAAATTATATCACCGTTGGTCTTGTTGGTGAAAAATTGGATTATTGAAGATAAAGCTTAGTCTTCCAGAAGATTTGCTAATCAAAAAGTAATGAGTTAAAGCTACAATGATTGTTAAAAATGACCACCTGCTTCTGGAATTCACAACTAGGCTTGGTTAAATAAAGGTCGATTAATATTATAGGTACGCTCGCGCTCCACACACACTCCAAACATTTACATAAAACGTTTTTTATGTAATGATTCGCAACAACCCTAGATTTGTACGACATGGGATCAAAAAATATAGCGATCATGTTTACAAAAATAACTTGTGGTATGACGCTGGAAAGGCGTTGAAAACACTGCTAGATGTTAACAACATAATTTAATGATTCAATATATCAGACAGTATTAAAAGATATGCAAATGCAATTTTTCAAATCATATTTATTTGCCATGTAATTCATTAAATTACTTCCCTGTTCTACAAAATCGTGCAAGATACAACTTAAAATTACTTATCCAGCGTGTTGGGGATTTCTTGCAATCTCCTGTTGTAAATTTTTGTGATAATATGTCGAATCCATTTTCAACAATTGTGCGTGCACCCGATAATCTTCAATTCAAATGTCTTCTTTCAATTCCATTTTCAATTTGTGATGCAGGATATGGCCCTATATATTTTTTCAGTGGAAAAGCTGGATCACCAACGTTAACAAAGGGTGCGGATTGTTCAGTTCCTGTTCTTCTGGTACATCAAGAGTATCACTGTGTCAACGATTCCAAAGATTTGAAGAAGCAAATATACCACCATCATTACTCCGTCCATATGAACTAACATCAACGGCGATGATTTTATAATTTGCATTGATCTCTTGACATCTTAAAATATTGATACAATTTCGTTTCATTACCCACCAAATGTTGAAAAAGAGTAAAATTCTCCTTTCAGCTTTCTATGCTTCAAAGCAGGATGGTCCCTTTTTCGTCGTGTTTTGGGTTTGCTTCTCTTACGCAATCATCATAAGGTCTTTCTTATGTAAGGGCTTACAAACTGTGCAGCACAGCGAATGGATAAATACTGACCGCTACTTGAGCGCGGCCAGTGTTAATACAGTTGAGTGGGAGCCAAGCGCGAGCGTACTTATGTTGTGAGTCGACCTCAAGGCAAGTTCTTAAAGTTTTGTTGAGAATTACGCCGAATTAAACTCCAGTATTTGAAAATCTTGATCAGTTCTCTTAGATTATTGTCATCTCCGCTTAGAGAAGATTTTTATGTCTTCTCAAAGTGATCATCTAATGGAGTTAATGGATCGTTTTCACATACGAGTATGTACGTCCGTCGTTATTATGCACTGTGCAAATCCGCATGTGTGTAACCAAATAATTGCCGTATTTGTCCTGCTAGCTGGGCGGATTTATACAGTGGACATACTCGCACGTGTAAAACCCTTTAGTCTGGTTGGGTTAACCAAGCGAATCCTTCCCCGGCCGGTCTGATATATTATATGGAAGTATTCAACACAATGGTCATAATGTGGAGAAGGCACTCTGTGCTGTTGAAGGCACATGGCTTTGTGAGTTACCAAAGAAATGTCTTTCAAAAGATAACAACAGTTGATTTCCACACCTGCTTTTATACAGAAGGTGCTTACTTCAGCAAATGTGTAATGTCTTGCCTTTCAATAATCCATAGTTTCGTAACTTTCTCGCATAGAATCTTTATTGATATAACTTTATTTAATTTTCTTGAAGAACACTCGCAGACATGGACTAAAAATGGTAGTTTTACTGTCGAACACTGCCCGACATGAGATCGCAAAGGGTTAAAAAAAAGTGTATTTGTTAATTAAATGGCCTCTTCCAAAAAAAAGTGTTATACCGTACCTTACTCGAAAAAAATTGTAAGGTAAAGTAGGTTTTAATTCAATTAAGAGAAGAGCCAGTCAAAATGACTGGTCAGGCAGTTCTAGTCTCGAAGCTACATATTCTCCTGGAACCTTTTTTTAAATAATCAAGGTTTTTTATGTTGCTAAAGGTTTGCTCTTATCCAGCGTCATTTCTCTTTGGAAATTGTAATTTCTTAATTACGCCATCATAAACTATTGCTTCTGTTCTGTTCAATGTTGTTATTTTAACAACAGCATGCCCAAAATGTGTTTCCGAATTGTAACAATTACTTCTCACAACTTTATGCAAGTTGCTGCTTCTCGCCGGAGTCAGTCATCATTATTATTTTGGTTTCAAAACAACATCTGGTTTAAGATTGCCTCTAAAGGATGCTTTATGATTCTTGGACGGGGATGCTAACGAAAATAAGATGGCTCGCGGATGAAACGTTCTAGTTTTTCGCACTAAGTTCGATAGGTTGATTTTTCAACTCCATTGCCATTTTCGTTAAGGTACCTGTTTCTGGAAATTCGTGACGCGGCCTTTAAAAAATCCTATGCTCAGAGTTGTTGCTATAAAATATTATCCTTTGTGGATTAACAATTTTACAGCACGTAAGTTTTTTTTTTTTTTGCTTCACAACCATATTGTGTTCTTACCGTCCATCTTCAAAAAACAAAACAAAAAAAAGATCAAAATATTTTGTGAAAATACCCACCTAGTAATATTTTCACTGATAGTATTCGTCAACCAAGAGTTGGTTTGTAAACGATTAGACTGGTTAGTATAATTTTTGATATCGCTAAATATTCGCTGTGATATTGGGACCATTTTTACTACCTTCATATCACATTGACAAAAAACAATTTTCAATGTATCCGAACGCATTGTAACCCAAAAAAAAATTGGGTTCCGGACTGTTTGCGTAGACAAAATGAACGCCCCGTTCTTATAATTGAACTCTGTGCGAATCACGTGTGTTGTATTTTTCGCTTATAATCGTCGGTACAGTTTGGCAATGTGTGACTTTTTGTTTTTCGAAAATTTGCTACAAAAATTATGTACCCAAAAAAAAATAAATGTATTGGTTTTGACTAGTCGATTTTATGGTTTGCTTTAATATTAAAAACTGGTTGTGTGTGTTTATATGTACAATATGGAAAATAAAAGTTACTTTATTGTGTGTTTTATTTGCTTTAAACGTCGTAGTTTGCAGGTGTCTTGTGGTGCATCGCTTTCAGGAAGAGGATGTTACATTCTTGGGACTAGCAGGTAATTTAATTTTGCTCAGAGAACCGTTTGTTTAATTGAAATACGAGGCGTGTTCAACTGAAACCCACCTTTGGTCCAGAAAAAATTGATTGACAAATATATTTACAAATAACTACCACTACAATTAAGGCACATATCCCATTGTTTCACCAACCGATGTATACCCTGCTTAAAGAATTCTTGTGGCTGCTGCTTGAAGAATTCTTTCACGGCGTTTTGTACTTCTTCGTCCGACTGAAAACGGTTACCTTTTAACGCCTTTTTCAGTGGCCCAAAGATGTGAAAATCGCAAGGCGATAAATCGGGACTATAGGGTGGATGCTCTAATATCCTCCATTTCTTTCGTTGTAGATTTTCTTTCACTACTTTAACAACATGAGGCCGAGCATTGTCTTGAAGCAGAATGACACCACGTGAAAGCTTCCCTGGACGTTTTCGTCTTATAGCTTGATGGAGCTTGTTCAAAGTTTCATTATACAGGTTTGCGTTGATATGCACTCTAGGTTCTGGAAACTTATCAAGTGTCCTTCATGGGCGAAAAAAAAAGTCAACCTGACCTTACCTGCAGAAGGTTCAACTTTAAACTTCTTTGATGGCGGAGAATTTGCGTGTTTCCATTGCATCGATGACAGCTTACTGGATGATTCAAAATAATGACACCAAGATTCGTCGCCAGCAATTATTGACGAGAGAAAGTCATTACCATTTTGCCTGTATTCCGTGAGGTGTTGCAAAGATAAGCCCATTCGCACGCTTGTTTGGTTCTCTGACAAAAGGCGAGGAACCCATTGCGCACAAACTTTGCTGTAAGCCAGTTTGTGTACGATACTATGTACAGATCCTATACTCACCAACATTTTCTGAAATTGCTCTGATTGAAATTCGACGATTTTCTCTAATCAGGCCTTCCACACATGCCACATTCCTGTCTGCAGTACTCAATGCACCTGGTCGCGGCTTACCAATTCGTCCCCTCTCTTCCATTCTTAAATTTTCGATGCCATTCCTTGACAGTTGGATACGCAAACAATGCGTTTCCAAACACTGCTTGCATTTGCAATGGTTGCAAACCTTCAGCACACAAAAATTGAATGACCGCACGCTGATCACATTTGGACGGATTGTTAACGACAAACGCCATTTCAAAGTCACAATACTTAAAATCGCTGTCACATATAAACGATAGAAACTGATAAGCGTGACGTTTACAAACGCTACTAACGTTGCAAATCGTCAGTTGAGTGATTACAATTGTTTCCAAGGCTAACTAACCTGACAAAGATGGGTTTCAATTGAACAAGTCTCTTATATAAAATACCTTCGAACTGTCTAATATTTGGCAAAGGGGTAAAGAAATAATTCCTCTTCATTACTCTTGAAACCTTCTGAAAGATATTATTGAGAAAAATGTTATAGTATTTTGATTTTGCTCTTGATTACTTTAGGCAACAATTTTTCACCTTTTTTCCCCCTTTAAAATCATGCATAATTTTGAGGCGTTGATTTCAGTATGGCCTCAAAAAAAAAGAGCCTACCACGTAAAGTTATTTTGTTAAAATAACTTTTACATTTTCTGGTTTTGATATGTAGTATTCAGTTACATGTAGATTGAATAAACAGATATTAACGATACAGTTACGAACTAATATAAGTTTTTATTGTTGTAAACATTTATTCAGAAGAGTGATAAGGAAATATAAAACAAACTTGCGTTATATCTATTTCTATTTGTAATATGTTGATCAACGTTGCGCTGGTTTTTGAAGACAACTCGTTCCGTCATCCTTTGTTCCAATTTTACAGAGAACATTACATTTTACAGTGCTGTAGTTAATTTTCTGTGTCCTCTTCTAATCCTTTTTAAATTACCTTTTCCAACCCATTCTTTAAGGGTTTGTTTGTGATCTGCCACCCCATGAGCTTGTATGAGCTCGAGATTTCAAAATCCTCGAGTTCCGATATTATTGTCCTTGCAGGAGTTGTTGAAGCGTGTGTTTTATGACCATTACATTTTAGGAAGCTTCAAATCTTAGCTTCGCAACTTAAAGTCAAAACTGCATGAAAAAGCAGTTTCTTCTCTGTTCGCTTTTGCAATCCTTTTTGGATAACCCTTATCCTCAAATCCGTTTTTCAAGGATTTGTGATCTGCTTTCACTTAAGCTCGCATGAGCTCAAGATTCGCCTCGTAATCGTCGAGTTCCGATATTAAGTGTCCTTCCAGGAGTTGTTGACGCGTGTGTTTTATGACTATTACATTTTGGGTAGCTTCAAATCTCAGCTTCGCAAGTTAAAATCGAAACTACATGAAAAAGCAGTTTCTTCTCTGTTCGCTTTTGGGATTTTTTTTGGAAAAGCCTTAGCCTCAAATCCGTTTTTTTTTTTCAAGGATTTGTGATCTGGAGCTCGTATGAGCTCAAGATTCGCCTCGTAATCCTCGAGTTCTGAAATCAAGTGTCCTTCCAGGAGTTGTTGACGCGTATGCTGTATGGCTAACGGACACTTCCCCATAAATAATTTTAAACAATCACAGAGTTCCAGGTTTTACTTGGTCTTTGGTGAATTAAATAATAGTATTTTTTTGACTCGTCCCAATGGTCGAACTTAAAGTTCTAAAAATACACTTAAAAATAATTGTTAAACCATTTTTAAATCTAATTAACTTCGATGATCTTGGTTATCGTTCTTCAGTCGAATTTGTATAAAGTTTAATTGATCGTACAATATTTGGCAAAACTGTAAGAAACTGATCTAGAAGTTAAATTAAAGCAAGTTTTATCCATTATAATTTTCATAAGTTAAAGTTATGGGTGTAGAGTTCTTTTAAGAACCAATTTGTTTTGTCAAAACAGCTATCCTACATGGCCATAATAGCCGAGTTACATGGCTCGTATAAAAAGGTACAATAACTTGTGGAGAAAAATTGTATCCATGAGAAAAGGGAGGAAGAAAACATTACTGCACTGGCTGAGTGATTCCTATGGAACAATTTGAATGTTACAAATTAAATTTATACTAATGTATTGTCAATTTCGTTTCCTTAAGACGTCACAATTCACAAGAAGTCCTTTTTGCCACAAGTTATGCCTTATAAAGTTTACAACAGTACTACATGTTGTAAGGAAAGGAAAATGCTCGCTTTCTCGTATTTCGTGACATTTATGGAACCAGTTTGTTTGGTATTCCACAACATTTAAAATGTTCGCGTCTTCAACGAAAACAAAAAAAGCTAAGCCTCGTTAGTCAAGTTACTTGAATTCAAGTGTTTTGGGCATATTTCGACAGGTTTATTGAAGCCAGTTTTGGCGTCGAAGCAGTTTGTGTGCGCTGAATTTCTTAATATAAGCGAAATTATTGTAAACGAAGTTTCGAATATTGAATGAGCAGTTTTTAATAATTCTGTTATGAATGGAAGTGTAGCGGCTTCTCGGGATGCATCGTCCACCATGTTCTTCAATCCACGGGAGCCAAAACAGTCAGAAAACAGGTCAAGAACTGCCATGGCCATGACTGCTCTAGTACTTTCATTCTTATTCCTAGCATATGATATGAGGAAGCTCAAAATTAAATCCCGACTTGCAAGTAGTCTTTGACCTTCTGGAGTGGTTTTTGGAATGTGAGTTCCTTTATAAAAGTGGTGACGGCCAAGGTAGACATCATAGTCTTAGGTTTCCCCCAGATAAAGTTTCCAACCATCAGGAACTTTGAAATCTTTGGGATTGAAGTCTTGAAGATTCTTTTTCTGAGCCTCTTGAGAGTCATGAAAGTTTTTCTTTGTGGTCTTAAGTTTCGACTTTAGTCTTAAGAGCTGAGACATGATGATGAAGTGAAGTCTTTTTAATTGGTCAATTGAATTAATTCTGGAAAATCTATTTTTTATAGTTGTTAGTGCGAACGAAGTTTCGAACAAGTTCTTATACATACTGTACACAAATGATCTTCCAGATTTTGTCAAAACTTCCCTTATACAATTAGCCGATGACACATCTGCTATTATTAGTGACTCGGATTCCAAAAACTTTGACTGTTTAGGCCAACTCCAGCATTGGTTTACGTTAAATAATCTAACTTTAAACGTCAATAAAACGCAAGTTATAAAATTTTCACAAAGTAAAATAACCTCCGACTTAAAATTTCAAAATAACTCCACAAGTATAAATGTTGTTAATAAAATATCTTTTCTTGGTTTATGTATTGACTCTAGACTGGATTGGTCATACCACATCGAACGCCTGTCACAAAGCCTGTCACGGTACCCTTTTGCACTAAAAAAAGATATTTTTTGCTGAATCCTATTTCCTCTTACTGAGAACACCTTTAAGTGTTAATAGTAACTCTATTTGGAGAGTATGACCATTTTTAACGCGATTTTTGGCCAGTTCCACAGAACCCAAAAGCTTGCATAAATATTTCGAGAAATTTACAATCTTTTCTAATGTTCCACTTATTTTATTGACTTTTCACAAACGTTACTCAGTTGTGTCAATTTTTTTATAGAACATTCGCATTAATCAAAGCGTCAGGTAAAACTTGAAAGGTTTTCTACTTGAAACTTGAAAACCTGCGGCTAACCAGCTTCAAGTAAACTTATTATCCGGTTCACAATGGTGATGTGCTTTCAAGTTACTTCAATTCAAGTAACTTTTATTAAAGAAAAAATGGCATCAACTATACGTAGTCTCCTCTACGTTTACCATGTTGGTTTGATGAACCCATTGCCCTTTCTTGTCGAACAAGAAGTCCTTTGCGTTGATTTTTAGCACGCATGAATCAATCCAGCGACTTGTTCATCCTGAACTGCTAACTCATAGGTTGTTGCTACTTCCTCACTTTTTTCTTGAACACGCGAGTACGCTGTCCATAACCTGTTGCACATCTGAATGGATTTTGTCAGAGTTCTCCTTCATTTTTTGGCTTGGAGATTAAAGTACGAACATGAATATTGCAGAAAAGATGTTTGATATACATAGACGATTCTTCGTCATGTCCTTTTAATTAACTGATGCCAAGTTTCGTGGGAATCTCTTTATACCAACCGTTTTCATCTTCCTATGAAAATGATTGATATGGTTCCTAAAAGGCGTGTTGATGTTTCTGTACAAGTACATGCCCTCTGGTTTCGTGAAAAATGTACCTGCTGCGCCTTATTTTCTGTCCCTTGCGGTATTTTGCAGAGATTTCTTATTATGTAATTTGCCTGAATAGGGGCAGAACGAGTAATTTCCATTCCACAATTTTTAATTGTCTAATGTACACTTAAACTAAAAATTAAACCCATAATTGTTTACCACAACGATGATAAACGTTCATTCGTATGTTTTCATTTAAGACGAGCAGTGGCCCTATCTTGCTGCAGGATACATGCCCTTACTGTGTGTGGAGAAGCGCTTCTAATTAATAGTTTAAAGCTTCATTCCGGGCTTGGGATTGGCTTGGGTTATATCAGCACTGGATTTTTTGATGTTGTATAATCTTTTTATTCACTTTAAAATACCTTTAGAATCTCACAATTAATTTTATTCCCTTTATTATTTTTCGAATGTAGGAGACTTACAGCATTTTAAAAACTTTCCTGGAGACGCATGTCATAATTATTATTAAAACATTAATTCCATGCGTTGCTTTTTTTTTAACAGCCGTTAGACAGCATTTTTATCCTTTGTTTAGAAGTGTAACACTTGGTAGTGTCTTAAAACCTTGTAGATTCAACTAATTCTTGTATACATCTCAAACTTTGATAGCTTCTTGTTTCTTCCCCAGCATTTTTTTATATCCTTAATTTTTGGCGCCACGGTGCAATGGATTGGAATTTTCCGTTTCCGAATTACCGCTTCTCCGTTAGTATTGGCCTTACAATGTACAATTCTTTAAAGAAGCAACTTTGGTTTTGCGCTAAAAGGATAAAATATTCCGTCTTGATTTCTGCTTAAAAACATGATTGCGAAGAGGAAGGTGTTTGCCCATTGGCCGTTGAGAAAACACATTTTTGGTTCGATCTTTCTTCCTGCGATTCGCAAGAGATGTCTATAGATTAAATGGCTCTCTTTTTTAAAGAAGCAAGGCAAAATTATCCACGTAAATTCTCCGTTACGTACACCAAGTTGATTTGATGAATCTATTACCCTTTCTTGTAGAACAAGAAGTCCGTTGAGTTGCTGTTAAGAACGCACATTTCCAGTGGCTTCTTCATCCTGAACTGTTTTCTCGTAAGATGTTGCTTTTATCTTGTATACGCCAACACGCTGTCCAAAAATTGTTGCACAAAGGAACGGATTCGTCATTCCATTAACTTAAGAAATCATTATTTATGTTACATTACTTTTAGCTGACTTCCATTCTATGTACTGCTTTATTTTTAGGGTTGGATATTTAAGTACGAATCTTCATATATTGCGTTAAAGATGTTTGATATAAAGAGAAGGTTGTTCGTCGTGTCTTTTCCATTACTACGTTGTTTGCTTTAACAGGGACACCTTCCATTCCTCAATTTTCATTTAATGTACGATACACTGTTTAACAATTAAATTAATCATGTTTTGCCATGAAAAGGTGTTACACTGATACATGCCCGCACCGTGTGTGGAGCAGTTCAATTAATACATTTCACAGTTACTTTATGGACCTAGGGTGAGTTGGAAAGCCCACTTCACAACTAAATTTGTTAAAAGTTAGTTAGTCTTTATAGCAAGATACGTTTTTAAAACCTCCACCAATTAATCTTGTATCCCTTCATATTTTTTTCGGATGCAGAACACTTGTTGCGTTTTTGAAATCTTTCCTTTGGACGTATATGCATAATTATGTATTTTAACAGTTGTAGAGACATATTTTAAACGTGTTCAAAAGTAAAACACTTGGTAGTGTCTTGAACCCTCAGATCCATATAAATATTTTGTACTTCTCAAGCTTTGATGTATTCTTGTTGCTTTTTCGTTGTTTTTTTTAGAATCAGTTTTTTGTTTGTTGGACAGAGAAACGGAATCTACAGTTTCAGTATGCGCGCTTGATCGGTAGTATTGTCCTTACATCTTACAATTCCCTAAAGAAGCAACTCTAGTTTTTATGTTTAGTTGCCGAAATATTTTGTTTTCGTATTTCCACTGAAGAACTGTGTAGATACATGAAGTGTAAGGGTTTTTTGGTGGCGAACACATTTTTGTGTTTGAATTCTGCAGTAATGGTGGAAATGAAAATATATTTCGATGTGATCAGATTATTTTTGTTAAACGACGTATTGTCTTATCTGGTGAAGCAAACAATTGCGCTCTATCATTGCACTTTGTTTTCTGGAAATACTCTTTCAGTACCTTGAAGTTTGTAAACGATTTGTATATTACTAAAGCTTACATTTTTGTCTAAAATAAAAGGGAATGAATTATAATATATCTTTTAAACGCTTCATTGCAATTTCATTGTAAGTTCCTTAATCATTTGACCGATACTTTTATTTTTTATTATTGACTTTCGGCGTGATGCTATTCCATTAACATACATTTTTTACGTTTTAATGTTATTTGAGCAACTTGTAATTATATGATCCTAAAATTCGTCCTCATTTTAATGGTGACGCCCCAAAAATGCCCATGCTGCATCAATGTGATTTTTCTTGTCGTTATCTGCGAGACCTATCTCGTCCTTTCTTGTGCTGGAGATGTTTAGCCACAGTTTTATGAACTGAAGACACTTGTGGATAATTTTTAAGCAATAATGTATTACCGTCACGTTCAATGTGATAAGTGTACCGTTCAACCTTATCTTTATAGTCTACAGTGAGGAGTGATGGGGAGGCCACGACGTTTCTCAACGTAAACTATCCCCTTGTAACTTTAAACACACCATTTTCAACATAAGATTGATTAATTACATTCTCTTCATAAACAACCATGCGTTGATGAATTAAAATAAACTAATCGATGAAATAGTTTTGCGCACAGCGAGATTTTCTGTCAACTTGCTCATCGTAAAGTGGCAGCCGAAATACACTTCATTTTGAACGCTGCAGTTTTATAGCCAAGAGATAAAAACCTTAAAAGTTAAAAATTTAAAATATGTATTGATAATTTTCGTTGAAGATTGACACAGACTTATTTTTGATCATTCGTCCGATATTATTTCCATTACTTCATAACTTATGATAAACTTATAATGAAGTATTATACACAGCTTTTTCGATATCTTAAATTTGAAATAAATGTTTATATAGTGCTTGATTTCTTAATACTTTTGGAACATGCGATGTGGAAGCATTTCCAGTGGACTGCTTATTCCTAAGCACAATTCAAACAACGATCGAGCCTCGTTACATGAAATATTTTTTGTATATGCAGTTGATTTTTTGCTTTGGTGTAGTTTTTGATCTTTTCATACACGTTTCCTAACGATTTGTGATTTTCCACTCCATTGGCAGAACATGTTGAATGTCAGTTGTTAACAGGTTCTTCAGAGAGCCACCTTTCAGTAGAAGGCAGAGTGGACCACAGTGACGAGAATCAAATGCCTAAGAATCGATTTGATTTTGGTGTTTTTCGTCGTTCTCATCTTTTTTTTTTCAAAACAAGTGTTATGTTACTTCAGATGAGTGTTCGCTTGTTCTTTAAACCAATTACTCCTACATTAATTTTTCGTCCGAAGGCATACTTTATCCAACCCTCCCCACTTAAGCTTAATCTTATCCATGCGGATTCGCAGAACTGCTCATTTTTATCCAATTAATTGATGTACATTTTTTTTCCTACCGGGCTTGCCCTAAAGTTTCTTATATTTAACGACTGAGTGCCTCCATCCTCCCGTTGCTACCTATAACTAACAAAATATTGGTAACCTAAAACATACTTTTTCAATGTAAAATGTCATCTTGATCTCCAAGTTCTGATCGAAGGATGGGATAAGACTTTCTTAATAAACGACTTTCATGTGTCAGTGTAAAGTTTTTTATAAATGAACTCTTGAGTGGCGCTTTGATGTAAGCAGTGGTTTTCCTTATTAAAATACCATACTTTTAAATTAATTTTTTTGGATATCTGTTGGGTTTAATTTCGAGAACACTAGTTCACTTATAAAAAAGCTCCTAAAACCCTTTAAAACGTTTTCTTCTTTAATTGTCTATTAATGGGTCAGGATCCAAAGATATTCTATAAAGTAATCGTTGCATACCATTTCTATACCGTGCATACAGATCTGCATTCAGTTTAAAGGAGCTATCATCATATTCACAACCGGAGAAGTCTGAGAATAAGTCTAGTACGGCTTAACAATCTTGCGCTGTGTCGTTCGCATCTGGGTATCGACTGCAAGCACATAAGTAAGAAAGAACTCGAGCTGCGAGAATTTTCATTGATCTTGCATCAGTGGCTATGATTGCAAAGGCATTTCCATTATAGATATCATGAGCTCCATTTGCAAAATCTTATTTTGGATCGGTTTCTGCTAATAGAATCCACCCTCGTGGTACTTTAACCTTAGATGGTTGTATATGTATACTCTTGGAGGTGTCCAGTTGTTCCTTTAATAATAAGGCACGCAAAGTTATGGTTTTAAAATGTTAATTGTGTGTTCGTTCCCTCCGACGCCTGAAAAGGTAAAAGGAGTCGAGAAGAAGATTATGGTTGTTGTCGATATATTTATTTACGTTAAAAAAAAACAACTGTTTCCGTTGTTATACCAACCTTTTCAATGCTCTCTGTGGTCTGTTTTTTGACCTCTTCCGCACTCAAATGCAAATAAGTTTTTGATTTATTTTGTAAGTTGATTATTTTCTACACATCTTGCTTGTAAAACCGAAGAATACTAATCGCCAATTAATAAATAAGAACTTTATATTATATGAATAATAGGCTACCATGACCGTTCGTGGTTGCAAAGACAGCGATTTCAAATTGGGTCCATCATTTTCGTATACCGTGTATATCAAATTTAAGCTTATTAACAAGCAAATCGGTCAGCATATTATCGACCATGGTTTCTTCTTAATCGGTTCCTCTGGTACCTTTCTTTCCGTGTCGAGGTATGCTTTCTATTTCTGGATTAAGTTTCTCCATTCCTGCCTATCGTTAGCTAATTGTGGCACATCTCTCCAGCCGACTCCTTTTTATTCTAGTCTCACTTTTTTCACCCATTTTATGAAATTGAATAATCCTGATCGGCAATTAATAAATAAGAACTTAATCTTATATAAATAATAGGCTAGTATTGCCGGTCCTTGTTGCAAAGATGTACGGTTTTGTGAACTTCCAGTGCAAACAAGTAAGTTTTTGATTTATTTTCCGAGATGATTATTTTCTACACATCTAGCTTGTTAAACTAAATAATAGGCTAGTATTGCCGTTCGCGGTTGCAAAGATATAGCGATTTCAAATTGGGTCCATAATTTTCATACCCCCTTTATATCAAATTGAAGCTTATTAACAAGCATATTGGTCGCATATTTTTGACCATGTTTTCTGCTTCATCGGTTCCTCTTGTACCCTTCGGTGTCGAGGTATGCTTTCTATTTCTGGATTAAGTTTCTCCACTCCTGCCTATCGTTAGCTAATTATGGCACATCTCTCCAGCGGATTCCTTTTTCCTTCTAGTCTCTGCCTCACTTATTTTTCTCGTTTTTTTTCTTGGTATTCTGCTTTCATTTCGTTCCATCTTCATTTCAACGATGATTGAAGAAGCTATTATGAAGAATCTATCTTTTTTTAAACAAAGAAACGCAACGTTATATGTGTGAGGAAAAATAAACAGTTTTAAACACCGCCAAAACGTTTGGGCCGTGTGTTACATGAAACTAGATTATTGTGTTAGTTCGGATAAATATCTTACTTACAATCAGTTTTGTACATTCCATAACACTCGTAGAGGCAAAGGTGGTAATATGGGCCCCCATTTTGTTTATTAGTTGAAAGTTTCAGAGAAAACATTATTTCAGCCTGAATTTTACAGAAAATATACTTCGACATGTTTTTGATCTAATTATGCAGTAAAAATACTGATATTGACTTCAAGTCAAAGGATAATATATTGTTTACAGAATGGTGTATTTTTTGGGAAAACAGAAATGTGCTGGTAATATGAGCCCCTTAGTAAAAGCAAATAAAAATGCATTCCAGAAATAAAAAATGGTTTAGTGTAGATAGTAATCACTTTTATTTTAAACAACTTTAAATTATTTGCAAAAATCACAAACGTAATTATCTTTCTCACATCCGCTACATTCATTATGTGCCCACATTTCGCAAATGAGACATTGTACCCATAGTTCTCCTTTATTGTCGTTTGAAAAAAGACCTTCGCAAAATAGGCACATTGCGTCGTCTTGGTCAGGTTGAAGAACACCGAACATCTGCAAAAAAAATTACATGGTTGTATTATGGGACCCTAACATAATATGGCCCCCTTGGGGGCTCATATTAACCGCAAACTTGTCTAAAAACAAAAAATTTGTAATCTACAAATGTTATTCATACATTAAAAAATATTTGAATTAATACAATCTTTACAACTTGTTTAATATAAAGCTCTAGTTGAAACACATAAATGTCAAAAAACGGTGCAGAAATATGGCTACAAAGTATTACCTTGAAAACTTTCTTCAGGGCGAAAATACAATAAACAGTTAACCTCCACTATGACAGCAGGCACTGACATTTGTACAATGTTGTAGCGAAAGTATCAACACACGCCACTTGATTTCCGTCGCTATTGCCAAAATACACGAGGTAATTATCGAGATATTGAGGGGGCTCATATTACCAACAGGGCCCATATTACCACCTTTGCCTCTACGAATTAAAAAGCACATTAAACTTTCTTTTGCTCAGCAAAATGGTGTTTTTTTTTTGTACTCATCAGAACCATTTGTTATCGAAATGTATTTGTTTTGCTGAAGTCTTCTTAGTAAAATTGTAAATTTTTCAGGAATTGCGCATTTTTCCCGGGTTTTTTATTTTATGTTAAAATCGCCCACTTCATTTTTTTGCCATCTTCGCAGCTAAGGAATGTGTTTGGGTGGTGTATAATAGCCGTAGCGCAATTAACATTCCATTTTACTAATCTCGCTAAAAAATATTAAATTACATTTTCACACTCCAAGGCGGTCGGGTCTGTACGCATGATTGCATTCAAATAGCCCGCGCTGGCCGTTTTAATTCAACAGGTGTTTAGTGATCAAGTTACCTTAAGAGAACGAGTATACCATCAGTTGTTCTGTGACCTTTTACCAGGCGACTTGATATTACAAACGCGGCGGATCTCAGCCATGATATATTTAAAGTTTGACAGTTTATGAAGACCTTTGGATTGTTACCGTTTCAGCGTTATTTTTCGACTGTTGAAATATCATTTTTAAAATAGGTGAGTGCGTTCTTTGTTGTTACTTGGGGGAGAGTTAATCGCGAGGCGATTTCGTTTTGAAATTGGCGAATTTTGCGATTGGATTTTTGTGGTGAAAATGGAAAATTTGAAAGTGAGCGAGCGAAGAATTGTTTTTATACGCGTTCTGGGCCTGCAGCGGATTGCTCGTTAATAAAACAATCGATTAGAGCGTGTTGCGTAATAAGGCAATTTAATAATTGTTTTGTTATTCAATTTTATGTAAAACTCGCGTGTTATTGGCTGGCTGCGTATTAGAACCGCACATATTCCTTGCAAACATCTGAATTTATTATATAGTTAAACAAATTGAAGGTAAACGAGTATTAAAATTATCCGACACGAGACGCTTTCTTCGGGTTTTTTTATTTCCAGATACATTTTATTTATGATTTTAAAGTGTGACCTACAAACTTTTCGTCATTTTAACTTTGGTTTCGTTTCCTCGTCCACGATTATTATGAGCGAAGGTCTGGATGGAAGAGTCGGTTCTATTTATCGACTCTATAACATGGGAGCCCGTATCTAGTTTCTTATGGAAAGTAAAAACTGGAACTAAAACAAGTTATTTGAAATAAAAACCTAGTTGCACTGTGTAATTGTAAACCGTCGTGCTTACTACAGTGTTGAGAGAGGTCATATCATATGATTATAAAGCATTCTCGGATCAAAGAGAATGGAAGTTGGTGTTTATTCCTTGTAGAAATCTACTCGGAACAGTCGTAAAATGTTAGTACCGACTAATTATAAATTGTTAGAAGTTGTTGCGGCAATCAGTAGGTCTGCAACTGATTCTAACGCAAGTCCGCAGATTTGATAACTTGTATCTAATGATTGCGGGCTCTCAACTTTTTCGGATTCTCGAGATCGAGAAATCTCTTTCTTTGGCAATTTTGTAAATCTCCAGAATTGGAGAATTTTAGTTTATGTCGAGAGATTTTAAAATTTATGAGGAATATCGTACATTAATTTTTTGGAATATTATAAACTAAATACTGAAATAATACGAGACTAAACTTTTTATTTTATATAAGGTTTTCTCAAATAATACAGACGAACAAAAAAAAATATACAGGGTGTCCCAGATTACAGTTCCAGCATGGGGATCTCGCTTATTATAAAAGATAAATTAAATTAGATGAATTAATCCTTAGTATGAGAGGAGCCACAATCAATTTTTGAAAGAACACAATTCTTCGTACTTCAGATGTTATGGCAAAAAATATGAAAATGTCGAATTTCTTTTTTCTTAACCCTTGCTTAATCGTTAGAACAATTTTATTTGTACTTTCTTGATGTACTTTTTAATGGAGAATGTAACTGTTATTTTAGATTGTTTTTAACACCAGCCATTTTCGAGATATTACCCCTAATTTCATTTTTCCTTAAGGTCCGCGAAGTTGGCTATGAAATAGTTAAGTGCCTTTTTTTTTCTCATTTAAATGAGATATTACTTGCTATATCTATTTTTATAAATAAGGCACAAATGAAGAAAAATTGTATTTTACCCATCACTTATCAAGCTATCTATGATAAAAACAAAATACAACTAATTAAATGTTAAATGATAGCATATCGCGTTTTTCTTCGTTATTAAAGTTCATTTTTACGAATTTATTAAGGTGGCAAATAACAAACAGGCTTTCAAAACTTTTAGTTTGTTGATTGGTTGTCATGGAACAACGTAAACTACAATGACCGGCCCACCTGATTTATAAGGGTTGTTGTTTAAAACGTATTTTTTCAAATTTGACAATGACAGAAGAAGTAAAATACCATGTGTGATCCATCAATGGATTCAGAAAAATAAATGCTAGTTGATTATGTAAATAGCAAAATTTGCGCCCATCAGAAAAAACAAAGAAAGCGAATCACTGACATAGGAAAAATTTGGGACCACCATCCGATTCGGTTTAGAAAGTTGCTTGGGCAATGTTTTTACACATTTGAAATATTTTATACTCCAAAGGAGTCATAGATGATTTTCAAAAATCGTATTTTTCAGTTTTTTCCAATTTTCCCAGAGACCGTTTGAGATATTTCCAATTTCTCTTTGGATTATCAATAAGCATCGAATTTAGCAACTGTGCCAAATTTAAACCTACACTCTTGCTATTATAATAAGCGAGATCCCCATGCTTAAACTCGAATTTCGATAACTGTATATTCTGCGTCTAAGTTCCTCCTCATTTTGGGCTTTCCATCCTCCATCGTAAACTTTTCGAGATGAAAGAGCCCAAAAATCATCTATGGGACGAGCCCGAGGATTGTCGTTTCGCGGAACAACTGATACGTTTTAGTCTGCTAGCCAGTTTGAGTTTGTCTTGCATAGTGACAGGACGCAAGGTCTGGCCAGAACATAATATCTCCCCCAGCGTGTTCTTTAATAAACTTGACCAATTTCGTAAGAATTATCGATGTACCTTTGAGTATCCAGCGCTTCACCTCCTACTCGACCCACATAAAGCCTGGAAACACCCCTTGTGGAAAAAGCTTACCAAACCAACGCCTTATCTGCGAATTTAGCTTTTTGTTCATAGCTGACATTATCAGGGACATCTGCAATATTGTCAGTATAAAAACAATCATTTCCCTTAATTTTTGAGTTGCTTAGTGTGAAGTACTTTTCGTCATCCATAACTATCACCTTGTTAGCAAAATGCATCCTTCTTAATGCAAGACAGCATATCGAGATTTTAGCTAGTCGGTTGGCTGCATATTTTGTTGTTTTTCTACTTTTTCGGTATTTTTGGTCATTACGCGACATGGTGTTCTTGGATGTTCGATATTGTCATGCCAGTTTTCTTACTGAAGTACCAAGTGTGTTCGCTCTTCTTATCAGTCTTTCCGTTCTTGCTCTGGTAAAAATTCTAGGTCTTCCACTTTTTGGAAGGTTTCATACAAGGAAAACCTCACTCACATTCAGCGGTTGTCTGATAAATGGTTCTACTGGATATATTTTGATTTGGTTCTACAGGACTCTTATTTTCTCCAAACTTTTCGTTTTTCTCGACTTTTTTTCATGAGGTATATTGTTTTAAAACAAAAAAACACCGCCTAGATTTGTTCTTCTTATTACCCATTTTATGGCCTCTAAAGTTTGTGTCAAAACTTATTGGACATACGTTACAGTGATGCATAACCCTCAATGTAGAGAGCGCGTTCCAGATGTCTTGGCGGTTTGATTATATTAATACTAAATTAAATTTAACAATCGCTCTTTTATAAAGAAAATTAAAATTTATTTTCATTAAATTAAGTGATTTATGTTTGGACTATTTGCAGCTATGCACTTTACAATGCGCTTGGCAAGTCATTGATGAGTGCTTCTAGTAAACTTGGTGATGGACTGTTCCAATGTGGAATTGGTCTACTCGTACAGATCCTTTTGTAGCTTCTCCCCTTTGTTTTGTGATTTCTGGAAATGGATGTTTTTGCCTTTGAGTAAACTTCCAACTCCTGCTCCAAGCGCTTATACAATATTTTAATAACTGTTTCATCAAGTTAGGCTACGGTACAAGATAGAATATTATATTAATTCAAACCAATATTTTTTAAGATGGCGAGTCTGGAAGTCGATCGTTAATTTTAAAATTTTGCGACGTTATAGTTTGGTGAGAATCAGGCGAACAGCCTGATTATATAGATTGGTGAGAATCAGGCGAACAGCCTGATTAAATCAAAAGAAAAAAGGTTGTTGGAAAGACAGGCTCTGCACAAAAATTTACACCCACTCCTCCTTGTCCTCAACATAGATGTTGGTATTATTTTGTGAGTGTCTTAAATAATACCCTTTTTTTATTTTGCTGTTGAGGGATTCTGTTAGTTTTGTATGCATCCTTTGAGAATGTTGTGGAAGCCGAAGGTGGTTCCTTGGGGGTTTAATTTCTGAATGACTTTTTTGTTGTACTTTTAAAGCTAGCTCTGTTATGGAAGATTTATAATTCGTACATTTTAAAGCTACGCAAGCTGCACTAACATCATCAACCAATCTATTCCTCTCGTCTGGTTTTATGTTATTTTGAGTCGAAAACGAGGCTCGCAGGAGTAGGTATGTTGATGAAAACATTGTCAGTGTAGCCATGGCAAGTCTTTTCAGAGCGTCAAAAATTTCCGGGATGGAATTCCACACTCTCAGAATTTTGTTGTCAGAATTATTCCCAGATGCAAGCGGCCTCGTTCAAGTGCTTCCAAGTCGGATCTAAGATCAATAAACGTTTGTTTCCAAATACGTCTAGATTGGAATTCTGCTGATTGCATTTCTAAGTCATTTAAATCGAAATTCAAGACACCTAACTTCAGGTTTGTAAAAATAACTTCATCTGGACATTTCTTAAAATATATTGTTCCTTCTATTTCTATGAAATGCACAAATGCATGACCAACTTAATAAATAATCCGCTCCGCTATAAACGAAGCAGTGTGTGCTGGTGTTCTGTGGTATGCTTGTACTTCCCCTTGCTGAGGATACAGAAACGAATGACAAAGTCCTGTAAAAACCTTCCTAACATAAATGATTTTTTTTAAATAAAGATTTGTGAAAAAAAATTAGAACCAAATGTGTTTCGTGTCACCCAAAAAAAGGAGCAGGCGTGTCACTGTTGACACGCGTGTCATAGGTTTGCGATCACTGCATAGCCTATTCTCAGTCTTGTTTAAAAGAACTCTTTTTTGTTATGAGGATAATGGGACCTCGACTTTAAGGAAGAATTTGAGCTAGTTTCGAGTTGGATTGTTCCGACTTAAGTCGTCAGAGTTCTGAAACTGTTCTTTTCTGGAAGCTTTTAAGGTTTGCAACTTTTTCAACTACCTTTTGGTTGACGTGTCTGGTTGAGGCATGTGCTGCTTCTACTTCTTCGTTTCGCGCTATACCAACATGAGATGGGGTCCCAAATGAACTGAACTTTCTCGTTGATTTCTTGAAACTTATGCAGTTCCTTTTGGATTATTTGGGTGGAGCGGAAATATTTTGTATTGCACTAGGCGAGCCGAAGATTGTAAATATTGTAGAATTTGGGTTCTTGAATGTTTAAAATGCATCTTCTTAAAATCGTTTTCTTCGACTCTCGTTTGGATTGCCAACTCTGTTGTGCGGTTACATAATTAGCGTCAAAAATTTGCGTTTTATTTCGTTTATTTGCCACTTTGTGTATGTCTGCATTAACAGTAAAACTTTTATTGGTGATAAAAATGCTTTTACAAGAGTCTAAGCAATTAAAGCCGTATCAAGCAAGTTCTTATTGCGGGTCTCTGAATTTCAAGTATGCTGTGAATGTCCTTTGCTATTTCCGCAATATTTAGTTACGAATTGGACGAAATAAAAAGCACTGGTTCGCGGGATTTTCTAACCATGTCTCGGTTTAAATGAAAAATCAGCTTTATTTACGTATTGTCCAGTGTATTCTTTTTGAAAACTTATTTATGTGCCTGGATTGCTGAAACATTTTTAACCATCCCTATTTTGCGCTTTTTTTTTTAATAACCGCAAAACAGATCTTTCTTAGTCTCTGACATGTCCCGTACAATTTCCTCCTTCTTAAAAAAATGCTTGGTTATTGGCAATCTACTGCTTTTTTACCATTTAATTTTTGTTTTTATAGCAATGTTTTGATCTTTTGAAACTTTGGCATCTTTCAAGTAATCCTTGATTTTTATACCATCAACTTAAATTTGTGACTGTTAGTTTTCTTATTGCCATTGTACTTTTGTGTACAGCGCTTTATTTTTAAATTAGGTTTTTGTTTCGCTCTCTGTTTTGTGTCTTGTTTTGGCTTAAAAAAATAGGTAATGCGGCATGGCAGAAGTTGTAAGTTGCTCGGAGATTAAAGTTTTGGGTAATTCCACAGGACTATTATTTTCTCTAAACTTTACGTTGCTCTCATGTTTTGCTTTCTTAGAGAATATCGTTTTAAAGTAAAAAAGTAAAAACACTGCCATGAAGTTCGTGTAGTCAAAGTTGTTTATTTGGTTCTACATGACTCGTTTTCTCCAAAACTTTACGTTGTTCTCGACTTTTGGTTTCTTGGAAAAGATCGTTCCAACGCAAGAACACCGCCATGAAGTTCATGCTGTTTGTTTGATTTTAAAATTTATTGATAAGCTTTTTCATGGAATACCTCCCAGAGATTGGCCGGATGGTGCTGGCCAAGCGTCGCGTTTGGCTAATGCCATTAATACATGCTTTTGGTGTTTGTTTAAAAAGGTTGTCTTGTTTTTAAAACAACATCCACAAATAAGTTTATTCCGTTGGTTTTAAATTCGACCATAAAATCAGGATGATAAAAAAAAACTGAATCGTGGAGTCATAATCAAAACGAAAGTCTTTGGTCCGTTATGGTTTTGGCAAAATTCTTACAATTAAAATTTATAAAATTCTTGACTTGTGCTAACATGTTAAAATAACTTCCGGCAACCACCTCTTGCTGTCTCATATCCTTAGGCTATAGGTGATTTTATGTTCTTATAACCTTCTATTACATACACCGATTTATCCTTGTTTCATTTACATTGCTGTTGTGCTTACATTATACAACCCTTTGCTTAGAGACTTCAGCATTCAAGGAGCGCTTTCAATACGTAATTCTTGGTTGTTGAAAAAATTAAAATAATTGTAACGGTTAGTCCATATGCATTTAGAAGAATATTGTTGAACGAATCCATGAAGAAATCTTTTGCCGTTGCTAGTAGTACTCAAAACACTGGAAATCCTCTATAGTAAGTTTCGCCTTTTCGAGGTTTTTTTTTTGTATTTCTAGTAAACGGAGCTATATCAAAGTTTTTTTTCCCTTAAAATTGATTTCATTTACATTGCTGCTGTGCTTACATTATACAACCCTTCGCTTAGAGACTTCAGCATTCAAGGAGCGCTTTCAATATTATGATTGAAACCTATTTCTCAAATATTTTGTGCAGATGAAGGGTATTTTTGTTTAAATCCTGATGGTGGGATCTATCCTGCAGGTGGCCAAAGCGCGGCCCGTCAGTCTAAACGTTGCGATTCGCGACATTTACAAACCATTTTCTCTCTTACTACTCCGGCAGATCTGATAGATGGCAGAAATTTGATGAAGTTATTTTCTTATTAGTTAATAATACTAATTTTGATCTGCTTTAACCCTTCGCTTAGAGACTTAGAGGCTTCAACCTTTAGAAGCGCTTTCATTATTATGATCTGAAACTTACTTCTCACATATTTTGTGCTGGTGAAGGGTATTTTTGTTTAATTCCTGCTAGTGGGATCTATCCCACAGGTGGCCAAAGCGCGGCTCGTCAGTTTGAACGTTGCGATTGGCGACTTTTGCAAACCATTTTTTCTCTCGCTACTCCGGCAGTCACTATCTGATAGATGGCAGAAATTTGATGAAGTTATTTTTAAATACTAACTCTGATCTGCTTTATTAATATTAAATGAAGCTCTTTGCGAATTGTAAGTTTTTTTTAACATTAAATTGAATTTCACTGCTGCCGTTTTCATAATGAAAATGTTGATTTTTAGTTCGTTTCCTTTGGCGCTCTAAGTTTTGTCCTTTCAAAGACCTGTTTTTTTTGTGTATGTCAATAAAACTATATCAAAGTTTTTTCTCTTTTAAAATCGGCTTTATCTGCGTTACTCGCGTGCTTTCAATAAACTACTACCCTTCGCCTAGACCGACCTCCAAGGATTGCATTGAATGGACGTCTTAGACAGGACAATTTCCAAGTGTTTTTTTTTTGAGTTGCTTATCACCCAAGAACAATGCGTTTTAAAATAATCGACGCCGTCTGGTCGAACGATATCTGGGAATCGCAAAATAAGTACCCGTCGCCTTTTTGTTTTTGCGACCTATGTAAATTTTGGCGACCCCGGAATATTTTATTTTGATTGTCTACGACTATTAAGGAATCACCAGTAATTTTAAAGTCATCATTAAGAAATTTAAATCATTTACTGCTCATCTTGTATTCAAGTTTTTCATTAAAAAAATTAATGCGCGTTTTTTATCCTTATTGTTGGTTAGAGCTATATCGTATGTTTATTTTCTCTTTGAAGAAAAAATGGAATTTGTTGACCGTATTGCGCACCTTGTTAAGTATAAAATCAAAGACTATGCACTGTCGATTTAGTATAATTTTTAAATCGTCATATCCTAAAATTAAGATAATTTAAACAATAAACTATGTAGCAATCATGCAATACAAAGTACAGTGCTGATAACATGATAATGTATAAATAAAAATTATAAAATTAATCTAAAAGGACGTAAAAAAATGGATTTTACACAAACTTTGCAAGTTGCTATTTTGTAGGTTCGTTGATAGTTGGGGTTTCAAGTTGAAATTTAAGGGAAGTTAGATTGTGAGTCTGCTATCTGTGTCTTGAATTTACAAAGTTCTCTTGTTCGTTCTGATATTGCTCCATGTTTTAGTCGTATTGTTTTTGTGTAAACCGAGTCATGTTGTGGGTATGGTTTTTACTTTGTTAAGGAAAAGGTTAACATCTCAAAACTCGTATTTACTCTATGAGACGACCCAAACAAATGGAGATAAATATGTGAGATTTATTAACAAATTTCAAATCCGCCCTGTATACGTATCAAAGTTTAAAATATTTATCTCGTACTTTTCTTAAAAGAAGGGCTTAGATACGTATGTCCCAACGGTATAGCATCTTTGGGATTAATTTTGCCCAGCAGTAATCATTGAAGACATACATGGCATACATGGCCAGACAAAGTCGACTAAGAGGAGCCACATGTATTCCTGATACAAATTAAACTGATTTACATTTAGTGTGTGCTCAGAACTACCAACCAACAAAGCTCCTCCCAGGGTATTATAAAGTAATATAACACAATTCAGAATTTCCTTTTGGGAACAGAAAAATTAATCTTAAAAAATATGTGAATTTATTTGCATTAGTAGTTTGCTGGTCTTCCAAGATGATTTGAGTTTCCTAATAACTTTTTCTTTTAATGACCGATCTCTTGTTGCATTACATTTTCCCGCTGTAAACTTAGTTGCATGGGATGGTCGGATCTTCTTGAAATGCTGGAAGAGAGCAAAAGAAAAGTTTTGTTCGTGCACCCTTTGCGGATTCCAATCTTTGATTTAAGAACCCGGTTAATTGATGAGAAGTTAGTTGGGCTTCCTTGAAATATTTTTCTTTTCTCCCATATATTTGATTGGATCTTATGTGGTCATGGGTCCAAGACTGTGCCATGGCTGTCTTTCTTTCTGGAGGAAATGTGCACCCTTCGAGTAGTACAACATGGTGCGATCGATTTAGTCTATAAATGGGTTTATCTCCTTTCTTAATAAGCATGTTTGTATTTCCTAATCCAATCTTAAGTTCACTGAGCCTTAATCCAAATCCAGTGAAGAAATCTTAATTTGGTGCAAAAGTTTGGAAAATGATTCTCCCGAGTGTGTTTCACTTTGTGTTTCATTTTGATAATTAATTTCTGAAGTTTCTAATATACTTACCAGTTTTTTATAATTATTTTCGAATTTGGAAAATTTCGCATCCAGATTTCCCTGTCCATTCATTCTTCACCTGTCGGATCAGATTGACTAGCGTGAACGATATGTTTGTTTTTTGATAGCCATATTATTTTTCATGCCCCAGTTTGATTCATTGCACTTCAATTCATGTTTTTTTTTTATAAAGACATCGAGGATTTGAAAACCGTTACTTTCTTTATGAAGCCTATCTTTATTGTTTGTTTTTTTTTTTTGAAAAAGGAGAGAACTGATCTACTGTTTCATTCTTTTTTTCCTCACTTCGTTTAGCTGTCTTTGGATCAACTTCCATGTGAGACACGTTATGTGGTTAAGTGTTATTTTCTTCACTAGGAATGTGACCGGTGTTTTAGGGTCTGTTTAAGCTACCAAACAAGAATGATGGCGCTGGTCTTCCTCGATTTATTTCTTCCCAGGGTGCCCAGTTTTCTGTTATTTTGGGCCGCCTCTCATTGTTTTATTAGCCATGGTTTATTAATGTTTTCGTCTTTAATTTTCAAATACTTATTCCCATTTTTCCGCATGTTTATCGCTACGAGTTGATTGCAGGTATCTTATCAAGTAATCCTGTCTTCTGTTCTTAGTATATCCTTCGTGGTATTGCCGGAGCTTCCCACTCATTGCTTCTATTTAGTTTTATTTTGTTTGAATTTTAATTAAAAACCATTTTTATTTATTTTACTATATTATATTTACTAAACATGATGCGTTGTTTAAACGCAATGAAATATCAGGTTGGCGTTTTTTATCTGTGTAAAAACTTTACCTTAAACGGACGACTAGGAAATTTACCGAACATCAGGGGTCCGCATGGACCCGATTGAAAAATTGTATTTTTGTTGTTGCCATGTTGAGTATTATTAGGATAAGGTTACTATAATAATGCCTGTGACTAGAAGACATTGGTGCCATTAAAAGAAATAATAACTATTAACAAAAATTTAAAAAAAAAATTACCTGTATCAAAGGATATGAAAATTGAAGTATATTTTGAATTTATTGAGTTATTACAACTATGAACTGGTCATACTTCTTGTTCACAAACACGGCCCTGACGTTTTACTTTGCTATCAGCTGATCATGGACACATACAACAACGCTGTTTTTTGTTATTTGTGGATCCGTCTGGCTGTCCACGTTGTTTCGATATGCCAGAGCCTTTAAACCATGCTGAACACTTTTCTGTAAATTTGGTTGTAGTAAAAATTTTGCAAGTGTCCGTGGACTAATTGTCTTCCTAATTCTATAAGAAATCTTCTTCGGTGAGCTTTATCTTTATTACTCTGTAAGTTAATTTACTTCTTAAAATTAACAAAAATCTCCTTGTTCATTTTTTCTTTGTAATTTGATGCGTTTTCTTTTTGCTTGTTTTGTTATTATTTTACATAGAAATTATAAGCTGCAACACCTGCTATAACTAGCATATTAAAAATGTGTACTGGCCAATTCTTGTTTTACGTCTGTAAGTGTAATTGGCCACTAAATGGTCCATGGTATCTGTTGATTTAGCACTGGTTCGTTAATGATAATAATTGCAATAGTCTTAATTTCGTGTTATATTTTTGTTGTCAGATTTTTCAAAACTCTTGTTACTATTTTTTCTATCTCGTTCTCATCCCAACCAACCCTGCTCTAAGCTGTCTATGTTTTCTCTGACTGAGATTCACCAGTATCTACTCCCCTTTGTGTCTATTATAATGATGTATTATTTCTGGTTTGTTGGCTTCTCCCATACTTGCAGGTCGATTGAGTATAGTGAAGGGTAGAATTTCTGCTTTATTTTTCGGTACATAAGACACTAACGTTAGATTATCGGAGAAGTCGTACACCAAAGAATTAATTTCTCGATTTTTGTTTGGGAGCATTTCAGAAGGTAATTCCTTCTTATTGTCTCTTTGTTCCCACTATAGTTATTCTGTTTTCAAGTAAATATTTTACTAGTGGAAAGTTTTTAAAAAAATGTCTTGTACGACATTTCTTCCAAAATTCTCTATCGTCCTCTCGTGGTTCTCCAGATTGTTTGCAATATTAGCTATGTCGTTTCAGACGATAGGCATTCTCTGCATCGCAAATCCAAATTTTAATTTCATATTTAGATGGTTTCGATTTCATAAATTGTCCAAAAAAACAACGCACTCAAAAACCTAATAGCTGTTCATCTATCGTCAAGTCGGTGATTCCCCTAAATATGGGTACAATCTAGAGTAGGTAGAAATGGCTGAAGTAGACTATGAATCATAGATACATATTTATAACCGACATGTTCAAGAAAATACAAGTAATACTTGAATTCTAATATCAAAACCTTGGGGTTCTGAAGAACCCCGAATGTCTAGTAACGTAACTGCTGTGTTTGCGTTAATGTAATAGTTGTTAAGTAAACTTTACAACAAATATGAATGCAGTGAAAGATGACTAGAACACTTGCGAAGATGTCCTAGAGTCTAGAGGCACTAATTACAGATATAAAAAATAAAATAGGTATCAACATAAATAAAAGCTTGGGGTCCGCTAGAACCCCTGTTGTCTGTCTGAAGGTTAGTTCAACAAGGCATTGCCCATTGTTTGACTTACGTTTGCCATCAATCGGCAAGTTCATGATAACGCGCTAAAAAAAAAAAAACTTGACATGGCAGTTTTAAGAAAGATTTAATTATCATCATCAGAAGTGAACGTTTTACTTTTTAAGGCGTATTGCAAAGAACAAAATGAATGGTAGTCTGATGGTGCAAGGTCTGGCGAATATGGTGGGTATGGTAATACATCCCTTCCAAGCTCAAACAATTTAAACAGTTGCCGAACAGGTATGTGGTCTAGCGTTATCATGATGGAAGAAAACCACCTTTGTGATTCGCCAATTCTGGTCGCTTCTGTTGGACAGTATCATTTAATTTATTCGAGTTGACAACAGTATACATCCGAATTAATCGTTTGGTTCCTTGGAAGCAGCCCAAAATACACGATAAAATGCAACCAAATCAACACCATTCTCCAGAACGAAATTTAGCAAACCAATTCTGACATTGGCGTACTTTTAAGGCATCATCATACTCATCACCCAACTTTTTATAAGCTTGCCACAGCGTTTTTTCCTTCGCGGTAATAATAAAGCAAAATATGACGATAATGTTTATTTTGAAATCGATGCCAAATAAACAAATTGTGGACTTTTTTTTGTAAAACAAGCCTGAACTGACAGCTGTCGAGTTACATAATGACCGTTCGGTTTACAATTAAGTTACCTACATCTTAAGATACGCAACGTATTAGATAAAAAACGCAATAGCTTTTTGGCTGACCTTATACCGTTTTTTTTTCTCGTGCTTTTGTTTTGTGAAGTATATTTCATCTTGTTCCAAGTACGTGTTGTTTAATGTCGACCAAAAAAATCCGCATGTGCAGCAAAAACTGTTACGGGATACCGTTAAACGCTCTAAACGGATAACGTCGTGCCGTGACCAAATTGAACGAGACAAATCGTTCCGTAATAGAAGTAATTTTACTGCAAACTCGAGACCGGCCGACAAGTTTCACTTTATTAAATTTATCAAATATGAATGGATGGCTCCATGTGTGAATGACCTACGCCTGGCGATTCAGTTCTATGAATGACGTAATCCATACATCTCTAGCGCTCCGGGCTGTTAATCCTAAGTTTAAAAGGAAGTATTAATTACAGGTGCCTACAGCTATGTTTTTTGGAGCTGCTTTAGTTTTGGGGATCATTCAATTAACGTACTGCGATCGAGAACATAAGGTAGGTAATAGAAAATGTTAATAAGACCTAATTTGCATAACTGTCGTCTCTTGTAGTACGGTGGTGTGATTTTGGAAATCTGTAACAGCATTTTCTATCTGCTACTGGGTATCTGTTTCTAGATACCAAGCTTTGTTTCCCATGTGCACATAAAGCAGGGCCGGATTAAGAGTTACTTCCACATTTTGGATCCATGGGCTTCGTTATGCTTCTGCTTTTAAAAAAAGGCCGTACAGTATTATTTTGTTGAAGATGGAGGAGGTGGTTCGTCAATTATTAATTTGCAAGACTTTTCCTATGTAGAATTTACCCCAAAATTGCCTCTTTTTTTAAAATAACTTATGGACCTCTTCAAGTATTCGTTACGTTTGAAACGTATCTCTAAAACCGCTTAAACGTTGCAAAAATGATTTTTCTTTCTCAACCAAATTAGCTTCCTAGATCTTATAGATCATTAAGCCGCCTTCTCCAAGTTGGTTTGGTTTTAGACCAATTGGATGCAGACTCAGACAGATTGATTATCATGTATGTCTGTCTATCTCTTAGGCAAGTTTTAGTGCACCTTTTTTTGACCTTCCATCGCACTGCACCCAATCTATCTTGAACGACAAATTGGTTTTTTGCTTGGATTAAAAACGTTTTCTGCTCAGATTTGAATCCCATGTATACTAATCGCTACTTGAAATTTGATAAATGACTTGTTTTAAATGAGTTGCTTTACAAAAGACCACCAGGGGTCTTCCATCTCTTTAAAGAAACTCTTACTTTAATAGAAGTGTTGCCTCTTTGTGTTTTTACACTTTTAAAACAATTTTCGTCAAACGTTTCACATTTTTGACGAAACAGCTCGTTTCAATTTTTTACCTTTGTCTTCGTTGGTTGCATATTTTGCAATAGTTTTCTTATAACTTGGGACCTTTGTAAAGCGAAAGCTTGTCATTTTCGTCCTTTTGTTACGAGGTAATTTCCTGAAAAAATTATTTAAATTTAAATGGAAGTTTTGCCTTTTTTGTGTTCTTATACTTTTAAAACAATTTTCCTTAAACGTTTGACATTTTTGACAAAACGGCGCATTTCAATTTTTTGTTCATCGTCTCTGTGAGTTTTTTTTTCAATAATTTTCCTATAACGGAACCTTTGTAAAGCGATAGCTTATTAATTTTTTTTCTTTTTTTAACATAGTGCTATTTTGTGCTGTAAAATATTATTTCATTTTTATCTGGTGTTATTTAACCATTGTATAATATTATACGGCCAATGTTTTGCCTATTTTCCGATTTAGATGGTTTGAAATTGTCGTTTTTTTGTAGCGTTTATTATTTTCCCAAGTGTTCCCTTTGTCTGGGAATTGTACTCTTCTTGCAGTCGTTCGTCATGTGTTCCTTGGCGATCAATTATTGATTTCATCCAAATCTTTGTCCATACTTCAAGCCAACAATAACAGTCGCAAATTATCTTGCGTCTATCTTTATTAATACAACTGTTGGCTGAAATGATGAATATTTTGCCAGTTTTTTTATTTCTAGGGGTATCACTTTTGGTTGCCACGATGGGTACTCCTTTTAAATGGTTAAATCAAGTTTTTTCATTATAACGAAGGCAAGTTAATGGGGCATTAATCTGCCAGCCATCCAGTCTTACTGTATATCAGCCAGGGTGTCTATTTCGCCTGTGAATTCTTTTATTAACTTCACTCAGAACTACCAACAAAGCTCATCCCAAGGTGTATTATAAAGCAATATAACACAATTCAGAATTTTTGGAACCCGCAGTATTGTAAGGGTTAAACAACTTCTCAAAGTAAATTTTGTATTCGTTTTCAATGTTGACAGCATGATTGTCACGTTAAGTGATGTTTTTTAAAAATTTACTTGATATTAAAATTCGTCTGCGCAGCTAATGAAATTGTGAGGTGCGTTACTCCGGTCCTGGTTTTGGCGTTTTACTCGAGAGTAAGACAATTCTACAAATAAAAGAGATGGCTGTTTGACCCACTTTGCTTGACCGTTCGTCGTCCGTTCATTCATGAGTTTGGGAGTTGGCTGTGTCGACTAATGATTTGTTTGGAATATTCACGATCAATTAGTAATGCTAATTTAATGTTTTTGTGGACATTTTCATCTACCGGCTTGCTGATAAACTTACTAATTTATTATGGATTCTGGTGTATGAACTTTTTAAGCCGAATGTCGCAAAATGTCATTAAATTTTAAACTAGACGAGAAAAATGAAAACAAATAATATACAGTGTTTTTAGATGAGACATGGTTCAGAAGATTGTGGTAATTTTTATCTTTAAATTCAATGTTGGATAACATTTTACGAGTTAAAAGCAATTTGGCTTACGTCGGGGTTTATTTACCCAAGCAACCTCTGGGCCTTTCGTAAGGTCCAGAGTAACAGTTGTATGTGCCGTAGCACCATCCTGTTGGAACATTGCACTGTTTAAACCGAGTCTTCTTACTTCAGCCATGAGGAAGTTTTGCAGCATATCTACGTACCGATCTGATTATCCAGTTCAAAAAAATTAGGGCCAATAATTCCTGATGTGGTAACTCCACACCAAACGGTAACTTTGGGACTGTGTAGAGGTTTTTCACGCAAACTCAAAGGATTTTGCGGAGCCCAGTATCTGAAGTTTTGCTTACTTACGCATCCATCTAAACGAAAATGGACCTCATCGGTCATCATAAGTTCATTCAGTAGATTTATATTGGCATTTAAAATTTCTAGAAAAAGTTCACAAAATTGTACACGTGCTCTCTTATCCTGGGCCTTTAGTTTCTGAACAATTTGAATCTTATAAGGGTCAAAGTGAAGATCGTGTTTCAAGATTCGCCGGACCGATGTATTCGAGATGTCCAAAGCTTGAGAATGTCTTTCAGCTAAACGGGTCGGACTCTGTTCGACAGCAATTCTTGCACGTTCAATGTTCTCAGGAGAACGAACTGAAAGAGTAGTACCCGAAAATTTTGAAACAACACTTCCACGAGCACGAAAGTCACGCATCCATCTTAAAAGAGTTTTGTCTGTGGGCATTCTTCCGCGTCTTGGAACTTGGAATTCACGCCAAAACATTCTTTGCGTTTCTAAAAACGTCTGTTCTGCGAAAATTCGTTAAGTTTAAAGGAAAATGCGCCATAGCTTCATAAATTGCAAAGTCTGTCAAAGATCTTTTGATGTTTATGAAGTTTCGGTGTTGCCTGTTTTTTTCTATGGCCTACTTAAATCCCGTCATACCTATTGGCTAACCCTGTGTGTAAAAAAGTTACGAGATGAGCAGCAATTAAGAACATCACGTTCAGGCTTCGTTAAAGGTGTTCTCCATAATCAATTAGAATTAAATGATTGTCCATATTTAATAATACTTATACTTTTGACAAACCTTTTTACTGAAGTAAATCTAAAACAATAGAGAAAAACCTCAAAATGCTCACAGCACTGGTTAAGGTGGTTCTACTGCTCAGCATTTATTTCTATTGATCTTTTTCCAATTTTTGCACTGGTTTTGTGTAATGGACAAATATGCTTGTTGTTTGAGACACCCTTTAGTGGCATGGCATGGATCTTTCTAAGCAAATAGTACACATTTTTGGCAAACTTCTACCCGAATTGGCACATTCCCTGGATTAACACTGTCAGTATTAATGCTTTTTAAACCAACTTATTCTAAAAGTATGTTGGAACACGATGTTATATCGTGTTTGGATTTTGCCACCACGGTGTTGGTGTGTAGTGTCTTTGAGGGTGCCCAAAAAGTTCATCCGTCAAACTTCTGAAGCATGGAACTGATCCCACTTGAATTTAAATAGGCCGGGTATAATTTGTTGCTTTGTTTTACGTCAAAATAATCTTAAAGCTGTTGTCGATAATTTCTTGTGTACCAGTTTATCATGTTGGTGATCGTATGATATTATCAAGAATGTCTTGGCAGATATAGTTCAAATACATTATTTTCCTTGCCTCTCTAAACAATTTTCTAAAATCGTTGGCTTGTGTACTAAACAATTTTAATTTACAAAAACAGGTTGCGTTCTGTAACAGTTCTCTTTCTGTTTAGGTACACAACATTGTACTTTATCCAGACAGGCATTCTTGGTGCCAAACAACAGCCATCAAGCAGGTCGTTGCGTCTCCTGGATATGAATCGGTGACCATCGACAACAACGTCTGTGTTGGGGCCTGCTACAGTTACAGCATCCCAAGAACCCAACCTGCGGAACCTGGCGAACTCATCGGGCCGTACTGTGATAGTTGCCAACCGGTGGAAACGCAATGTTACCATGTAATACCAACTTGAATATTTTAGAATGAAATGTGAACAAAATTTATTTAAATGTAGAACAAATCAGCTACCATTTTAGTATCTAGTGGATGATAATCGTTCAGAAATTACCGTGAAGAGTTTTCTCTTCGTGTAAATGTTAAACAATCCACTTGAAATGTTCTACCTATACAAAATGAAGTTCCTCAAATGGTTGTCTTGTACAGTCTGGTTATTGAAATCATGTGTTGGTGTTTCAGGTAACCCTCCACGCTGATGGCAAAAATGTTGATGGTCCACGTACCATACAGAAACGAGTTCAGATAATTACAAATTGTACATGTCTGTCGTGTGAGACAGTTCAAAAAAAAGACTGCGAGGTCTTGGACCACAGCACTTCCGAACTCCCGTCGGACCTGTTCGCTCTTCTCCACCCAGCCCTCGCCGGGATCACTCCCGTCGAAACCAAACCACAGCTATCGGAAGAAGTGCCAGAGCTGCTCCATCTAGTGCCCCTGAATAAGACGGAATTGAAATTCAACGCGAGTCACACGACGAACGAGCAACGTTTCGAGCTAAATTCTAAACTTATCGATCTCCTGAAAAGCATACAGAACGAGGCCGACGACTTCAATTACGACAAGGAACAACTAAGGGAGCTGTTGCAGATCATTGAGGGATCTGAACATAAACTCAGCGATAAGAATCTGGTGGAGTTTGTTAATTTCGTCAGCTTGCACACGGATGATTTGGAATGGGACTTGAATAAACTCAAAGAGGTTCTCACGGCATTCAGAAGGAGCCAGGAGTTACAGGAGAAACACCGAAATTTCGGTTTGGGCAATTTGGAACGGGGTTCCTTGAACAACGTCAAAATTGATGAGGATCTGGAAGACTTGAGCAAAAAAGCGGCTTTGCCTGCTAATTTTGGTGTCGAAGGTTCCCACCACGGCTTGGGGCGCCTTAAAGGCAACCACGTCGGCATGGGAATCCAGACGAATGACCAGGACACGACCCAACCACCGGAGACGGTCCATCATCATGTTGGGGAAACTCAGAGAATCGGGTTAGATTTGGGACACTTGATTCGCGGTCCTCACGGAAGCTTGGCATTCGCTCCTGACGCCAAAGTGGAGGAAAAATTGAATTTAGATTCCGACTTGGTCAAACCCAACCACGAGGGCGCCGTAATAACCTACGAAAATCATCCAAAGAAACATAAAACCTTGGATGATTTATTAGCAGAGCATGTTTAATTGTTAATGGTTGTTGATGATAGCTCAAAATTAATTAATTCGGCGATAACAGAAAGTTTTTGTTTTTCCTAAAATTCCCTCCGAGCGTCCCGTTTCACGGGACTCAATCCTGGCCAACAAAAAGTCGCATTCCTAGTGTATTTCGTTGCTTCAATTAAAAGCAAAGGGCTATGATTTAACCAAAATTTTAACACTGGGAATGGACCAGAAAGTTTCCAAAACGGTCGGCCACTTTGAAAACTTCCCAATTTTTGTATTAGGCGCAACTTATTTCTGTTTCTAAATTAAATTATACTCTTATCACGAAAGTTTTGCGTTTTTCAAGTAACAAAAAATGCCAATATATACCAATCGGAATTCGTGTTCATAATATTTTCCCCTTTTGAAAACTTTTAATTATACGAGGTTGGCTATCGTAATTGTGTTGATAAAATTTTGAAGAGTGGAACCAATTGTTGAATAATGTTCGAATTTTGTTGTCTATTATCGCTTATTGTTGTGGGCAGATTACCTTTTCGTTTTTATATTTAGGTAAAATATAATTTTCCCTAGCTAGGTTCTTACACGAATGTGTCAAAAAGTTATACCAAATTTGTTTTGTACTATATGTAATTGTAATTAATTAAATATCTATTGTAATTTTATATACGTAATTAATTATTAGTTCGTTTAACCCACGTTGGTTTATCTAAACTTCTCCAATAGATGAAAGTGTTTCTTTGTAAGATACTTGAAAAATTTCTCGAGTTGATCACTACTCTGCTGCTAGCAGCAACAGTTTTCCATTGTTTGTGACCGTGGTTTTGCATTATTGAAAGTGTTTGATAAAAGTTATATTTTCAAACAAACTGTAGCCAATACTACCGTAACATGCAGCTTTAAGGTTAAGAAAAAGTACAAAACTTATTGAGGTAGTACAAGTTGATTGTTTTTCGATTACTTTCGGCTTTTTTTATATAATTGTAGTATACGCCAATAACATGTTAGTTAAAATTTAACAGGATTAGTTAACTTCTTTTTAAGTTTATTGTTAAGAAAATTCAAAATTATAGAGGCTGTGTGCTATTTCTTAGTCAAAAAATTGTTATTGTATCTTTATATCTTGTTGTCATAGTTAATATATTTTTATGTACTAATAATACTTAATCCATATTAACAAATATAATATATTATTAGTTGGTGTTTGTGTCCGAAAATTATTCTTACAGGGTGTTATAAGAGTTTTTAAAGTTACCAACGTAGTGTGAAAACAGAATCTTTTCATCATCTGAAAGAGATACTTTAGATGCCTCTATAGACAATATAGAAAGCAAGTGAGTGCTGATACCAATATTGGATGTAGGATATTGAATCAGAGTGGTTGGGTCAACTCTTTGTATTATGTTTAATGCCTCAGAGTTTGTGATTGGTTGATGATTTACAAAAATTTCACAATCAAACCAGTTTATTACTAAAGTAATTTGGAAACTACTGTGTTGGTGTGATTTACTGGACTGGTAGTCGAAGAAGTCCACATTGAGAAATAAAGACTGCCCCAAAAAAATTTATATACGAAGTTTTGCCGATAACAAAAACGGAATGAGGTATTTCAAATGTTTTAATAAAATAAATTTGTGTTGGTCTTTTTTGTACACATTTTTAGACAACGAAAAAAAAACAACTTGTTACATCTAATGATACTATGGCACTTGCTTGCTCAAACATTGTTATCAAACATTAACCTATAATTGTGTAAACAATTATTTAAAGGACACAAACGGCACTTCACCGAAGGTTTCTGAAATTTCTCATACGGATTTTCTCCAACGAGTGCTTCACAGGTCATGTTGCTCTCAGTTGATCCAATTAGTGCACATTTTCTGAAATTTCTCATGGATCTTCTCTAAAGAGTCCTCAGGTCATGTTGCTCTCAGCAATTAGTGCTGCTCCTGGCCGTGGTTAATCCATTCTTCTCGGTTTTTCATTTTTAAATTCTCTTACAGACAAGTAACCGATACATGGGTAGCCATAAACAACCTTCTTTCCCATATGAATGCGCGCAATGATTGAACACCTACAAAAGAAATCGAATGTTGCCCACTGGTCTTGCTTCGACGAATTTTCGACTACAAACGCAATTTTTATAACAAAAATTGTAAACGCCAACCACACTTTTAACTTCGTTCACTTCAGTTTTTCGTAGATTCAAAACATCTTCAATTTTCAAAAGCGCATGAGTGTTATGTGATATGGATAAAATATGATTTTTATTAATATTCTAGATACAGTTTGACTTAACTTTCTCTAACTGCTCAATGATTTTTCTGGTGCTATTAATGGGGATCTTCAACAACACTCGTCAACAACAAAAATTCATTTTCTTCATTGCAAATATTTTCTGCGATCAGTTTTTTTGTAATCCACATGTCCGGTACGTTCGAACGCTCCTTCAACTTTTCAAAAGCATGTCGTTTTGGATGGTGTCTCTCAGGATATCGTGCGTAAATCCTTGCCGCCAGGAAAGGATTTTTTTCGCCTTCTCCCAGGCAGTAAATCATATGGATTTGCTTGGCTTTAACCACGAGAAACGTTTTTATAATTCCACCTTTGAGACTGGTGACTTTAAAACTTCAATTCTTCCATGGAAAATATCAAAGTATCTGGGTAAGGGCTGTTTTGAATGCTAATTGATTATTAGTGTTTTATCTGCCACGTTGGTGGAGGTTACATGTTTGACAAATAAGTGTTCCGTTGTTGTTAAGAGGTCTTCTGTCCTCCGATGACAGGCCAATTCACGCTTTATATGGTTAGATGTCTGCGCACCTTAAAAATGTGTTTTGTGGCTGCTTTATCGTGGACTAATCTTTTAAGATATCCAGTTAACCGTTGTTAACATCAGCAATAACCGACGCAATTTGCTATGAATTTAATTTGACCTTTTTGTTCTCAATATCAGTAGGGGACTGACAACTAATACATTTTGCTTTAGTGCTGATAAACACGCGCTCTGGGCGCTATTTGGGCTAGTATAACCATTTTTTTGAGATGCCAGAATCTACGTGAATTATTTATAAAACTTCGTTTATTTTTTTCCTGAAAAGTTGAGTCCGTCTAGGCAACTACTAAACTACATCTTCAGCAGATGAGTCTCTTAATTTGGGAGAAAATTCCTTCCACCCAGCAACGAAAAGTTTTATAATGAGATGGAAATACAGAGTGGCGCGTAATATGTGACATTTCTACTTTTCGGAGGAACTTGCCAAGAGTTTGTAGGTCGCGCATAGTTCCGGCTGCTGTGTCCTAGCCATACAATAGTTCATCAACTATTGTTTTAATAAGTTGGTCGGCCTACTAATTTTAGATGACCCTATAAGAAATAATCCGTAGGGATTTAAGTCTGGATATCTAAATGGCTTCTCAACGTGCCCAAGTGGCCCAGTTTATATGCAAACAAAAACTCCAGGCGATACAAAAATGTGGTGGAGTTCCATCTTGTTGAAGCATACTTACTCGTTCTGACAATCGAATGTCATCTAATTGATGTATTAAATACATATGTTGGTAGCATGCAAAGATAAGTTTCATCTGTTAGATTGTTGGAAGTCCAAATAGCCTTTATTTCCAACCGTGGGCAATGCCATATATCTTGGATCTTTTTGCACGTGGTTCAATTACTGCTTTATCGCGAGCAATCGTTTTAAGATAACCAGGTTTTTTTTTAGTCTTTCGGTCAAGGTGTCTATGCTCTATGGCCGTTTGAAATGTGTTTTGGTGCTGCTTCATCGCGAGCAAACCTCTTAAGATACCCAGGTATTTATTTGTTTATAATAAAAGTAGACGAAACTTGCTATGAATTGAATTGGATCTTTTCGTTCTCAATACAAGCGGGGGATGTTTATCGCCGACATCTGATACGGTCCGCTTTGGCGCCCAAATACACTCGCTTTTTGCACTTTTTGAGCAACAATAACGATTGTTTAAGGTGCCATGTTCTTTTCTAAACCTAACTCAAAATTTAAAATATAACGCACCAAAGCCAATTGAATGGTGATTTTTTTTTTGAAGGCTGGGAAATTGACTCTCTTCTTAACTAGTAGATAAGCATCTTTAGCATTCATTTCCCGGGCTTTAAAAATGTTTTCAATTCAAAAACAATTACTTAACCAGGTGCCTTTTAAAGCTGTTGATAAATAATAACCGTTGGTTCGCTATCCTTGGTGCAGTCGTTAACGTACCGATTGCTACGTGATTTGAAATTATGACAAAAATGAAAGTTAACGTTATCAAAAGATTTATATATCGTGACGTGCGTCGCGTGAACGTTATTGTCTATCATAATCCCTCTTTTTTTTGTTTTCTTTGAATGATTTAGAAAAACTAAATTTTATATTGCTCGTATGACCTCATCTCGGCACGTTTCATAGCTTATTTTTATAGGTCTCTTAAAAATGATTTGATGACGTTATTATAGTGCAAAGTGTGTGAAGTAATTGCAGCATTTAACATGAAATAACTGTGTATAAAAATTAATTTATTCCTCAATTTGACGCGTTGCCTTCATATCTGTAGTTATCTGGACAGAGATTATCCCAAACTAAAGATTAAATTACAGAAAATTGTAGTAAATAATCACACACGGTGTATTGTTATTTTGTCAGGTAACTCCGCGGGCTGGAGGTCGTTACGGGAAGTCGTTCCGCGGCTAAACAAATAAACGTTTAACAATTCAACTTTTTAATGGTCCATATTTCGGTAAATAATAAACGTCCAGAACATTGCACTAGTTAAGATTTGAGGCATTCGGTAAAACTCCGTGTGTACTTTCACGAGTGATACATTTTAAGTGATCGAGCGGGCGATGAGTTGAAAGTGAACTTGTTGGCTGTGCTAATGTGATGTTTTTTGAAACGCGTTTTGTGTTCGGCTATTAAAACATGATAAGTGAAGAAGGTGAGTATGTACTTCTGTTTTGAGTGCTGATACGATGAAAAACAAATCGACTTGATGTACAAAACCGTGTATCTAAGCGCGTTGATTGCCCCCGAGCGACTAGATGCGGCAAATGGGCTGAAAATTTGGAACAGTCGAGTTGTTTACATCTGATTGCGCAGTCGGCTTACGTTGTTTTGTTAAGGATTATGATATTTAATTCAATAAAACGCGATTTAAAGATAACGAACCGAACTAACTCGTTCTTGATGAACCAAATCGTTTAGAGGTGGTATCGTGACGTATAATTATCGGTTAAATCATAAGTATTGATGTATTCATTATTTCACCTCTGAGTTTTTAGGGCTATTTCAAAAGTCTGCAATAAACGTTGTTTTGGTCGATTTTTCTAACATTTTATTGGTTCTTGATGGAATTGGTGCATAGCCTACCTAAACCTTATTTTAAGATTAAAGAAAGTTGAATACAAATGCAGGACATCAGATTATAGCGATATTAAAAATATGCATATATTAAATGTGCCCTTACACAAGGGGAGACACTTCTATGATATCTGAACTTCCCTTGTAATAGTCGAAACTAAAATTCTTCGATCGGTCAACACCAAACCTTCGAATTTCTTGATTGTGTTCTGTGTTCTTGCCTTAAGAGGTCTACCACATTTTGGATCATCTTCTATCTATACGATCCCGACCCCAACAAAATTGTTTCGACCAGAATTTTACTTGATAATGTGTGGGGGCATTCTCACCACATCATTCGTTCATGGATAACTTTTGGGCCATTATCCTCTTAAATCAAAAACTTTATGACGCTTCTATGTTCAAGTTTCATCTCCTTCATTTTTCGCCATTCAAACCGCTACCAAAATTACAAAAATCTTTTAAACTCAACACCACTTTGTCAAAATACTTTTAAAGGTTGACACTACTTGACATTTAAAAATTATTGACATTCATTCATTGTTTTCAAGGCTAGGTAGATTACATAAAAATCTCCCCTCGTAGATACAGCGAAATGTTCGAGATATTAAACTCATTTTTGTGTTCAAGTCTAGTACACTATAAACAGGGTGGTGTTTCTGTGAGTGACTAGGTATGTTTCTACCTTGTAGGGTAGATAAAGTATGTGTGTTATTTTTTGCCAAAAAATCAATGGTCGGAAGTGGATTTCCTCAAAGTTATAGGCTGTAGAAGCTGGAAAAAAATCACTTTTTTTAAATTAAATTTTGTTATTAAACGCGAGAAACGAAAAGAACTCTAGCACTTCTAACAAATCTCATGCAATTAAGCAACAAATATTACAGAGGCTGCACGAATTTGCGTGTGTAACGACACAAGTTCATGCTGATTATCTCAAAGATTCCTTGCATTGCAATAATTGTCTGCATCTATTCAGATGCAGCGGCAATTCTGGCCACTAGGTTTTTCTCGGACCTTCCTGGAGTCTCGTAAATCAGGCTCTCCATGTTCCCCCACAAAAAAAAATCCAATGGTGTCAAATCTGGTGACCGAACAGTTTTCGTTTCTGCTTCTACTTCTACACTACTTGACTCACACAAATCGTGTGGTCTTTGTATCTTCAGTCTTTTGGTATGGTTCCGTTTTGCCCCTGTTGGCAGTTGTTGCATCCCGTTGTTGATGTCTTAGTTGAGTGGTTTCGGGTGAGTCGTGGGATTTCTTTTGTTACTGTATACCTATTATTACTGGATATCTATAGATTTCCTCGTTTCGTACATATCAGGAAGCATCTACCATTTCTCCTAGTATCCTGTTCTGGAGGATTTGGATGTTTTTCTAGTTTGTTTTACTGGTGCACCCCCAGAGCTGTATCTCGTATAACCAGATACTTACACTTTTGCTTAGCAAGCAGTCAAGCGTGGTCAAGGGGTTTAATGTTTTCATCTGGGTCGTTTTCTATGGCTGTAAAAATAGGATATTTTAATAGAGGTGCGTCCATGAGGATGGGTTTTGCAATTACTGCTGACGCCCCTTTCTGAGATTAAGCTTTGCTCTACGATATTATCAACGACTTATAAAGAATGAAAGGGAGTGATCCTTTGTATCTGGCAACGCTTCTGTGATTTGCGTTATTTCGTATCAAGTCTTTTGTACATTCAAAAAGGCCTCCAGCAGTTTGGACACATTGTCCACACCTCCACGTTTCCTTTAAACTTTATTTCCTCTTTTTCTATATCTGCGACGATTGAAACCCCTTCCGCCCATACCACCTCTTTCACCTCTGCCCTTGCAGTACTGCCCAAAAAAACTATGTACTGTAATTGCAGCTCTTTTGCAGGTTCGTTTTGACATGCGAGTGTATAATATTGGTTTTGGAGCCAATATTTTTGTTTCCTTCCTATGTAATTTAACAATAATGGAGATGGTAAATGTGGTATTGTGGCCATTACGTCTATTAAATGTAGAAAAAGTATCTTTCAATATGGCACTTTCGCAACTTTTAGCTTGTGTCCAGTAGCTGTTATGGTTGAAAGGTATCTCCTTTGTATCTGGCACAGCTTCTGTGATTTGCGTTACTACGTATCAAATTTATTATTACACTTTAATAAGAGCGGATATGACAAATGTGGTGTCTTTGCAGTACTGTTCAAAAAACCTATGTAACTAATTGCAGCTGGGACCAATATTTTTGTTTTCTTCCTATGTACTTTAACAATAATGGATATGGGTAATGTGGTGTTGTGGTCATAACCCCTATTATCTATGTTTAAAAGTTAAATATAGAAAAATTCTCTTTCAAGAGGACACTTTCTCCACTTTTAGCTTGTGTCCAGTAGCTTTTATGGTTGAAAGGTATCTCCTTTATATCTGGCAACGCTTCTGTGACTTGCGCTGCTACGTATCAAGTTTTTTGTTACACTTTAATAAAAGCGGATATGACAAATGTGGTGTTCTGGCAGCAATGTTCATATTCGTCATTTTGGTTAGCTTTTTCTAGCTGCTTGGGCACCTTTAGCAGGGGTATTTTAGCCTTGGTTAGTGTATCGTCGTCTTAATTTCGAATTGCGAATTCATTTTCAAAACGAATCCAGACGAAAATTAGTAACAAGTATAGTAGTTCAAGATAATTTAAACATCTTCGTTTTGTTTTTAATATCGTTATGTATTCTTTTGTCATCAGTGTGTATCTTGCCTAGTCAAATTTACTTTCAACCTTCGGCCACGCTAAACAATTTACTTCCGACACGGTTATGCAATGCAGCACCATTCTGTAAACAAATTCCCTTATTAAGTAATGGAGTTTAGTTGTGTCTGCTTCAAACCTAAATAAGTATCCAACTCTCGTGTCTATTTATTCGAAGCTATTTCCATATATTTGCAAGGAATTCTAATAATTATATGAATATGATAATTTTGAAATTGTACAAGAGGTTGCATGAAGTGTTAGAATGCAGTAAAATTCCCCATCAAACATGATCACATCCTCCACTTGCAAAGTATGATCTGTAAATACTTGGAAAGCCTTAAAAAATGTAATAGTTTACAATTATTTCCAAATGATTGTTACCGTTTTAGCTGCAGAACATAAGTTGGATCCTTCAATAGCTAACTGTGTAGGTTTGTGATTTAAATATCGTACATCTTTTTCCAAACAACGCGACTGTCCATCATAACTATGGACGTTATTACTTGAGCGTTACGTAAAATGTTCATTAAACTGTTGTCAACATGAGTTTTGCACCTAATTTTTAAATAACGTGCAGTTTTGTCGGCGTCAAACCTAAATCTAACTCTTATGTCTATTCATTCGAAGCTATTATCATACATTTGCAAGGAATTCCAATAATTATATCAATATGATAATTTTGAAATTATACACGAAGTTGCGATAAGTGTTTAGAATGCAGTAAAAGTGAATGATAGTTGCTACATTGCGACTGTACATCATAATGCTTGACGTATTTAAATGAATGTTGCGTAAAATGTTCATAAAAGTGTTGTCAACAAGAGTTTTATAACCTAATTTTCAAATAATGCGCTTGGAATATCTTAATTAAAATCTATTTGTATCGGAATGAAAACATTTTATGCTGTAGTATTGTCATCAGTCATCAAAAATACGTGAAACATGTTTAAAATCTTATAATACAGGTTGTCCAAAAAGCAGTGGCGTGGCTAGAGTTTGTGTCGCCCGGGGCGGTCCCTGAATTTACCGCCCCTCTAAATAAGGGTGGCCAACTGTTGGTTTTCTCAAAACAGATGAGGTTTTTTAAAGTTTACCTGTTCAAACGTGTTATAATTCAAAGTTAGATAATGTTAAGTACTTTACCATCATCCAAAATTACAGTTTTACAGCAGAACATTTTCTGATTTTTATTTTCGTTTTCAATTTTCCACGAAATTATTTATAATAAGGCTAATAACTTTCACTGATAGTTTCGATTTAGGTAAAGGAACACATACATAGTATATTTATCAATATTAGCCTTGCCTATCCGCGACCCCAAATCTAATATAAATGATAAAGGATTTTATATACCTGTAAAACTGCACTAATTATCTATCACACACGTAGGCCAGTCGCGTACGACCAATATTTTTATCACGTTAAGTCTGCTTAGTTCGTTATTTTGCTCCAGAGGGACTAATCCTCTCTGTGGACTTTCCTTCAGCGACTGGTTTTCAATCATAATGCCCTTTTGTAGTCGTCCATTGCAAGCTTTGCAAGAGTGGATTCAGCGTACGTTTGCATGCTGAAGTAAAACCCATTTGCTTTGCAAAAATAAAGTTTTAAAAAAATCTGCAGAGTCCCAAGGTTGTTAAAGCTCCATTCCTGGGCTGCTTTTCGGAGACATTCCCATTGGCTAATTTGTTTTTTATTGTTTCAAACAATTCTAACGTCTTGCTATTCACCATGGGCTTGTATTCTTGTGTGTGTTTCGCTCGCGCGGCAGACTGCTATAGGGGGGTTGATCCCATTTTCAGTCGTAAGGGTACACGGATAATGGGTAAGGATAGGTGGAAGTCTGCCACAGCATTTGCCTTAACCATAGAGGAAACCACCTGAAACCTTTACAATGACAGTCGGCGCTGGGAATCGAACGCACGGGCCCACGGGGCTCGATTGTATTCCTGTGACCACCCTATCAGACACACACAAGTTACACTTTTTTTTTCGCTTGGAATTAATGGCAATAAAAGGCTATTTGTAAAAACAGTTTACCCATTTCGCTTGATATTTGAAGACCTAGCTGTTTTCTTGGACCCTCATCAAACAAATATATGTGCATAGTAGCAAATGCCGTGGTTTACAGAGATTAATTCCATTTCCCATGTATTTCTGAGAAAGGGCATCATTTTTATCTTTCCAACTCTTCATTATCTAATTTATTTTTTAGCACTTCATATAATAATGCACCGGTGTTTGCCACTTTTGGTTCTTGTGTTCCATAGTCAAAAGGAGTTATTCCTGTATGTATGTACAGTAGGCTAATTAGCAATATTACTCTTTTCATTTCCCTCTGGGCACCATAGTCATCTGCTTATTCTTTGCTCACCTTGTTGGAAATAGTGTCTCAGAGAGGAGCGTGTACGGGTTATGTTTTTATCAGTCCAAATCCGATACTCGTAATAGATTAACCTTTTAACAGGGGATTAAAAAACAATTGATTCGCTTATCTCATTATATTTGCATTTTATTGTATAAGCGTGCGGAGATAAATTGGTTTTAAATGCCTTTGAAAATATTCAAGTGGTTTGTTTGTGAATAGAAGTATTCTTATGTTGTTTTAAGTAAAATAAATGAATTAATTGTACAAATGTTGTCCGTGAGAAGGGTCTGCACTTACTTGGTATAAATATTTTTAATATGTGATGTGCTCAAGCTTTCGTTGTGCTCCAAAAACCGAAAAAGTATTCGTCTTCTTGTTGCTCAACTTCTGTATCCGTAAAGAAAAGATGCAATTTTTACGTGTCCTGTTGATTTTCTGACGGTTTGTTGAAACCGTCGAAAATAATTTGATCTGAAAAAGGGATGGAAAATGTTAAATATTGCTGTTTTACGGGGATAAAAACATTGTTCCTTGAATTACAAGCTTCTTTTTTTCTCATGTGGGTGACAATGTGTTTTGCCACTTAATCAATCCTGAGAATTTTTGATTCGCGATTATTTCGCATTTGTTTTCCTCTCTGTTTTTGATGATAATGTAACGAATTGATAGGCTCACTACGTGTGGTACTCGTCAACAATTTTTTTTTTAATTTCTCATGTTTCATTACATGCTGTTTTGGGTGTGGTCTGCGTCACCCCATGGTGATCCCACTTTTATGTGTGTATAGATTAGATTAAATTAAATTACCTCGATTTGATATGGATTACATTGATTAAATTAAATTAATGCAAGTTTATAAGTGAATTGCAAGTAAGTTGCAGTTAAAAATCTTTTTGGTAGCTCCAATGTGTCGAATCGTTTTAACCTCTTGGGGCTTCAGGAGATCGCTGCTAGGGATATTAATTCTTTCGCGGTAATTGATGCTATTCGGAATCGCCTCACTCTCCTCTAAAGATACATGCAAAAAAAAAACTTCTATTTTAGCTTTTGTCCGGTAACTGTTATGTTTGATAGGTATCTCCTTTGTATCTGGCACAGCTTCTGTGATTTGCGTTTAAAAAAAACTGCCATTACTTATTATCCAACCTAATAGATTATTCTTCAAGTGTAGTTGAAGGTTTCTTGAGGCTGCTTTTGGATCATGTTGTCATCCGCGAACGTTGTTAGAGTCGTACTTCTTGTAGGTGAAAGATCGGCAGTGTAAATTTGATGTAGCACTGGTCAAGGTACGCTTCATATTTGATAGACGACACGGTTGACACGGCATTTAACGCAAAAGTGCCTGTTGGTGAGATACGATTTGAGTACCGTATAGAATGTATGTGTGGTAGGCTGCGTTCAATTTTATACAGGAGATCGGGGTGCCAGACCTTGTCGAATGCTTGTGACACGTCTATAAATGCCGAAGTGCTTTCAGGCCCTGTTTTATTTTGGGGGTACACTATGTACTTGCTCGACAGTGGATTGCTGTTGGCGAGATCCAAACTGGCTTTTTGGGATTAGATTTTTTTTTCTATAATTGGTAGGAGAAGTTTTTCGAATACTTAGCTAAGATTGGTAGCAGGCTAATTGGTCTATACGAAGCTTTTTCTGTTGGAGGTTTGCTAGGCTTGGAAATCAGGACGCTCTGGGCTACCCTCCATGCGGCTGGAAAATATCCTAGCCTTAAGATAGCATTAAATATCGTGATTGCCCTAATCCCCTCGTCTGTCAGTTCTTTTAGGACCTTTGAGGAAATTAGGTCGCCACCCGGAGATTTCCTTAGCTTTAAATAAACTGACGAAAGAAAATTCTTTGTAAATTTGTTTGGCTTGAAACTTTAAGCCGGAGATCAAGATTTCATCGCTTCTAGAAATGTGGAGAATGTTTAAAAGCGGATTTATTGGGCAACACATTCCTTGCCAATGCTTATTGAATCTCGGGTTAACTCGATTAGTATTGTTTTGGTGTTTTAATGCTACCGCTATTAACTAACTAAGCCTTTAAGGGTCTTTATAATAATACAATGCATTGTAAATTATTAAGGTCGATCCATCATTCAGGTTGAATGTAACTCTTGATATGCATTATCTTGAAGTCGATTTTAAAGCAAGTGTAATCGGTATTGGCAGCTACATTTAATAACGAGTTACAAGTTCACGGTTGTATTTCGGTTGTTCGTCAAATCCGGAAAGTTTGTACTTAATGACAAAAATTGTGTTTATTTCTCGTTCTCTAAACCTAAAACCAGTTTGTTTCTGGCGAAAATGTACGTAATTTTTTTTGTGGAGAACCTAAATTCAACTTCAATTTTGTTCAGCTGTTTTTCTCAACGTAAACGTTTTTTGTTGTCCGCGCCGCTTCTCGCAAACTTGGAAAAACGGGATAATTGTTGGAAACGCTTCAATCTTGTTACACATACACGTAATTGCGTGTGTGGTTGCATAAGCCCAAAGCTTTATCATCGCTTAAAACCTGAATGTTTCTCGGAAATAAGGTTTTTGTCCCGGGATTCCGTAATTAATAAACGTTTATTTAAAGCTCGCAAAAGTTGGCGTTTTGGCATTGTTTAATAGTCTAGTGTGGCTAACTCTTGTGTAATAGGCCCTAAAATCGTTGTTCATATAAAGTGCGTTAATGTTCCTAGCATCCATCATTTTAAATGGAAAATATTCAACAAAATATAAACTATTAAAACGCATTGTAGAAAAGAAAACTTTTGAAACTCTCTTGCGTGTCTTGGGGCTTTTGGGCGCAGTCCATTCCTGGTGATAACGATATGTGAGGAATTTGAACTTTGACCACATCATCAATCTTTTTGCAATCGAACTGCTAGTCATAAACATGCCTTGTAAATGCGCTTATCGCAACGGCCTTGGTTATCAATGCCCTTGAAGTGATTACGATGTAACAAATTCTGACGTATTTTGCAAGTAATCTAGAAACCTTTTCGGGGAATTGTAATTTTCTTGCATAATTTTTCGTATGACTGCGTCCTTTGTAAAAATAAATTTAGAAAAAACTTTTTGCCACAACTACGTGTTTAGAATATCCGAACCAGTCAATGAACTTGTAGAGAATCAGAAGACTCTTCGTTTAGCAAAGTTTTTTTCAGTGTGCGACATGAAGGAATTTTGTATGAGTTCATCGTTCAAAGAAATCATCGTTTCACTACGTTTTGCGTCGACATTTTTCATTTTCCGAGCATCCAAAGTTACCTATATATCGGTAAAAATACTCCAAGGTCTAAGGCCGTATTGTTGGAATAGTTGGGCAATAACAAATGTGTAACACAAAAAGAAACGTTTCTCTTATCGTTCATTGACTAGATTGAATCAACTCCCAACAACTAATGTCATATACAGTGTGTCCAAAAGGTATGGAATATGCTATATTTCTTGGTAAATATCCCCTTTAGGGAAAACTGTTTTGAATAAAAGTTGTTTGGTACTTAGTTTTCCACCATAAGACATAATTAAATTCTATTTTTTTCGAATAACAAAAGCGCAATGAAAAGCAATTGAATTTTTAAACAAAACAAGATACCCCTTCCTATATTATACTTATTTAATAGAGAATTTCTTTCTCTTTTCAATGATGAGGGGGTCACCTTAAAAATAAAGTTTATGCTAAGAGGCCGGAGAATATCGAAAATTTAAAAGATCGTATTAGAGAAGAGACGAGGTTCATTGCACCTGAAATGGTTGGGATTGTTATTAACGGGTTTAAAAACCGAGTTTATCACTGCCAAGCTGTAAATGGTTCACAGTTCACACTTATTGTAAATTTCGTCAAAAAATTTTAGTTCTTATAATGCTTTTGTTAGAACTAAATACTAAACAATTAAAATAATTTTAGGGTATGGCCAAACTTTGCCAAGCCATTCGTCTGGATAGACTTATTCCCCTTTAAGTTGATTTGCCGAACAAAATAACGGCAAGACAAACTGATCACCTTTATCGATCACTTTTAAGATTAAGCAACAACAAAAATACCGTTTTTCATCAATTTTAAGACACATCTTAATTTCAGCACCAACAAAAAAAAAGTTTGATTCTAACATAAAAAGGTTAACGCTAGAATCTGATCGAGAACATCAAAACTAAATGCTTCGCAGAGTTATACGTGCCACTGGCCATTTCCTTCGGAAAAAGCTGAAAGGTTGAATAATAAAACTTATTTTTGCATTTTTCTCAAAATGTTGCTTAAGTAAGGGTACTAAAGTTTAGCATCATTGAAAAGAGAGAAAAAAATTCCACCAAATGAGTATACTATAGGGGGGAGGGGTATCTCGTCATTTAAAAAAAAAAATCAATTGTTTTTCATTGCGCTTTTGTTATTCGAGAAAAAAATAAATTTTGTCATGGTGGAAAATTAAGTACCTAACAACTTTCATCCAAAACATTTTTCCCTTAAGTGGATATTTACTGAGACACTGAGACATGTAGCATAATCCATACCTTTTGGACGCACTGTATGTGATGTATCTTAACATGTTTGAATATTTATTTGCATTTTCTTTTCCATACAACCGGCAGCGCTGTTGGTGCTATTTTTACATCTTGCGTCATTACGTGCAACCATATAATTTTGTCATATCCCGCTATTGATTGCCAAATTACCAGCTGAGGTGATTATAAGCACTAGTATGGGTTCCCATCTTGAGTCACTTGCAGCTCCAACACGCGTATATTCCGAGGAGCTTCGTTTTATAATTATCTCAATCGATTTTAGATTTGGATATTGTTTCTACATTACTAAAGTAATCGGCTGAACATTTGTTTGGCGATGTTTGCCGATAGTTTATCTACACGCGGATAGAAGGCCGTGACTTTTAATTTCTTGTGTTATCAGCGTGCTGCCAATAGCATAACGTAATAACAATGTTGTTTGCAAGATTTTTGTGGCAAAAATATGTAGGAGTTCCAACGACTACATCTTTGAAGACAGTATACCTCGTCTTGCCAGAAACGTTACAAATTGTTGTTTTATTACAGTGGAGTAACTGTTTCGTTGATTTACATCCCTTGAAACGATAATCGTTTCAACACTACGAATCTTTTTTGGAAGTTCGGCCCTGGGGTGTCTTTTACTGCATCATATCCTTTAAAATGTACCACAATTTGTAGTTAGGAGGTTCGATATAACATTTTAGTTCTTATCCATGTGCTGGTGTTCCCATATTTCTCCAATGGTCTCCGTTTATATTTAAAATATTTTTTAATAATACGAACGCTATTAAACTCGTAAACGATTTCGTTTCTGTACACCAGTAGGTATTAGTTTGATGAATTGGTTTTTCAATTTGTATATTTTCGAGATGTTAATTGTCCTTTTACACGCCCGAGTACCGATAGTTCAGATTTTGTCCCATAATTTATCAAAGTATATGGACGTATAATGTATTTGTATTCTCCGATATTGGTGTCCAGTACTGTCATAAAAAATCGCTTGGAAGAACTACATTAATTTTACAAGAGCATTTTTCCAGAAATATTAACGGATAAATAATGATTTAGAAAAACAATTTCGCAATTGTGAAGAAAAATGGTTTCAAAATATTTACATATATCCTTTTTTACTTGCCACGCAAAAATCTGAAAATTAAAACACGTTTTATTAAACCTTTTTAAGTACACATTTTAAAATAAAAGATTTAAACGGAAGTGTTGGAGTTCGTATTTTGTCTGACTGAAATGGCGTTGTTAGTACGATATGTTTACTATTATGTCAACAAAACATTAATTTATTGTTGCAAGCCGCGTATCGGCCAGCTCTTTCCATTTTTGGTGTGGGATCGTGCTGTTCCAAGTTCTGGTTTTTCCATAGGCAGTCCAGAATTGTGCTTTAGTCCTCGTGACAGCGTGTCAATTGTTATACGGCAAAATAAAAGAGGTTCTATAAATTGAAAGACAAATCGTAAATGAAGTTGCGTCTTGCAATTTTTGTTTGCGTTTTTTTCATTTGGTAAATCGTAAATGAAGTTGCGTCTTGCAATTTTTGTTTGCGTCTTTTTCATTTGGTTGATTACAAGCGTAACAATATTTAACTCATTTCCGATACTAAATAGGGTAACTGCTATAGTTATTGGCCCCCTTAAGCAAAATTTCATATTGCAAGTGGAATAATTAATTAATTTTTCGATATTAAAATATAAAAACTGAACTGTAGTGTAGACCAATAAACTTATTTTCATTAAAATTCGAATTTGATGTATCATAAGTTTTTAATAGTAAAAATTAATTATTTTTAAAACACTACGCAGTTTGTAGTTATTGGCATGTCTTTCGTAGTTATTGGCCCTGCTTGTACCAGTTATTGGCATTCACAATAGTTGTAAATTCTTTTGAAAATTCCTCACAAAATAATAACAATATTTATTGTTTTCTTGTAACTGGGCATTTAAAGATACCAGAGAAAATAATTCCTAATAAATAAATAGGGTTTGGGTACACAAAATTTTATTTTAACTGAAAGTAAATTCTATTATAAACTTGTCTTTTACATAAAGGCTAATAGGGTAACTAAAAATATCACATTTCAACATTGTAAAAAATAAATTCTATTTTCTATTTCAACGTTTCAGTCATGTGAATACTTGATCCGAATTTGTTTTGTATTTTAATATGCATCTCAGGTGATAATTTCTACAAGATGTGTTACATGTTATTCCAAAATTGTTGCTATTAATATTATAGCAACAAGTAAAACATATACAAAAGACAACTTTGTTATTTAAAAATTCGTTTTGAATATTGTTTTCATTAGGTTGTTCCTCAATCTCTTGGTCAATATCAAAATTTTTAAATAAATCTTTGACATGAACTTCTCTCTTCTTTTCTTTGATTACTTTAATATTTTTACTATTATCACTCAATTTAGTTATTGGCAATTTTAAATTATCACTTATTAGCACATTTGATACTATTTGAACTTTGTTTTATTTTTGTTTAAGTAATTTTAGTTTTTTTATTCTTTTCTTATCTTATTGCTATGGGCGGATGCCGCGACAAGAATGACTTAAGCCATCCTTTTCCAGGTGTATTGGTTTTGAACAAGGTTTCTCTTTTAGAATCCTCTAGAAACTTTTTAACGGATAGCTTAATATCGTCAAATCGTTTGGAAAAACCTTTTTTTTTCTGCTTTCTTCTAGCCAGGCTACAATTATAGCTTCTTTGGAATGAGTCAGTACTGAAGAAGGACCATGGCGTTCTTTAACAAATTTTTCGCAAAGGCGGAACTGCGATGTGGCCCTAGGAACATTATACATCTTCGAAGCTTCTCGTTTAGATATTCCATTTTTACAGCCTCTAATGGTCTAATGCTTATTCAATATCGTTCTTATTGTATTTTTTTTTTATAAAAACAACTTCGTTTTACTTTTGGCATTTTCAGGAAATTTACAATTTAAATTTGCCGGTAAATTTTACACTGTGTATAGTTATTGGCATACAATACTTTAGTTATTGGCCACGGTTAATAACTGAATCTAGGCAGAATTCAGGTGTACTAGTTATTGGCCGCCTATGCCAATAACTATAGTTTTTCAGATTTTTATGATCCAATTGTTAGCCGCCCTTTAAATAAATCGATTATTGCAACTGTAGCCACAGAATTATGTATTTTTGTCACTTTATAGTATAATAAGGTTATAGAGTTTGTAATATTATTTTGCCAACCAATAATTGATAATAAAATAAGCTCTTCAAAATTGACACTCACCTTAAGGTGTTCACGTTCACCGCGCCCTTTCTTATTTGTGACTGCAACGTGCTCTAGATAAATATGATTGTTTATTTTTGTTACTAACACTATTACAAAATAAGTTACTAGTTTTAAACAAAAATGATTAAAGTTTGCAAACCAATAAACAGAATCCCCTAAATTTATTTAGAATTCTTATTATATGCGATTAAATGCAGACGTTGCCAATAACTACACTAGGGCCAATAACTGTAGCAGTTACCCTACCTCTAGTTCATGTCGTCCGAGTCTTCTGCTACCGTTTCCAATTTTTACCTCCATAAGCCAACATTTCTTTTTTCAATCTCCATGCTTTGTTTATTTATACCATAAATAGTGTGGGGAATATGCCCTATCCTTGTCTTAATCCTAAATTAAGTACGAAGTCGTCTGAATACCTTTGGTTTATTTTCACGCTACTTGTACTGTAATATACAAGTTCTCGACTACATATACAATTTGTATTTTTATTCCACATTACTTTATCGCTACCTAAAATCTTTTTTCTTTTTATCTATGAGGATGAGTTTGTTTTTTCTGCCAATTGTTTCACAGAATCGAATTGCACGACCTGTCCAGTTTAAGACCTTTTTGTTCTTCAGTTTCACGGGAATCTTCCTCAATTTTGTTTTCTACCATTCTCCCAGTCTACTCATCGTCGAAATATTGCCGACAATGTTCACAATTATTTTTACTTGTTTATTTCTTGTATAGAACTCAATTCGCTTTCATCTTGAGGGCCGTGTTTGTTCTCAAGCAGTCATTTAATAATTATGTCGGAGCTTCTAACGTAACTTAAAAGGTGGTTTCGAATCCGATAACTTATGGAATGCATTTAGAATTTTGCCAAAATGCAATCTATAAGCGATCTTGTTTATTAAAATTTAAGCTCTCAAGCTACATCCTGTTACATTGCAGCTAAATCTCTGGAGATGATAAAGGCAGAGAAAACTTGTAGAAATGTTGTGATATAAAACCACATGTCAAATAGGTCTAGAAGCATATTTTTTTAGAACCAGTCTTACTTCGTTTTATAAGCAAGTTGCGGGAGAGAGTTGCAGAAAAAAGTGAGGAATTAATAGAAATGTATTGAGTTGGATAAAATAAGTAATTGCCGTTTTTTTTTTTTAATTTTTTTTTAATTTTAAACAAAAGTAATAAAATAAATTAATCAATTATGTATTCACCGTTGTTATTTACATCTTCCTCCCATCGCATTGTTCAGCGATGACGGGCGAGCAAACCGGCGGCGATTGTGGAGCGTTGATTTTTCTTGTTTTCATTAAAGACGTGAAGACCCAAGCGCCGAGTTTTTGAACCTTTCCCATTGAATGAAGGTGGTTAACGACTGTCCTATGCACACAGTTCATTTGCTCAGCCAATTCTCTTGTGGATTGGCGCAGATTTCCATGAAGAAGTTGATTTAATCGCTCTTCATCGTACTCAACCGGGCGTCCAGAGCGAGCCATGTCTTGCAGGTCGAAATTGCCATTTTGGAATCGCGTAAAGCAATTTCGAGTTGTCCTTTCAGGCATTGTGTCTTCTCCATAAACAGCAGCTTCAAAGGCTTTAACGCCTCGATTAAACGCAAAAAGCGAATGGTGTCGAAAACGCTCACTTTTTTCCACTTGATATATAATTTTCATTACCTTAAAAATTCTGTATCCTGTTTGTTCATTTGTTGGGATCAGTTTAGCTGTTGTCCCAACACTACACTGACGATGGAAAAACTCTCTTCTACTTATCACGGAACCTTCCTTTAAAAACCTCTTTTTTAGGGCAACAAGCTTATAATCAATCAAATTCCTCACACCAAGAAACATATGCGAATAGCAGAAAATCGATAGCTGGTTTTATTATTAAACTTGAGGGTTAGAACGCATTGCTTTACTCTAACGTTCATTATTTTTAAAAGTATATCTCGTACGCGGTGGCAAATGGCGTTAGCTTGTCCACCACGTGTTGCTTGGACGTGTAGAATGTCCTCGTTCTATATGGCGAATATTTCTTTATTAAAGCGGCGTTCCCATTAAACGCTCTGTCGGATTTAATTGAACAAAGCCAAGCCTAAGACTTGAAAACTGCAAATAAAAGCGTGACCTATTTGTGTTTAATCAAAGAGGTTTTTATTTTTATTTTAGTTCAAATGCGCCGCCTGTCTAATCAATGCCATTACCGCCAGCCTGCGTTTGCGCAGCTGTTACGACAGTGGCGCGGCCCCGTCACTTATTTTTACGTTACAAAGAATTTAAAAGGATCTTAAAACTTTTGCGTACGTTTTTCAACGTCGGTACATTAGTTCCATGTAAATTTAAGTAGCGACACACGATAAATGCGCGTTCATGGTTGTTATTTGCCGTAAATTCCGCTTACTACGTGACACGTAGTTTCTTCACGAACGCTACTGCGGAATTCATTGAAGGGGACGCCACCTACGCTCCGAAATTGCAAAGTTCAACCGTACGTCACAGACGTAATTCGATTCTCCTCGTCGCAAGTTGTGTGCTTAGTTTGTGAGTGGTTTTTTAACGCGTTGTGCAAAAGTGTCTCTTCGCCTGTTCAAGGGCCGACCCTTCGTACGAGTCGGTGCCACGCCAAGATATAACCTAAAAATAGTGAAAATTCGTTACAACTAGCCGGCTCGTTATTATCCACGAATATTTCCAGTGACTCATATGTCAAGCGTATGTGAAAAATCCACGTCCGTCTCTATACGGAGTGTTATATAACGTGAAACCCATCAAAATGAAGATTTATAAGTTTTCCATATTGTTTCAAGTTGTTAGAAGTCCCGTAACTGTCGTTTCTGGGAATAAATACTGTTGAACCGCTGGGGTTATAGGTTAAAAGGCGCGTGCCTTTGTCGTCCTGTGTTTAAAAAATAGTACAGTTTTGTTTTAATTTACGCCGAACGTCCTAGTGCATCGTCAATTAAACTTGAGTGGGTTCTTCGAAGTGTTACAGTGACTTTATTAATCCTTCGATACGTCAATTGCATTTCCAAGAACTCTTTGTCACTTATCTTGGTAGATATGATTGTGATAGGTACAAATCAGCACAACCTTTATTCGTATACTTTGCGGCTCGCAAAGATTTCCTCGTTGTGTACGAATAAGATGCCAAAGGCAGAGTCTGTGTTCATCCGTCCCAGAGTTGGATATCGAGCAAAAAATGATCCTGGGGACTGACATCGATACAGGATCCACTGTGGCGATGAGACCACCACCTTGACAGACATTTGATATTGAGCAAGTTTCCAGGATATACCCGAAGGTTTGTACCGTACAAAATTCTGGTAGCAATGCACTAACTGTTGCGATTTTTGTTTAAGGTTGTACTGTCTTAATAACAAAGGGCTTGTTGCTTTAAAATCTAACCACTATGAGGAGTTTCTTTTATGTCATAACTTGTGATCAATGTAAATTGTATCATAGCTTAGTGTTTAACATAAGTATAGTCTATGTTATCATTAAAATAGTTGTTGCATGTCTGTCTTTGTTTCTTGAATGGATGTGTGTGTGTTAATTTAGTGTCATTGTCATGCACAATTGCTTATGTCAGCATTGCACGTGTTGCCCAATGTTTGCTGATCTTGCACAATTTTTTATTAGTGCCGTATCTGTGGTGTTCGTATCAAAGTTCATTGGAGCGTGAAATTTGGCGAGTTGAGAAAATGTGTGATTTTTTGATGATGTTATTGTTTAGGACGGTGTAAGATGGGAAGCTTGTTTTCTTTATCATCGAGAGCTTTGAATTTGAAGGCTCTAATAATATCGTAGTAATGGGATGAAGAAATAAGGTTATATTTTCTTTCCTTTTATTGCACAGGGTATACACAACATTCTTCATATCTTCTTGCTTTTATAATTGCCTCTAACAGACGGATTTTAAAGGCCGTCTCATTTTTTCGTCCGTCTTTAGATATTTTTCTTGAAATGTGTCATCGAGCTTCATTAAAAAAATCTGTAGGTACAGCCTCTTGTTTTCATTGTTCTGTTATTCAGTGAACAACAAATGCATTTATTTGTATATTTCATGCTTGGTTCACGTTTTTGACTGTTGACATCGCTTTGTACTGATGGTAGTCCCGAAATTTATAATCGTTTTTTCATGTTTCGCTGTTTCGACAGATTTTTGTGCTCTTCTTTGTGAAAAAATTAATTCGATCCAGAGCCTTAGGACGCGTTGAAAGAGGCTCGCCACAGTCTACGTTCTTTCATGCAGCTGTTGTTTATTTTTTTCTACTTGCTGTATCTGGGCATGAAGATTCTTGGGGCTGAAGAAGCACAGGGTCCATCAAGCGATGCTCTTGTCAAGTATTGACTTCATGTAAAGCAAAAAAATGTGAAAAAGAAAGCCCTTTAGAAAATCTTCGTTATCTTCAAGTAATGAGCCTCAATTGGTTTAAAATAAATTGAATAAATCTTTTTATACAAGACAACACCAATTATAAAATAGCATGCGGAACATAAATTACGAGAAATAACTTTCGTTTTGTAAAAATTTAAGTTTAAACGATGGAACTGATGACATACACAGCAGTTTCCAAAAGTGGAAAATCTAGCTACAAGGTTGATGTTTGTTATGGTTTCATTTACGACAATTTTTGGGCTTTTTATCTCCCTCTTTTACGTCAGGAGAATGCCCACGTAGTCAAATATGCATGAATACAATCAGGGGCCTTAGTAATGGTGCCACAACGCCAATAAATAATGACAGCTATATGTACTTAGTTTAATATTTACAGATACGCTTCAAGAAGAACTGGAAGCAAGCAAATTCATCAACATTATTAAAATACATACCTTATAGGGTTTTTAACACTTTTAAAAATTGCATTGGTTATTTTTAAATGAGGGAAAGTCTTAAAAAATCTTTTTCTTTGAGTCTATTCTCGTTGAATTGCAAGCAGATATTGCCAATCTGATCTCCATATTTCATTTTTTAATACTGTGGGTGTTTCACACAATATTTTACAGTTTTTAAATCACTGAACTAACACTGGTCGTTCGATTTTAAACAGTGATTTTTCTCCACGGATAACTTCTGCAGGAAATGTCTTTCATTATATCGTTAAAAAGTCGAGTGTATGCGATCAATCTCCACAGTTTTTATTATTTGCACTTTTTACATGATCTTCGTGGTTATGAATAGATATAAATTGACGTTTTCTATTTTTTTTTTAAATCATTTTGCAAAGAAATACAGTTCCCCTTTGGTATCCTTTGCCAGTTGTGTACACAAGCTGAATTTAATAAGGCAATTGCTTTTGAATACGTTGACATTTTTCTTAGTTGCCCGATTGTAATGTTCTCGGAACAACTACAGGTAGTAATTCGCCTTTGTATAACCACCTCTTGACTGCAAATAGAGGCCTGGTCGATCATAAACGGCATTATTGGAAGCGCCGGTGGTTGTGCTTCCCTGTAAACCACAAAATCCAGTCTTGTAACACTTATTACCAACTGCTTTACTGTAATAAATCGTAGGGAGAACAATATTCGCGCGAAATAGCCTCATTTTCTTTAAAAACTTTAAAGTGTTCAGTATTTTCACGAGCTAATCACCGGCAAAATTGTTCATGCGTTTAATTTACGCGAATTTTCCATTACCAGCGTTGTGAGATTGTCCTGTAACGCGTCCGAATGGCTAAACTTCTTCGAATTTTAGTTTCGAGCATGCATTTTCGTTTATGTAAATATCGTAATATGTAAATCGCAAACCTTTTACATCCAAGGTCGTCATATCTAATGCAAAACGAATCAAAAATAATCTTTTGTGGGTTTTAATGTTACCATAAGGATGCCGGCTATAGGCGTGAGGTAATCGTTTGAATATCGAAGCAATATTTTTCAATTTCGCGGTGTTACAATGAAAAGGAGATTTATGTAACGTTACCTATGCGTTGATAAATTATTCAATTCGTGGCTGGTGCTATGACGACTGGTTTATGCCAAGTTCCGAGAAGTTAGTTGTGGCAGGAAAACGGGTGACATATTTCTTATCTCTGATAAGCGCGAAGGATATTTAGGTATCACGAATCTTAACGTGTCAGTACATATATTTAAAAAAAAGATCGGTTTTTGTAAGAGCACCTTCTTTCCCGAAATTTTGTAGACTGGTTTCGGGAACATTACGAAAAGAGAAACCACAATTTTTATTTAAATACACTCCCGCTTCGATAATTTTTTTTAAACATCTTTGTTATTCCTCGTAACGTTTCCAAAATGTCGGTCAAAGACCTTTTTTGTCGACAGTCGTATCGAAACGGTTTCCTTTCAACTTCAATTTTATATTGAGGAATACCCCAAGTCGAAGAAAGCCAAATCACAGGCAAATACCCGAGAACTACAATGCCCTCTTTGGCAAAAAAAAATGCGAATGGGGTTGGACCAGCGAGGCGTACGTTATCGTGTAGAAGCGACCAGCTTCTTTGCTCGTGTCTTTGAGGACCCGATGAATTCCTGCCACCAAATGCTGCAGACCACTCAAATAATAACCTCCTTTTACCATGTGACACTCTGCACGGAGCGATTGTGTACTCCGCGTATGGGTGTTTGTCGTCATCCAAGTCGTCTCTGCCTTCGCGAAACTTAGCAAACCACTGAAAAACCATGGCCTGTCCATTGAACATCATTTTCATGAATCATTTATACATTTCGTACTTTTCGGAGGCTGTTTTGTTCAATTTAAAACAACACTGGTCTCGACTCTATGCTCTTTAGTGTTTTATCGACATTGATCAATATGTTTTGTCATCGTCACTATTACAAGGAACGTTTTTTGCACTATGAAACTTTTACGAAATGCAGCTGAAGTATCGATTAAATATGGTTGCATTTATAGCGTCACATAAAAGTCTACAAAATTTGGGGATAAAAGGTATTGGTACTTATTAAATTAGAAAATAGTCTTCTAGCTCCTTTTTCCCCATCAACCAGTTGTTTGCTTGCTTATTACTTTTTGTACTTGTTTTGTTACCTTCAGCTAGTTGTGTTTTTGCCAACAACTTGGGTCATCTTGGGCCTAACCGACTAAGATGCTTGGAATTTAAGAAATGCATCAAAACCGTATGCCACCGAGCACAAAAAAGTTCTTTGCTGCAATTTTTTATTTAGCCACAACTGCTTTACGTCGCGGTGAAGTATTCCTTTTTGAAATATGCTTGGCTAAACTGTATGAGGCGCATCCTCTCCAGTCGTTGTCTGCCAAACGATTGATTGGCGAGGAATAGAATTAAACTATTTAAGTACCTCCGTTAAAAAAGTTTCTAGGATTTAGATCATGATGCTTTGTGGACCCATGACGTGGAACCTCGTCTTGTTTTCCCGTATGCTTCGTTCAGGAATTGTCTGACAACAAAAACGAAGTGAAGCTTCATCACACCTATACCATATTCCAACTGTTGGCAAAGAACTTATCTGTTTCTTTTTGCCAAATGTTGCCTTAATCTGTTCCACCACCTGTTTGTAAAATTAATCAAAAGGCCTAAAAGTCGATCTCTTATTAAGCGACGTTCAGACGATCTATGTATATTGTCAAAACTGTCAATAAATATTGACAAACTGCATTTGCCTCACACGATCAATATTTATTTAAAATAAATTCAGTTTGGCAGTCAACGATGATGTCGTGTTGAAAGAAAGCTTGGGTTGCTAAAATGGTGGTTATCGGTGAAAACCCAAACAAAACTATGGGCAAAGGAAAGTTAAATGAAACTGGTACCACCACCCCAAAAGATTTTCAAAATAATAACGCATGTCTAACACGTCTTCAAGTAACTACTGATTTTGCAGAACGAGCTATCGTGGAACAAGATTAGGCGTGTTGATAGAAAAATATGATTTTGATACTTTTAATAACGATTACCAAACTTGTTGACTGCACGTCTCGATGCAAAGTGAGGTATTGTCAATAATCAATATTTATTGTCAATGTTAAAAATGTTATGCTTTTCATTAAGCGATGCCAGCGATATTTTAAAATATTGACAATATGGTAATATATACCGTCACACGTTCAATAATATTGACATTACTGAAACATTGATCGTCTGAACGCCGTTTCAAATTTTTCTTTCATGAGTATTGACTGAATAGTAGGATTTTTAATTAAAAAAAACAAGCTTCAAAACAGCGTCAATTGGAGTTTTATCAGTGCAAAAGAGCCATTTTTGTCGTTCTCCAACGGTATAAACCGTTTCAACCAGTTCTTCTGGGATTAACTTATTTCATTTAAAAACTGACAAAAGTTTTGCATTTTTTAAATGCGTCCCAAGTTCTGATACCATTTGCCTGAATCACTTTTCTATCTTATATCCAACAGGATTCCTGTTAGAGTGACCCGAATAAGATGAGGTTCATCACGACACTTGGACACTTGTTGATCAGCTGTGATTGTTGAACGTCGTCGTTTGAAAATAAATGAATCCAGTTGAAATTTATTTTGCACAAATTTTGAACGTGAAAAATTCTATTGACAAAGATTAACGAACTCAGGGGTATTTCCCAAAATATCAGAAATTCCAAAAAGTGTTCCGCTGGTCCCAACAACATTGACGTTGCTTTTTGGATTTCGGATTATTTTCGAAGCGCCATTAGTTGTTTCTTGATGTCATTTTCTTCCATGCGTATCTGACTCAATAGTAACATTTTTAATACAAAAAATAAGCCATTTTAAATTTTGTGGTTTGGTGTTTACTTGACATTTCAAAATCGTACACTATTTAATTTGTGCATTTTTTAAAGCAATCTTCCGTCTCGTACATATATTTTTTTAATAACGTGATAATTTCACACGATTTATTTTTCACGGAACAGAATTTGTTCGTATCGTTTACACAGGGCCGAATTTTTTGTGTAATTCATGCTCTAAAATCGTTACTATTCAGTCAATGTGCAGAATTAAATAAAATGTATTAACAAAAATGCTAATTTGTTTTAAAAACGTTGATCGCATTAATAGGTTTCAATAGGAAATCGTGTTTAAATTGGTGATTTTCAAGGCGTATATTCACGGAAAAAAACTTACGCAATCAAATTAAATCAATTGTGCTTTGACCACTTCGAATTCCAGAAAAACCACATGTGTTAAGCACGTTAAATATGTTGATGACACTTTTCTTGACGTTGGTGAATAAAAGTGTTGATTTTTTCGTTAGTGCAATGATAAAACTAGCATCTTCCCATAACTCAATTACTTCTAAAATATTTAACGAATAAATCCATAAATGTTATCCCTAAAAGCACCACTTGCTGGTCTTAAGACGCCTGATTTTTAAAGTTTGTGGCAAAGCATTGATGAAAATGGTCGTGTTTGTTTTCTCTATCATTGCAAACTGGCAGATGTTTATATTCAACTTGAAAAGTTGGGGTTTCATAGAAATGGTCCAGCACTTTATACCCTACCAAGGAATTTTCAAACCAGCGGGTCTTGAAATGTTTTCCGTAAATCCAATAAAATGTTGTCACGTTATTTGGGAACCTCAAAGAATCTTATTTTGAGTTGTCTACGAACAAGCACAAGAGAACAAATCGAATTTTCAAAACTGCTTGTACTAATCACCATGTACGTTTCTTTCACCACATACATTTTGCAGTAGAACAAATCATTCTAATTTCTATGTCCCATCTCTCCTGTCATTTAACTTGTTTTAAGCATTCATGGACTGATATCTCTATAGGTAATAAGACTTAAAATTCTTATCAATTCCTGGAAATACACAAACCGTTTACTCACAGAATTAACTTGTCGTAATTGAGCAATCATTACAATCTCACATGCTCGGTAACAATAAACAATTATCAAAGCCATATTGTACGTTATTTATGGCATTGTAAAAGTCTGTTTGCGATTTTAAGGCACAACAATTATTTTAATGAGTCAGTGTTTAACTTAAACCTGACATTGTTGCTTCTCGAACATTAAAAGTTGTTTGACGCTGACAATAATTTATTTTAAACGCATTCCACAATTTTTAATATAAACCCACAAAGCGTTTTTGTTTTAACATGAATTTACTCGTCCACAGCCAGTTTTGAGTACATTATTGTTCATTACATACGTAGAAACAATCTTCTTTTAACTATTGCGCCACCAAGAAGGAAATAATGTCTCCCAATTTTAATTGAAAAATCTTTCACTTGAAAAAATCAGTTATGTCATTTTCAACGTAATTCGCATTTAATTGTCGTGCATAATTTTTTTGCAACGCCGTTTATATTAAAGTATCACTGGCAAGCATGGCGTTGGGGTCCAAAATTATTAAATTATAAAACTTGGTTTGTAATATAGCTTTTATGATGGAAATGCAAGCTACATCATTCAAGTCAGGTCAGACCTTTGGTTCTTTACTATTTCGTGAGAGCCATTGTCACTGGATCACAAATCCTGTTTGTTTTCTTGAAAGAAAAAAAAACACCTTTAACCTGACCGTGATTCATTTAATCAGAAAAAGAGGCTTAGGTTAAAGATTTTTTAAAAGTTTGTCAACACACTGGTCTATCTTCACTGTTTTTTTTTTTCGTTTAGTGGCACTTTTTTGATTTTATAAAATTAAGGTAACAAAATACAACAATAGCGGCTGGTTGAAAAACCTGGCCGAGTTTTATAATTTATATTGAGTTTGTAGGTGTACGATCTTTTTCTAGATACAAAATTGCCTGAAATAGAAAATAATAACGGAAGTTGGTTTAAAGTTTCCAGAGCATCAAATAATAAATCCCAATTTATTGGTTACCTCACGTATTTTCAGTTCTTAAGTGTTTTTGAATTGGATATTAATTCTTTGGGTCCCTCGGATTTGGTATTTTTTGAGGTTCCTCAGATTTAACATTATGCCTTCAGGTTGCTCGAGAAACATGAATTGATTTTTCATGGCTACGTGTAAAGCAAGCTCTGATTAATATATTTAGTTTCTCCGATTATTTATCATAGGAATCTGCTTCTATACAAAAATTTGGATATATTTGCTATAATAATTATCTTGATAACTTAAGAATATCTACTTTTGAAGCTGGTGACTACACTAAATTTCTTTCTTAAAATGATTTATGGATTTTGTAAATATAGCAAAAGGGTTGCCAATGGAACCTGACTTCAAAGTCTTCCTTTTTGTTGTTTAATTTAGCAGAAATTCAAACATGTCTGCTTGTTAATAAATTGGCACCTTACGCCCTGAGGTCTTAGCTGCTGGACGTGCTGGGTACTGATTAATGCTTCTTCTCGGGCAGACACAAGAATCTTGAACTGATTATCTTCGCTTTTTGAAAGCCACGTAATCCCAATTGTTTGTTTGTTAATATATTTGTTGTAACAGGATTCCTGTTATAGTGACCCGATGATGCACCCTTTACGTTCATAACGACACTTGGACACTTGTCCAACTGTGATTGTTGGAACGTCATCGTTTGAAAATAAATAAATCCCAAAATATCAGAAATTCCAATAAGTGTTCCGTTGGTTCCAACAATTAGTTTCGAAGCGCCATTCGTTTGATCGCTTTTTTCTTGATGTCATACACAAAAACTCGCGTCTCGTCACAGGTAATGATGCGTTTTATAAACGTAATGTCGGCTTAACTTTTCACTAACATCGGCTTGTCTTGTTGTTCCAACGTTGATGAAATAAGTCACTAACATGGTATTTTCTGGAAGCTTCGGCTTTAACAATTGGGCTTTTTTTGTACAGGGAAAAACTTGTCTCTAACTTGCAATAAATAGCACGTTTTGTGTTGTGTTTTGACGCTATGCTATTGGAAAATTTACACACATGCTTGTTGCTTGAATTTGCAATGCTTACAACAGCTAAGGCCGCATTTTCGATTCTTGAATTTCGTGTGTATCTTCTCTGCATTTGAGTTGCTTTGAGAGAAAGTGGCAATAATGTTATATTTGTATATTTACAGGTTTGGATAACACTTGAAAGGTATATGTGGAAATTGGTGTTTGGAAGAAAACTGAAAAATTTGAAGTGATTGGTTGGTCGGTCCTCTGACTTTTATCCGCGAGAAGGGTAAAACGACAGTTCCTCAGGAGTAATTGTGCAACGTTTGAATAGATTAACGATCGATTGTCGATCCTCGGAAGTGTGTTTCATGTGAAGAAGTCTGTGCAAAACAAGAACACTCACGTTTCGTTTAACTAGAAGTGCTTAAAACTGTGTTAAACTAAAATTTACGTGAATTAGTTGTTAAATCAGTGCGTATTTATTGAAGTAATCGAAAAGTATTAATTATCAACTTCTTGTTAAAGTACTTAAAAGTATTGTTTCTGTGTTGTGTTCTACGTGTGCTTAATAGAAATTTGTTTTTAAAAAGAAGAATGCCCAATGTTCCACGGGATATGGGGTTTGTCAGGCAAGAATATTCTCGTTTTTCTTTGAAGAAGTTTCGCAGTCGAGATGGCGTTATAACAGAACAAAGTACCGGTCTTTTAGGAGGTTTCTGTTATTTTTTATTTTTATAATTTTAACACTAGTCCTATCGGAGAGTTACTAACATTTTGCGTTCGTTTTCAATGGACAACGGGCAATTTTTTTAACACTCGCGTATTCATCATGACCACCAACGCTTGGTTTATCTTCATTGTTAAAAATTGTAGCTAAATCCGTAACTGGAACAGCTTGTAATTTTTGAGATCGCCTTTGTGATCAGAAAATGATATCAGAGTATCTTTCACTTGAACTTCAATCCTAGCATCACTGAGGACGACACTGTTGCCTGTTTGACCAGGACTTTAACTAAAATCACAGACGCTATTAATAGATTACTGAAGAAACTTCCACCGCGTGCTTATGCCCAAAAATTAAACTAGTTCTTGCCATGGAGCTCATTACTGCGTTGCGTTCAAAAAGGCTGTTTTAAAGAATTTCCAGCCGTGGCTCTGCTAGGATCAAAAACAGATTCGAGGCAGGGAACTTTCTGTTAAATCCTTTTAAATTATCGCTTGATGGACGTTGGTGAAACGCTAACACATTTGTAGCAATATCCACATCGTTAGATTATTTTCGTTTAATATGAAAATGTCAACTTTTAGTGTTGTATTGTAGCTAAAAAATAAAGACTACCTTTTAATTTAATTGATAAACATTCAGCATACAAATTCAAACAAAACTATTGAACAAGTACTGTTTTTTTTTTGCTTCCAAGTAGTGGACGAATTATCGCAGAAGCACTCAGTATACATTTATAAATTATTATTCATGTCCTACTTTGATATTAGTTAATGGCCAGAATAATTATACCGGCGTTGATTCCAAAACGTTCTGTCCGATGCAGGCAGTTGCTGCTACCATTATCGTATCGGTGTGAAAAAAAAAACGCTTTATACGTAACCTGTAACTTTGTTTTAAACGGTTTGCTTGTTGTTTATTTAATTGCTTTCCACGTTAGTTACAGTCTCACAAACAGTTTGATTTGTTTAATAACCACCAACTTTCTCAATTACTTTAATTTTTTTCGTGAAGTTTAAAGTCTGTTTGGTGTTTGGAGCAGGAAATTTTAGGCTGGTTTCGTTGTAATACATACCTTTTTCATTAGGTACTCCGTCTGCTGGTGAATGTTGCTTCTACATCAACAAGGGCCAAGATGACCAAATGGAAATATGCGGTTACAAAAAGAGTAACGTCAAAAGGGCCTTCACGTACTTGTTCATTATCCTTACCTTTGGCCTCCTGCGATTAATTTTCCACTGGGTTCCGCACTGGTTCCTGAGAGCCACCAGCGTGCCGTGTCCGGTGACCGAAGCAAAAGAAATACTGATTACTGTAAGTAAATTAGTCAGAAAGGTGCAATATAAAAGAGAACATCTTGTCGAAGACTTAATGAATGTCAATTTTCAGGAACTATTTAATGGTAAACATAAAATATATCATGTGAAACCGCTGCGTGTCTTAACTCCACAAAGTGTTCAGAAATTAAAGCAGGAATCTTTATTGAATCTTCACCAAAGTACAGAAGCTGATGTTCCGATTGCGCTATCCGTTCATTTTGACAATGGTGTGTTTCGAGATTTAGACAGGTGCGTGATAAAATGTTTTCGCTGGTCCCCAATTATCTTGAAGCGACTGCATTGTCAAGTCACGGACTACATACGTCGACTCGTTGATTGTCCATTATTCCTTAACTGCATTTTTACCCAAGTATAACACTGGCCCACCATAGAAAGAATTGTGGACTGTCCAGTTGATGCTCATTACGTTAATATGAATACTTCATTAAATCCCTTATCTTTTTTTCTAAAATTCTCTCAACGAAATGCAATTCCTGTTCCTCTTTCTTAGCTGCTACGTCTCTAATTGTGTTCTGTGTATGATTAGACAGTATTTTTAATTCCGGTTATCGTAGATAACAGATTTGACCATTTCATCTCCTTGCATGTAGTCGATACCTAAAACTTTGCAATCGCTCCTCGTACACACATTTAATCTCATCGGCTTTGTTGTCATGAGAACTGCGTTTTTTTACGTTGTTCCATTTTAGATTGCTACTGTTCACGTGTAAAAAGGTCACGTACGTTTGGGATTCGGAAAAGAATGAATTCGTGAAACTGAGAGGCTTGGATCACGGTGTAACCAGCGATGTTTTTCACAGAAGCAACGGTCTGAGCAGCAACGAGCAGTTCATGAGGTAAAAGAACCGTCGAATTTTTCTCGCGACGAGAGTTTCATGTGCTTCTTTCAGGAGTCTGGTGTACGGACCCAACGCAATCGATGTTAAGGAACTGTCTGTAGTCACGTTGCTGTTTTTGGAAACTCTCAATCCGTTTTACATTTTTCAATTGTTCAGTTTCACGCTGTGGTTCGCCGACAATTATTACTACTATGCAGCGGCTATTCTAACAATGTCCGTCTTTGGCGTTACCATGACGGTCATCCAGACGCGCAGGGTAAGAACCGTCGTTTTCTTCGCAAAGAAGTCGTTCTATTGCTTTGATTCCAGAACCAACGTAATTTGAAATCGACGGTGCACAGTTCGGACGTGATCACTGTCGTCAGGCCTAGAGCGAAGGACGTTGATGAATCTGGAGAAAGCGGCTTTCAAACCGAAGTGGTTTCCACCGAGCTACTGGTCCCTGGAGATGTCATTGAGATACCTCCTCACGGTTGTATTCTCCATTGTGACGCGGTACTTCTTACAGGGAACTGCATTTTAAACGAATCCATGCTAACGGGTAAGCGAAAAGTGCTTGGAAAGAACCCTAAAACTTCACGTGAACTGTGTTTTTGTAGCTCTCTTATTGAAAACTCTTTTTTTTTTAAGGCGAGTCTGTACCGGTCACAAAGACGCCTTTTCCGAATATCCCCAACATTTACTTCGAACCGAAGGAACACGCCAGACATACCCTATTTTGTGGTACTCAGGTCATTCAGACCAGATATTTTGGTAATGAGAAAGTTCTGGCTGTGGTCATACGTACAGGGTTTTCGACTTCCAAAGGTGATTGTTTTTTTCTTTAATATGACACAAAACTAACCCGTCCGGTGATTTATGTTTGAGTTTTTTATTTGTAGGTGGTTTGGTGCGGAGTATCCTTTATCCTCCACCGGTCGATTTCAGATTCGAAAAAGATTCCTATAGGTTCGTTATATTGCTCGCGATGATAGCTGGAGTGGGCTTTGTGTATACAGTTATAACGAAGGTAAAACGATTTTTATAGCAAGGCATTCATAGTTCAGAATAGCAATTTTAAAAATACTAATGGACGTGCATATGCAATTTTTGCTTTTCCTTTTTAGACTTTGCGGGATGTTCCTCCAGAAGACTTGGTCCTGGAAGCTCTAGATCTTATTACAATAGTCATTCCTCCTGCTCTTCCTGCTGCTATGACTGTCGGACGACTGTACGCCCAGACGCAGCTGAAGAAAAGTAAAATCTACTGCATCTCTCCGCGTAGCATTAACGTATCAGGGTCCATAGATTGCGTCTGTTTCGATAAGGTAATGTTCCTCTCAGTGACTTTTTTGGGATTAACATCAACACAGAACAAAGAATCAGTTTCTTGACAATTCAACGTTTATACAGTAGAAGTGAACCGTCACATTTATTTTAAAAATTAGTTTATTTAGAAAAATTAATTTTTAATGCACACATGCTAAAGAGAAACAGGATAAAATTTATCCTGTTTCCTGGCCAGCCTTATACCAGTCTTCGGTTTGAATATCCCTTTAAGTTGGAACCTTATAACTCTTCCGTCAGCCTTATCCAAACCCCCAGTTCCCTCAAAGACTTCCTGATAGTGTCTCTGTATAACATGTTTTAAAAATCCCTGAATCACTTCAGATATCTGATATTCATCCATTAAGTTAAGTGGAGTGTCTGATCTAACACACTCTTTGAACCACAAACAACAATTTCATTGACAAGACTTCTCTCAGTTTCCCCAAATGCAAAGAAGGGAACTTTATTTAAGTACCTAGCATTCAACACTGCCAATGTCTGACTTGGGTTTTCGTGCTGTGTAATAATTGCCAATTCCACAACCAAAAAAATAGTAAGTTTCCGTCGTTGAAATAGGGTGCAATCTCTTGTTAACAGGTAGGACCAAAGCATCTGAAGTAACCATACCGGCAGAAAATCCATCCCTTATAACCACAGATGAATGTAAATTTAAACTTGTTTGTTCTGGCTGTGTTGCTAGTGTCGGCAACAAAGAGGACAATAATAAATATGAATCATATGCAGGATGTGTTGGTTTAACCACCAGCGACTGTTCTGAGCTATTGACTTTTCTAGCTCCATTAAATGCAATCGGTAACCATTGCTGCATATGTGAAACAAAATCCAAACTCTTAAATCCCATATCGTTAACATTTGCCGGGTTTCGAGCTTCAACCACGAACTGTCCATCTCCAGGTAACTCCTTAACATCTGTTTTTAAAACAAGAGCAGTTTCAACACTATTTGGAATATTCGACCTGTCATTCGTTTTGTAAACATAGGCGTAGAAGAAACCTCTTTAGTTGTCCAATACATTCTTTCTCCAGGTTTTCTAACTTTATCCTGAAGAAAATTGATACATCAAAAAAATTGCATTCCATCAACCTGAAATTTACCAAGTCATCAAAAAATAAGTGGAAACAATCTAAGACATCAAAATGACCTGCATTGAAAGTACAACCAGGAACACCCAAAAATTGAAAACGTGGTGGTTCAGGATTCAATACATTTGTGCTCATCTCTTGCCTGGTATCAATTTGATCGTCATCACTCTCATTAGTCCCGCTTTTAGATAAATTAGCATATTCCAAGTCAGAATCCTCTGATACAATCATTTTCATGTACTATAAAGTTTTGTAAATAAAGATGTAACCAACAAAAAATTAAATAACACATGCATGATTATGGCGGACTTGTATATGTGATTTGATTCCCCAATCACTTTCAGACTGGTACTCTTACCGAAGATGGGCTGGATTTGCTTTGTGTGGTTCCCGTAGCCAACAAGCAGTTTTCAATTCCGGTCAAAAATGTCGATAATCTACCCTACAATACGCTTGTGTGCGGTCTCGTATCCTGTCACTCTCTGACTATCATAGAAAAACAAATTACCGGGGATCCACTCGATGTCAAGGTTAGTAGCGTCACTTTTTAGCGGAATGCAATGTCTTTGACGGAATTAGGTGCTAACTCAATATTTCGTGTTGTAACAGATGTTTGAAAGCACAAAATGGACGATGGAGGAGCATGACGTTGCCGATAACACGAAATTCAACATGCTATTCCCAACAGTTTTGAAACCACCGAAGGAGAGGGCGTTGGAGAACCACATAAGCGACGATATCGAGTTCCAAATTGGAATAATCCGCGAATTTCCGTTCTCGAGCAGCTCCCAACGAATGGGCGTCATCATTCGAAAACTCGGGGCGCAACATTTTGAATACTACTGCAAAGGGTCGCCGGAAATGATTCTCAATTTCGTTAAAAGGGACAGCGTACCTGATGATTTTGCCGACACCCTGGAAAGCTACACGCAGGAGGGTTACAGGGTGATTGCGTTAGCTCACAAGGAGTTGAAGTTGTCTTATACCAAAGTCCAGCGTGTGCAGAGGGAAACCATAGAGAATGATTTGGAGTTTTTAGGATTTATAGTTTTGGAAAATAGACTGAAGCCACTTACCGCGCCAAGTATACAAACACTTAACGAGGCTAACATTAGAGTTATCATGGTAACAGGTAAGATATTTCCATTCCTAGAAGAATCTGTCCATATTTTGCGAGTCTGGGTCAAATTATTTATTTCTCTTGAGTTGTATTGGGAAAACTCTGTTTTCCTAATTTAATTATTGCATGTTAAATTTCAAAACAAAGCGCCCTAGATTTTGTGTTCCCATGCATATGTTACACTTGATATGATTTCATTGCAGGAGACAATATTTTAACCGCATTAAGCGTTGCAAAAGACTGTGGAATTATAACCCCCGGACAAAGCGTCATCTCAGTAAACTGTGATAATAATACACCTCCTCAAATCTACTACACTCTGACTACGACCAAGAGCAACAAAATACCTTCGAGCATGGATTACAGTCTCATGTCGAACTCTGCAAGTATTGTGAGTCTGGATACAGTTGAGTCGCAGATCACCACCTTGAGGAATGAAGTTCATCAGACGAGACCACAAAATTTGTACAACAATTATAGGTTTGCCATGACGGGCAAGGTGTGGGCGGTTATTAAGGAACACTATCCGGAAATAATACCGAGGTTGGTTACCAGGGGGAGCATTTTCGCGCGTATGTCGCCTGACCAAAAGCAGTTTTTGGTGCAAGAGTTGCAGGCCCTAGGATATTGCGTGGGTGAGTAGTTGCACTATTTATTGGAACTAAAGGTTATCGCAGCGTTATTTGGCCAAGCCACACATTTTGCAGAGGTGCAACACCTTGACCATTGGTTCATTTTGCAATTTTAAATTCGTTCAAAAATTTTCTGTGGATCAAGATCTTACATTCGGTGGCGAGTCTGGGGAAATGGAAAAAAAAAGGTTTAAAACGTGGCTGCTTGTAGTTTTATCCATCGCTTTTGTTTCCAGCTCATTTGTCTCTTTAATTTTAGCCATGTGCGGTGATGGCGCCAACGACTGCGGCGCACTGAAGGCAGCCCACACGGGGATATCACTCTCTGAAGCGGAATCGTCGGTCGCAAGTCCTTTCACGTCGAAGAATCCCGACATCACCTGCGTCATCAAAATAATCAAGGAAGGACGGGCCGCCCTGGTGACCAGCTTTGGCATCTTCAAGTACATGGCTTCTTATAGCTTGTGCCAGTTCATATCCGTCATGATATTGTACAGCATCGACTCGAACCTAACCGACATAGAATTCTTGTACATCGATCTGTTTATTATTTCGGTTTTCGCGTTTTTCTTTGGACGCATCGGAGCGCATTCGGGGAAGCTGGTCAAAGAGACGCCCCTGAGCAGTCTGATAAGTGTGAGTCCGGTCGTGTCGCTGCTCTTGCATCTAATGGTCATAGTCGGCTTCCAAGTCGCCGCTTTTGAACACGTGCAGGTTCAGGAGTGGTTCGTTCCTTTTAATTCGACCGCGAAGGAGGACAAAGATTCCGTTGGTTGCTTGGAGAATTACACCGTGTTCACGATTTCGATGTTCCAGTACATTATTTTGGCGGTCGTTTTCAGTAAGGGCAAGCCGTACCGGAAGAGCATATTTTCCAATCACGGGTTTTTAATTTCCGCGATAGTTCTGACCCTATCTTCCTCGTATTTGGCTTTGTATCCGTTTGATTGGCTCGCTGAACAACTGGATCTGGTTGTGCCGGAAGGTTTTGAGTTCCGCGTGTACCTGTTAGGATACGCGCTGGCCAATTTGTTCGTGAGCTTCTTCATCGAGCTATTTATAATCGACTACATACTCTTCAAAAAGCTTAGGTTTAGGTACCACAACGTTGACAAATCGAAACGGAAATACTTGGCGATCGAGCGCGATATCAATAGGGACCCAAAATGGCCGAGCTTGACGTCTGAATTCAGATCAGCCGCTAGTCCTCTGAACACCTTGCCTGCATGCACGGCCGAAATTGTCGTGGAAATGGACAACAAGTTCGAGAAGAACCACGTACTTAATAGTCTCTTCGACATGGGCGGGAATTCCCCGCAGACTAATCTAAACGGCGGTGGTTCCCCGACTTACAAGCCATCAAAATTCGAACCAAATTCGCCCCTGCACAGCCTCAACGGCGTCGACATCCTAAGCAACGCGAGCCAGAGCGACTTCTATCAGAGCTTCGATACCTCCCCGGAATCCCCCGCCAAGAGCATAACGAGCAGATTGTCGGACTCGACGCTCCAAGACGGTAGCCCGCGAAATATATCGAACTTCAATGCGCTCTGTCAGAGTCCGAAGATCGAATGTAAAAACGGAAAAAATAACTTGGCCGTTTTAGAAATGAACGATTTTGAAAATAGGTGAGAGTTGCTAAACGTTTTAGTTCTGTTAAGTTTTTAGCGTTAACTGAAAATAGTCTTTCCAATACTAGTAGGATACTGAAAAGCTTTAATGAAATTTTTACTACCAAATTGGCACCAAAAAATTTATATCATTACTTTGTAAAAACGTACAGGAATTGACGATACGGTAAGAACTCTAGATGTTTAAGTTTAAAGTGGCATTTTTTTAATGTTGATAGAGTTAAAGGTTATTGTTTATTGTATATTGAAATTTGAAAAAGTCGTGAGTGTGTTAGATTTTCTCCATTATTCCTAGAGCATAGATTTGGATTAACACAAACGTTTTTGAAGGAACAAAATTGAAAATGAAGTAATAGCCACTTGTCTTTTCCAAAAATTCTTCGTTGAATTGACTTGGTTTTTCAGGAGAAGTCTTCGCCTCTAATTATGCGTCATTTTTAGGTTATATAAAAGTTTGAGGTGGGTGATACTGTTAATTGTACTTAAGTTTTGTTAGAGGCTAGAGGAGAAAATCTAACTAGAAATCTCCAAGAAATGTTATCATAAACCACACTCAAACGATGTTGTTAATACAACGTCTGCAATCTAGGAGACTATCTTGATCAATTGGGGATAACTCAAGTGTTTCCAAAAATTCTAGAAAATCGTTGATTTTTCCTACCAAAAAACTTGTGGTGTAAAGGCATGTGATATAATGTGAATGGGCTGCTTTAAAAAAACTTAAAACGTGAAAGTTGTGTACTGCAGTGGTTTCTGGTAAAACTTTTTCAAATTTCCATCGCCATGTTTTTCAATTAACATTTTTGTGGAACTCATTACTTCCTTCCAATGACTGATGAACAAAATGAATTAAATAACTGTTAGAAGCTAGGAATCAAAAACAATCTTTCGACAAGTAATTTTATCCGATAGAGAACGTCTGAGAAACTTTCAATATCATGAATTAAGAAATAAGCAAAATGTGACCAGTTTTTGCTAGCATTTACAAAATTATTTTTTAACGAATTTAATGAAAATCGGAACAGGAACGATTAATAATGTACTTAAGTGTACTTTTCCTTAAATTTATGTTCAGGTATTTCCACGCCAGTTGTTTTTTTGGCGTTGTTGAATTGTTTTTAATATGTCATTGTTTGCATTGAATTTTTTATAATGTATTAGTTGATTGTACTTACGAATTTATACTATGTAATGTACTAGGTTTAAAAATCGGTACAGTAGCTGCCAGTATTAAAAAAAATAATTGGTTATTAAGGACCTGTGTTGTGGTATTTTTATGAAAAATTTCAAAATTTTACTATCCTGTTAAAATATTGGCGTTTATACTATTTTCTTCTGAGTGGTCTTGTGGAATTTTTATTCTATAAACTGGGACTTATCCATTGTATTTTTTTTGTTATAAATATTTTGCAAGTGATTTAAAAATATCACTGGAACAATTTCGCATATCTGCGTTTTGTTCGTCCTATGAGATTTTTATCATACAGATAGGGATCTGTCGTTTTTTTAATCGATGAAAGGTCCTTAATAACCAATTTGTCGAAATGTATTCCTCAAACAGTAGAACCCTTTCTTGATAAAAGACTTAACCATGAGTATTTCTTCCTCATACCAACTTAATAGCAAACTTAAAAAATACATCTTGCGTGCTGCTAAGTATAATCTCCATTATCCACAGCGCCTAGGGCTTTAATATTATAACGCTTAAACAATTTACATACTGCATGGAACAAGTTGAAAACAATTTGTAGTTCTGTCGGTGATATTGGTGGAAACAGAACGACATGTTATATCCAGATAACTCTCCATGCAGTGATAATTTTATACATATAACGACTTATCATTTAAAAAAGTCTCCAGTGAATGTCAATTCATACCAGTATATTAATTTAGAATAGCTTTTTGTATAATTTTTTTTACGCATACGCAAATGTAGCAAAATGTATACAAGGTGTCTTAAAGATGGAAAAAGAATTTCCGCTGTTTTTGGTAGGATATTAGAAAAATAGGGGTGATTTTAGTGTTTGCAGTCCTTTTTCTTTATTATAATCTTGCATTCCCGGTTAATAACTTTATGTATCAGGATAGGTAAGCTCGAGAATTGTACGTGTCGTACAATTGTATCGTTTCTTGCTACAAAGACGGATGTGTGCAAAGATATCAGATTAGGCTTAATTTTTTTAAACCTCAGTGCCATGTTTTTAAAACGATATCGGCAGTTTTATAACTATGTAATAGTATTGATAGGAATTAATTACTGTTTTTTTCTTAATCGGTTTAGTATTATTTTCCCGTGTAGTCACTTGTTTATTGTTTTAGCACTTAGGAGAATTTAGTATGTGATTATAATTGTTTTTAGGCAAATCTACTTAGGCAAATATTGTTATACTTAAGCTAACCGTAGTCTGGCTTACTACACAAACGTTATTTTCAATTTACGCTGTGTGATGTTATTTTTGTTGGTAGTTTATTGAAAATAAAGTGATGTTTTGTGTGTTACCGTTTTATTGAACTTTTTCGTTTGTAAGGATTGAAAAATACTCCAGATTTGAGGGAGAATCTTTGAGGAGTCTGGTATTTTCACCCTTCCCTAAATGATGAACATTCTGAAACTGTAATTAATAATGTTTCCTATTGGAATGAATATTAGATGAGTCGGATGAGTCTCGGAAAGGAAATGGTTATACCCTTGAGTCAAGGGCCTTGACTATGATACTCTTTACAGACGGCCAACCGCAATGTTAAATTTGGGCACTCATAATTGATGTCAAATGGAGACCAGAGCGCGTTACTTTTGGTGACAACCGTTATTTTAGTGTGTGGCTGTAGTGGCGCTATTGTTTTGCAGATTGCTTAGTTTCTATGCTATTTAAGCATAGCACATCATTTATTTCATAGCTCTGGTCTCCATTTTTATACATGTTGTGCATCCCACAGCTGTATGTATCTTGTCCTGGAAAGAAATTTACTGTAAATATTCAAAAAACATGAGGGTTACTTAATCGTTAAAAAAACTCATCAGACTTGAGCAATAATAGAGGAGCATTTACTAAATTTTGAAAAAGTTTGAGACAGATCACTTTAGCGAGGAACTACTATACTGTCTCTTACGTCCAATGATTTTAATTTCATCGCCATTCTTGCTTCTATTCTAGTTTCATTATTACCATCGCGTTCTGATGTCTAACTTACATTTAATTATTTGAAGAGATCCACGTCAATTCTCCCTGTGACGGTATAATTTAGTTTGCAACTTCCAGTTTGCTTGCTGCTTTTAAGTTTTTAATCAAGTCAGTCATTTCAAAACGTGGCGATATTCTAGCAATTCTTGTCTGATCATTGAAAATACATGGACAGGAGAAAGGGAAGGTGTCCACTTCTGATCAAACCAAGAAGCTATCTTATCCTTTCGTCGTCTCTTCTTAACTTCCCCAATGGCACTTGGGATGAGTTCCATTATCTTGGATGCATAACCAGTTGATGTTAAGTTTGACAAGTTGAATTTTGCCATCAAAGCCATCCTTACGTTCTCCTTCACTGCTTAGGAGTTAAATGCAGCCAGGGTTTAATTTCGAATTCTTAAAAGGGGTGTAGTTTTACCATCAGTGTGATAAGTGTCATCAAGAATAACTTGCACCAGAAGGCTAATAGCAAGAATATCAGAAGTCAAATACCAAGCGTAATCTAGACCAGGGGTCGACAACCGTTTTTTGTATAGCGAGCCAAATTAAACAATAATATTTTCAAACTGGCCGCAATATTATGCCAGGTATTAGGAACTTTAATCAAACAGATGGTAACATATAGGGGGAAATCAGTGGCGTAAAAAAAAGTTCAAGATCTTGTCTAAGGCAGCTTTTCTACAGCAAACCATGGCAACTATGTTCCTCACGTCTACAAGGAAAGTTTGCTAAATAAATCATTGAACATATTTATGTTTTTTGTACAAGTCCATTTGTTTATCATGGGACATTCTGCATGTTTAAATACGACAAGTGTGGAATGGTTACACTTAAATACTGACGTAAATATAAATGTATTTTGCACATTATTAAAAAATTTAGTCCAAGGCACAAGGCGATCGTTAATGTAAACAAAAAGACTAACTATCGATTGTTTTTAAACAAACCATAAACAATAAATAAACGCATGATTTGGTTAAACAAACAATACCTCATTATAATTTACAATAAGCTATCGGACACGATGACAATTCCCCTGGTGTCTTGTTATATATTTTTTGCCGTTAACGATCAGGAAGCCGATATTGTCTCGATTCACATCGGTAAAGACGGAATAATAGCAGATGCAAGCAGCATTAACCTTTACCTTGTGAGAAAAGCTGATTGCAGGTGAAAGTAAGTGGAACCGTTTCATTATTTTGCTGGCGTTTATTTTAAAATTGCATACTAAATCATGCATCCGCCATGCCGACTTTCCTACGACGTATCAGCGGTTGGTTATTGTTTATGAATGCCGCATGGGAATAAGATTTTTGCTTTGGTCTCGTGAATTCGCGTTTCCCTCTAATGTAAATTCGTTGTTCCGCATTGACGACCGACAATTGCTTATATTTCGTTTGGTTTTTGGCGACGCTTCGATCGTTTGAATGAAAATAATTGGATAACACGAGGGCTAAGACACACTGAAATCTAGTACAAAAGATGTTTTGGCAAATTAGTCGTTTAATTAATTATGTCGTCCAATATAAAAATGCTCATATTCTGTTACGAATTTACCCTCGAAAGAATTTCCCTCGACTATTAACAATAATAACTACTTGTGAAAAAGTTTGTTTTGTTTCGTTACTAGGAAATGAAATATATTTCTCTATCATTTAGCAATATATCTCTTCACTTCGACAGGTCTCTCAATCAATTACCTTAGCTCTATCACGAAGTTGTCTTAAAATGATTTATTTTATCTACAGAAAACAATCCATCTAAAAATTGTTATCGGTAGTTGTGTGCAGTTTTGCATCGGAAGTGTTCCCAGTTTGTGGTTATCTGGTTGTGTAGTAGCTGAAAAGAGCTTAGATAACACCCTTAATTAGAAATCCACAACAGTGGAACACAATTACTTATTTCTATTCGTGTTGCTGCCAAGGCAATTAAAAAGATGAAACTAGGAAAACTGCACAGGATCATAGGTTAAGCTTTTAAAGAGAATATGGGTATCATGAACTCAGCTGGGCAAATAAAGTTATAGCTGTTCTTTGATTTGACAAAAGCTTTTTTTTGTTGTTGTAATTGTTCATAAATAAGTTTGTAGATATACACGCATATCGAACAATAAAGAACCACCACTAGAGATAAAACTGTACTTTACATCAGATAACAGCATGTGGAAAAAGAATGCATCGAGTCAGTCTTCAATGCCAAAAGCTTTTCTTTGTTATAATTTTTCATTACTTGGGCTTTGGATTAGTATTTTTTAGATGGTAGAGGAGTAACCCTGTAAGGAGTTTAATCAGATCTTCAATCTTCTTTGCATTGATCATTACTCGGCCTTCGGATTAGGCTTTTGTAGATGGTAGACGAGGAGAGTTTCTTGTTTTTGCTATAAACTCATTGCAAGTCGATATCATGGGCCTGCACTCTCCGTCTTCTTGTAGTTTCATCCTCTCTTGTAAAAGACATCTTCGGGGTTAATTCTTTTAGGGTAAAAACACAACGGAGCTGTGATACTAGACTAGGGCATAGCATCGAGTATAGAGAAAAGCATAGCGCTCGCTGATGAATGTGCACAGTCAAGCTGAACATAATTGCTGGAATAGTAGAGGATAGCTTGTGCACACTAATCAGCGAGCGCTATGCTTTTCTCTATACTTTATGCTATGCTCAAGTATCACAGCTCCGTAGTGCACGTACCCTTAAGTCGTTTTAATGTACCACTATTCCAAAATGATGTTTTGACATATGTCGATGTTAATGTGTGTCGGGCATTGAAGAGTGTAAGTCTAACTGTAACCAGCATTTTCCAACAACTGTGGATGGGATAGCCATTGTCTCGCTTGATGTTAAAGGGTGTTTAATAATTTCTATGGCTTCCCTTATCTTGCGCGAATAGATACGTGATGTTCCGTTTCATCGAGTTTGATGTTTTGAGCGGTGTTATGGTTGCGTTCGGCTAGTGCTGATTGGGCTATGCGCTTTAACCTGGAGTCTCTTTTTTGCTCACCGATACGTGTGTTAACTGTTCTATCTGTCCAATATAGACTCTTCCACATGCTCAGGGTATTTTATAAACCCCATTGGTTTGAAGCGGGAGATTATCATTGGCGCTAGATAGGCACTACTCTGATAGCGAGTAAATTTTGTTGGAAAGACGATGAGACCACAGTTCTAATTTTCTTATCATTGCGTCAAAGTTGTTTCCAACGTTAAATATTGTTGCAAATAGACCTAAATTTAGTTTTTGCAGATCGGATCCCCTCGGATGTTATAGCAGATCTCTGGGAGTTTGCCGACCACAGATTTTGTCAGTCCCTTTGACCAATTGAAGTAATAAGGTGTGTTTCAAGGAAATCTTTGTTAACATAAATTAAAATCGCTCGTCTCCAACAGTAATTTAGAACTTTTTGGCTATCTGTGTTGTGGTAGTGCAAATTATTTAATCTTACGACGTTCAAAACTAAACGATTTTTATCGTTAGCCCCGAAACAATGTTACAAATTATTTCCAGCAAATTTGGAAGGTACCGTGCAAGAGAAAGCGTACAACTGCTTTGTGTCTTTTTAATTTAACACGACAACGCTTGTTTTGGGACCCACAATTAAGATAACGTGATTTTATACAATCAAATTACATTGTGCTCGTCTAATAAGCAACAGAAATTCCGCAAAAGTAATTAAATATTCAAGTATTTATCAATAAAAGATTCACCTCCTGCTTTCTAACATTTTATGAAGGGGAGTCTAAGCGATTAAAAGACGGTATATCACATCTACGAGCCAAAGGCAATAGGTCAAACACTCGAGATGCTTTCTGACTTTCACAGTAATGAGAGTTCGCGCGTCTTTTTCTACGGTTCTCGTTGTTACTCTTAAAATTACTTTCAATTTCATAAGTAATTGTGTGGTATGGTAGGCTGCTGGGTACGTAATGTTCTCTGAATTAGATTTATGTAACGCTGGCAGGAAATGCGTGGAACAAAAAAAAAACTGTTACATCCACGCCTGATTGTCGACGGTCTCATCAAAAGTGTTCCGTGGAAATTTTGCATTCAGCTAGCAAATTCGTTTGAGGTAATTAGTACGTGATGGTTACATGTGTACGTTACAAAATTCTTGTGAAAATCTGCGCCGGGAACCAGCTAGCAAGCATGAAAAGTCTTGGGATGCAGCAGAGTTGCCACAGTCGGTTTATTTATTAGCCAAAAAATCGTTTTTCTCTTTGACTGTAGGTTTACCAATCCTTTACTAACTCCGGACGACAATTATACCAATAATCTTAAACGAAAGAATTTCTTTTTCTTTTTTCTAAATTGCTTTCCCATTTTTACTGTCGTACTATGTCCAAGCCTATCCACATGACGTTGTTAAATTTGGATGGGGCGTTCTTGAGTTATGGATCCTAGGAATTGGCTTATATCCCCCGTTAATTGAAAGCAGAAGAGCGCCGCGCCGGTTCAATTAAAGTAAAAATTCTTACTTCTAGCCCAATTTTCGTACTGGCTTGATCATTTGCTGACGTAAGAATTTTATTGTGCATTGTCTGTTAAAAAAAATTTACTATCAGCCTATTTAAGTAAAAGAAATTAAAATAAGTTTTTTCATAAGGTAATGTTTACTGTTGATTGTTAAATGTGTTTATTTTCTTTTGATTCTTTCTGACATGCGTTGTTCTATGTTTTCCTAAAACCTAATCTTTTTACGTTTTGTTTGTTCTTCGTGTTATTTTGCACAGAAGAATTTCTATCAGTGAACAGTTTCTCAACTACCCCATTTTTTATTTCGTTGGGAAATTCAACACCCTGCATGTATTTTGATAGAAAGTGATTATCTTTAAAAAAAACTTAGGCTCTTTATTAAATTTCAAACATTTTATGCAAACAAAGTTTATGTTTGGTTGTGATTTGAATTTTTTCCCGTACACCTTTCCAAGTATAAAGAGCTACACGTAGTACTGCCGTTTATAGATGCTTATACAAAATTTTGTTATTCAAGATTATTCCAAATCAAAACAATTGCCATCATTGTTAGCAATCTTCTCTTAGCTTTTGAATCGCCTTTCAATTCCTTTCTAGTAAAATAAGGATGGTTTTGTAGTAAAATACTCTTCGCGTGCAGTTTTGATGGTTGCCGCGATAACGAAGTTTTTTCCACGTAAAAATGCTCCCCTGATCTGAAGAGGTGGTAATCCGACGAAGCAACATCTGGAGAATCCGGTGAGGTAGCACTTCCCAGCCCAACGCCTTGATTTTTTTCTTAAGTGATTCTGGCGTTGAGATCTTGCGTTATCATGCTGAAGAGGGACACTGTTCCGATTAATCAGCCTTGCAAGTTGAAAGCTGTGTGTAAATACTTAGCAGTTATGGTTTCCTTGGGATTCAAAAGCTCATGGTGGATAATTTCAGTGAAATTCCACAATATTGACATTAACACTTTTTTTTAGGATGGAGACCTGCTTTCGATTTGGGCAACGGTGGTTATCCTGGTGTAAACTATTGTTTGTTTTTTTAAGTGAATTGCTGTATTAAATTTATTTTTCATCTACAGTTATAATTGGTTTAAGAAATTGATCTCTTTTAAACCTGGACCAAAGTGCACTGCAGATGGTTAAAAGCTGCATTTTGTTCTTAACTGTAAGTTTTTGAGTAAACCACAATTCTTCTCTCTGCACCATGGTGTCCTATGTTCTAATAAATTATGTCCAAGAACAGTGTGGCTGTTTTTACAATCTAAAGAAAAACGACAATACTTGTGAGTGGGTGCCCCTTTTATTTCAAATTTCTTTTCGAATTATTATTCAGCTTGGATTCAACAGCGTCGACTACGCTCTCTAGCAAGCGTTAAAAAAGTGTTCACGTTTTGGATCGGATCGAAATGAAAAATGTTGAGATTTGAAATTTTGCCGAAGGTATTGACTTTCCAAAAATTATTCACCCTGTTGGGAGCTTTATATTTTAAAAATTAAGCTACAATAAAGAGATATTTGTAAAATAATACAACTTCAAAAACCGTATAATTATTTTTGTTGGGGCCATTCAGTCAAAACTTCACTAAACCAGACTTCTGTAATCTGTTGGAAGTTTTGTTCCTTGAATAAATCTGTTGAGGATATTTTGTTTCTTACAACCACGTCAAGCTCTTACCTCACTGTTTGAGTTGTCGCTGTTCTTCTAGTCAACGCCCAAATATACATCTACTGTTGCTTCAAACCCTTTTGATAGAAGCTCTTGCAATAACGAGTAATTGCAGAGTTCAGTAATCTCCTTAAAGTTTTTCTTTTTCTTTTAAGAAATGTGTTGTGGATATTTTGTTTCTTACAACCACGGCAGGCTCTTGCTTTTCTGTATTTGTGCTCTCACTTTTTTCGAACCTTTTTGATAGATGCTCCTGCAATAGAGAATCATTGACGCTATTGATAGGTTGAATTTGCATACATCCATTATATTATATAAATGTGTTGTTTCTTCGTAGAAGTTCCAACGAAATATAAAAGTTTTTCTATCGAATTTTTCATTTGAGCTCCGCTTTAAATACATTGCTTTTTACTTTTCACAACCAATCAGTCGGTGCCTTTTTTTTAAATGCTTGTGGGTGTACTGCAAAGAGGTACATTTTCTTAATTTATCACCGATATCTTTCTCTATACACCCTTTTTTCCCATTATCCCATTATTATGCTACTATTGTAAAAGAAATAAAAAAACATGTACAACATTTTTCTAATTATTTTCTACTGCTATGATTACAATCGTTTGTATTAATATAATTTCTGCAGTGAAGGATGATATTTTGATTGCGCCTCAAGTTTTTGGGCGGGGTTCCCTTGTTAGGAAGCTTCTCTTTTGCCATATATTTTTGATTATATTTAATAGATCCATCGTTATTGATTGTACATAGCATGGCTTGTTGGAATGATAGATAAGTATTGTGTAATGTATCGTTGTTAATATTATTGATAGACGTTTAATAATAAGAAATCTTTATGAAGCTTTTAGCTAATTTTACATTATCCTAATCCTGTTGACATATTTGTATATGTTTTCTCAACTATTAAATCTTAACATTATTTTTCACATATTCTAAACATGGTTTTAGGTGACTTCTCTATGGAGTGTCCGTGTTTCCACACCAATATAGTGTACACTTTATCTGTTAATTCTAGTTAAGGTGGTTCTTCGTTTAAATATAATATCCTTCCCAAACACGAAATGTTATTTTTCTACAAGCAAATCATTTAAATATTTTTTAACCCTGAAAAAGCTTTCTAAAAAAATCGATCAAGCAAGGTATCTTTTAACTAGTACTCCTTAAAAAATTGTATGAAATTGGCAATACATTTTGACGAAGTGAATAATACAATTTACTTTGTTCTTTATGACAGTTTTATCGGCTACGATTCTGTATAAGTTTGCAATGCAAATAAAAGTATACAGGGTGTGTAAAATTAATTGACCATTATAACGTAGCGTTGTATCTTGTATAGGTAAAAATCTGTTTACAAAAATAACTGCAGGGATTATTTGATCTTTAGAAGAATTTCTTAGACAATACAATATCTAACTTCGTAAATTGTTCTAGAAAATTTTATTTCTGTTGTTTTGATCCAAATTGAAAAAAATCCTCATTACCTCCTCGTTTGTAAAGTTTTGCCATTTTTCGTAACTGAAATTCAGTTTACTGTGTTCATATTGTTTTAATATGTATTTTTTCGTTAGAGAACTTGGAACTTGGAAAATGAGCATCATAAACGTTGTTATACTTATAGTAGCTACGAGAAGAAACCATCTGTTCTTTAATCTTCTAGTTTTCATCATAAATAATATACCTGATTGCCACTTTTCGCGCATTGCTGGTAGCTCATTTTCAACAACCATTTTTTGTATCTCAACTTCACTAACCGACACAATGGGCTTAATAATATCTGTTCCTTTCATTCGCTCTTTATTGTGGCAGGTTCCCTTGTTACAATGTGAACAATTTACAGCCATCTCGGTTTGCTAAGGCGTGTAGCTTAAATTTTAACATAATTTAATAGATGTTTCGATTGCACGAAATCTAACAGATGATTATAAAACAAAACGCAAGCGATATTAAAGCACACTAATGTCAGCATTTTTACAATTTTACGTTATGCATTACTAATTAAAAACAACAGTGATTCCTAAGTATATCACCTCTGTTGCCTGCACCTCTGTTTCTTTGATTGTTTTCTCCTCCTCCTATGTGCATTTGCTACTGTTATTATGCGATCAGTGTTCGTTTATGATAAAGCTTCCTTCCCTCATTGAAACAAAGCTAAGTAGCTGCCCATAACTCCATTATTTTCTCTGTCCTATTCGAGTAGTGCGTCATTCATTACCTTTCTCCTTATTTGATTAGATCTGTCAATTGCTTGAGTTTGACGTAATAATTGTATCCAGGCCTACTGTTTTCTGCCGACCGCTTCCACGTACTCTTGTGAACTTGTGTCTCGACAATGCATTGAACGTGGCTCGACGATAACAGGGCTGTCGAAGTTATCCATTGTAATGCTCCTTTGAAGTGAATGTCTTGTTGTGTAAGGCTTTAATATAGAGGCATAGAGCGTCGCAGGTAATTTCTGAACGTGGTAGGTTAGAAACCCGACGAGTGATGGAACTAATCATTGCCAATTACTGAGCAATAAATAACGTGGACTTATTTGGATATGCGATTAACGTCACACTTAATAGAAGTTATTTATTGGAGCTGGTGTTTGTCGCCCGGTTTTTTAGTTCTTTTGCTCGTAGACCCGTGTTGCGGTAAATGAAGTTTCCATAATTTCCGCTCGCGCTTTGGTTCGTAGGCAAATGAACGTTTTCCAATCTCCAGATGCAGGAAATCAATCAAGCTCGCTGTAGGAAAATTTCCCTGCGATTTATTCGTTTTATTCCGGTACAACTGCATAATCGAGAACTCACCGTCAGGTTTGTCACGTGTGTAGGAATATTTGAAGAGAACTTTAAGAAATATATGTAACAATAAACCGAGTTTGGCCATGCTATGGTAGTGTTTTCTTAGATACCAAATTTATGTTGGAGTCTAAAGTCGTTCCAGGGAAATGGATTGTAGTTACCTTGTCATGTAAGTAAGTTGATGAGGGATTAATAGAACTTCCCATAAATCTTTCAATGATTGAATTGTTAAAAGAAACATATTCTTATGAGGCAAACAACGTTAGTTTTGGGGTATCAACGAATAATTAATTAATTTAGACTAACAAATTTTGGCCGGAGAAAAACCCTGTGGTTTTTAAAAAGCGTGGTTATATCGAACAGTTCATACTTCAATGTTGTCTCCAGGTACCATTGTTTCTAAATAACTGACAATCAAGTACTGGAGACAACTCATCAAAGTTGGGAAATCATCCTTTAAAAAATACCGCTTTGGTTTTGAATTTTCATCCTGAAACTGGTCTAGAGTTTATGTATTCCTTCTCTTGGAAAATTTTAAAATACGCTCTCTCGATCAGAATATGCAAATGGGCGATTTCGTCTTCGCCATGATATAATTCTGGTATCGCAGGCTTAATTTTTTTAAACGTAAAATAAACGTTTATTATCACGGAAAGCTGGCTCTTTTCTCAAGTGCTGTTAAATTAATTAAAATACAAACACTATAGAAATTTCAGGACTATTTCAAGTTTAGGATGTTATTACAAGAGTCGAAAACCCTCCTTTGATTTACACAAGGCATATGGAATCGTTGTGAATTCATTTTAAGAGGATCGATGAATGATTTTAAGTTTTTAAGCATGGAATGACACCTCACAACATTTCGGAAATTTTTGTACAAGCAATTAATTAAGATAGGAAACGATTACTTGTCGTTAATTCTTTCTTTCGAAACGCCTGACTATGCAGCCAAGTTTAGCCACTTGCTGAAACAACTCTTTTTCAATGACATTGTTTTAAATAGTCAAAAGAAACTTTTCTTTTTTATATTCGGGGTGTTCAACGCCCTCGTTGAAATTTTGAGCAGGAATTCATCCCAAAAATAGTGTCACGCTATTGTTGATAGTCGCCGCAGACTATTCAAACCCTCCCAATGACCAAGTGGAGGTATTGCAACCCACATCTTTGAAACGGTTGAGTAAACTAACTAAAATTATTTAACATTATTATTTTTCAGTGTTAATAAACTCTGGTTGATATTCGGGAAGTCGAATGCCCCTGGTGAAATTTTGAGCAGGAATTTATCCCAAAAATAGTGTCACCCCATTGTTAATAGTCGCCGTAGTGCTGCTCAAACCCCTCCCGATGACCAACAGTATCTTGTAACCCAAATCTTTAAAACTGTTTAGTAAACTAACAAAAATTATTTAACATTAATATTTTTCAGTTTTGATAAACTTTTACTGGTAAATACTCGTGAGGAACTGCTAAACCATTTGGCGAATAAACCCGGTGTCCAATTACGGAGAGTTTATTATGATACTGGACCAATGGTTCCCAAAATGGTGGTACCAGTTTTGCAGTTCTGGTTAATTTATTGTTGTTTGCTTCGGTTTCTAGGGTTTTTATTACGCATCTTCCTTATACGTTTTTTTCGCCATTCTCCAACATTTTATTTTTTTACCGCTATACTGTAACAGCATGCCACAGAAGACATAAAAATGCTGCTATGAAAACATTTAGAGCGCATGAAATATTTAATAAAACCAAGTGTATCTCTCCGTAACTGTACGCCATGACGTGCAGTTTTTAAAGTCTTTTCTACTGTGAAGTTTGGCTCTTTTCAAGATATTTTGTGATCGATATTGTGTGTTTGCGTTTCGACTACCTTTGGGCTTTCTTGGAAAGGTCATTTTTTTAATTCACTTGATAATTTAACATTATCCACATACATGGCACCTATTAAAACGTCGGACCTGTCCTTTTTTCTGGCCCAAGCACCATGGAGCTCTCACGTAGATTTATTGCCATGAGCGGTCCATGGTGCATGGATCAGAGAAACGTAGATTAACAAATTATCAAATGTAGATCTCTTCAACGTAAATGCAGTCTTGAAATCTACAATTTTGTGGTTTGATGACAGTCTTCAACACTTCTAGTGTGTTCTGTAGCTCCGTCTTGCTAACGCCACCAGTTTTATGTTGCTTGCAGCCAGAACCAACGAAAATTCTTTGTTGCTGTTTTTTATTGGATAAAGCTGCCTTTAGCTTCTCATCCTTAAATCTTGATTATTTTTGTTATTCCATCCTCATTTTTACTATTTTTAATTTTTTTTAGCGTTTCAGTAACATGAAATGAGGCTCTTGGCGCACACTTACGCTGGAGTCGGCCCTAATTTTTGTGCAAATAACTGGGTCTGTATGCCAAACAACTTCATCATGGCCTCCTAATTTCACATGCACGTTTATCTTGACGTTCAAATTTGTGTCATTACCGGTTAATTAATACATTTAACACGGTGTATTTAAAGAAATCAATCATCGAGAAATTTTTCTACGCCCCCGGGCCGCATTGCTTGCTCATGATTAACATACTTTAAAATTATTTTACAATGTTTATCTTGAATAAACACAATTTTGTTATGCTAATGAGACGATCACAAACATTTTTGTGTTTGCGTTGCGCGGCGATAAGATGATGTCGCTTTTATCGATACGACTTGGAAAGTAAACGGAGTTTTAATTGAGGAATACTTTCGGAAATATTTGTGGAGTTGTCGGGTTGCGTGTTAAACACATGTAAACATGTCTAATCAGATATGAGCCGCAAACAATATGTAGTAAAAATGTAACTGTGCATTATAAATAACGTTTCCAGTACCCAGGCAATTGTTGCATTTCGATGTGCAAGTATTTCTGTGCAATTTAAGGTTCTTGAAATGAATCTTTGTTGTGAAAACGACTGTAATTAATCATTATTACCAGTTATTTTCTCTAACTTCACCATGAGAGAATTTATTACGGCTTTTTCGCTACTGCATGTGGTAAAACTTAATGTGAATAACAGTTACGGAAGTGATTTTAATTCATGTTTAATTATGGAAAGATATGTATAGCTTCTTCTTTGGTAGAGTTTCGCAATAATCAAAAAAATCTCTTGTGGTAAGATTTTTACCACAGGAAAAAAATTACAATGGTCCGATGTTTTATCTCACCCCTCTTAGGGTTTAGATAAACATTTACAAATTTATTTTTGGGTCTTCGTCTATTGTTCAGCCTTGATGCGCACAAGATTCTTCACCAACTAAATGGGGGTATTCGACAAAATAACATCCAAAATCAATTTTTTTTAACCCTTAACAGTAAGACGTTTCTATTGTAATGCATGCAAATTGCAAGTCCATCATCACAGATCGAAAAGGCTGCTCTGATTGTTCAATGCCCATAATTATTTTCACAAATTATAAATTTGGAGAAATATTTTGTGATTTTTTTTCCATGCTTGCGACATACTTAGATCTTTCCAATTCACTTTTTTACAGTGTGTTGGATTTAAGGCAACATTATTGCTTCAGTGTGAAAATTCATTGCTTATCTGGGCAAAACTATCTATCTTTGAAAATAAGGTTTGTACCTTTTGGACAGGAGTCGAGTATTAAGGCAAACATTTGTGTTTGTAGCAGTAATTTTTTGAAGCAGGGTTATTTGTTCCTTTGTGGAAAATCCCTCTTTGAGAAAAAGCGACTCTAAATCACAGCAGATGCATTATAAGCCGCAAGGATAATCTGTTTTTGAGACATCAACAGTTGCTTTTTTAGATCAAATTGTGGCGAGGCTTCTTTGCTCATCTTTTAGGGTAATGGTGTCTCCTGGTTCGGTCGGCGTTTGATTTATTGTTAATAGGGGATTACAGTTTTCACCAGAACAATTCTGCTGGCATAGCACCGACTGGTGTGGTTCATAGAAATAACATCCAAAATCTAAGTTTTTTAAACCTTATGTATTATTTCCGCGGAGGTGGTCCCCTTTCGGGTTCCTGTACTGCGACCTATTGGTCTATTGTACCCTCTGGTGATAGCCTCTTAAAGAAGTCCTGTGTTTTTGAAAAACTCCAGGAATTTCTTTAAGGGTGTTTTCCTTAGCTCATCTTGGTTGATTTTTTCCATCCCTAGACGTCTGCGCCGATAGGGTGTGATCCTTCACACTGGCATATTACGTGGAGTTAAAACCTTATGTAAGTAATAAGTTTCATTTCCAGTGAATACAAAAGAATGAAGTCCACGGCATTACAGATTGAAAATGCTGCTCAGATTTTCCAATGCTCATAACAATTTTCACAAACTATAAATTTGGAAAAATTTTAAATTTTTTAAAGAAAAAAATGTATCACATTTGCAAAACTTTTTTTTTTCATGCTTGCGACATACTTGTTCTTTCCAATTCACTTTTTTACAGTATATTGAATTTAAGGCAACAATATTGCTCCAGTGGGAAAATCAACTAATCTGGGCAAAAAGATTTGTCGTCGAAAATAAAATTGGTACTCTTGGATGGAATACGAGTATTAAAGCAAACATTTGTGTTTGGAGCAGGAATTTTTTGAATCAGGGTCCTTTGTGGAAAATGCCTTTTGAGAAAACTTGGCACTAAATCACAGCAGATACACTTTAAAATAGCCGCATGGTTATTCTGTTTTTGCTATATCAAAAGTTGGTTTTTTAGAGCAAATTGTGGCGAGGTATTCCTTTGCTCATCTTTTAGGGTAACAGAGTCTCCTGTTTAGGTTGGCGCTTAATGTATTGTCATTAGAGTTTCCACAAGAACAATTCTGCGTGGATAGCAACGAGTTGTGGAATAAGGGGGGGCATGGGGAGTGGTTTCTTCCTGGTAACACGCTAGCTAGGAATATCGTTTGCATTTTACATAAGTGGAAATGTTTTTTTTTTGTACTGTCCTGCGATGGACTAGTTTTTTTTTAAATTATTCTCTATACAAAGTGGAGGGTATCAACCCTGACTACCACCACCAACCTTTCTTAGTCCGCCACTGGCATCAATCAGAAAATAATTTACCTAAAAATTTCCGGAACTCTCAAAACACCACAAGAAAAGTTTGTGTGTCGATATAGGCTTGAACTACTTTGAGAGCATTTGACGCTAAGGCAGTTTTGTAATTTTCTGCAATAAAGTTACTTCGTTTAGATAAAAGAAGACACGGAAACTATGTGGAAGTGTCAGCTTTATATCAGAGCTTACAGAATCTTAGTACCAACATGTAATTCGTGCGTACTTGTCTTTAAAAAAAATCCGCATTTATCTGTAAATCTAAGTTCTAAGATTACATACAGCAAGCCGGAAGCGTTAATTTTGCTCAATACAACAATCGGTTGAATGAACCATCAAATTGCTCCATGGGAACATTCTGCTGAGAAGCGTAAGTTCAGGTGAAATTTTTTTTCTCCGTTTGTTCACAATAATGTTGATATGCTAATTGACGTATCTCCTCCATGTCCGTTAATACCTCTTCTTCCCCTGTCACCTTTTTGACCTTTAGGACCAGATTCGCCCACTTTTCTTAGTGATGCTAGAACAGAATCTCTGCAACCAATGGAAATAGAAAAATTGCCCAAATTATCATGAAATGATAGACCAAGAGGAACACGAAATCCAGGAAGCGATGAAATATTGATTTGGAATAGACTACTGGGCCTAAGCCTATACCATTAAAGGAAGATGATAATGAACTTACTTTGTTCCTGTCACGTTTTGCCATTGATAAGGAGGAAAAAAGGACTTTTTTGTCGTATAGAGATTTAGGCTAGTGGTTTTTGTTTTTTCTGTACCGTTCCATAAGTTTTAAGCAATAAAACATAATTTTTAAAATTTTCTTGTACACTCATAATTTATTTCAAAATTTATCACAATAAATCATACGAAACATGTACAAATATAAATATGTTGATTGATTTGTAGACATTTCTTTTTAGTTTACGTTAATAAACGTTACAATATCGTTAATCGTTTGTTTTGATACATTTTAACGGTTTTCATTAGCGAATAGTTTACAGAAGCGACTTGCTAATGCGTCGGAAGACACTATAAATATTAATAATTAATGATGTGCAACTAGTCATTTGAAAGTTTTTTTTTTTTTGCGGGAGACGTTTCTGCAAGGATTATTAATAACTGCTCTGTGCACGGTGTCAGATACGTTTTGGATGTTGGTTTTTTGCAGGGTTTGATAGGAAAATTAGAATGTTGTGGTTTATTTTAAGATTCTTTAGCCAAGCCTAGACTTAATTTTAGCTAAAACAGTTTGGCTAGTGGCTTCTAGATAATTTGCTATTTAAATCGCTAGCTATAACAATCAAAGCGCGAATTTTGCAAAACATGAACACGTTTTGCAATTCTTGTTGTTGATTTTCCATCTGTGCTATTTAAAAATGATTTTTTGTTTTTTTTTAAATAACTTTATTCTAAGGTCTTTTTCAGTGTTGACATTCAGAGCAGATACGAAGAAATTTAACGCAGATGTTACTGAAACTTTTTTTTTCTTTTCTTATATGCTCCTAGCAAACAAACACAAAAAAATAGTTTGTTAGTTTTTTTGGCAGGACAGGTTCGTCATTTTGCTTTAAAAGGACGGTGGTAATATACACTACTGTAACTACATCTCACAGTTTGGATAATGCGCTATTTAAATCACTACCTGTAACAATCAAAGCGCGAATTTTGCAAAACAAATCAAGTCCGTATTCTTGTTGTTGATTTTCCATCTGTGCTATTTAAAAATGATAAGTATTTTTTTTTTTTAATAACTTTGTTCTAAGGTTTTTTCAATGTTGACATTCAGAGCAGATACGAAGATATTTAACGCAGATGTTACTGAAACTTTTTTTTCGTTTCTTATATGCTCCTAGCAAACAAACACAAAAAAATAGTTTGTTGGTTTTTTTGGCAGGACAGGTTCGTCATTTTGCTTTAAAAGGACGGTGGTAGTATACACTACTGTAACTACATTTCACAGTTTGGATAATGCGCTATTTAAATCACTACCTGTAACAATCAAAGCGCGAATTTTGCAAAACAAATCAAGTCCGTATTCTTGTTGTTGATTTTCCATCTGTGCTATTTAAAAATGATAAGTATTTTTTTTTTTTTTTTAATAACTTTGTTCTAAGGTTTTTTCAATGTTGACATTCAGAGCAGATACGAAGAAATTTAACGCAGATGTTACTGAAACTTTTTTTTCTTTTCTTATATGCTCCTAGCAAACAAACACAAAAAAATAGTTTGTTGGTTTTTTTGGCAGGACAGGTTCGTCATTTTGCTTTAAAAGGACGGTGGTAATATACACTACTGTAACTACATCTCACAGTTTGGATAATGCGCTATTTAAATCACTACCTGTAACAATCAAAGCGCGAATTTTGCAAAACAAATCAAGTCCGTATTCTTGTTGTTGATTTTCCATCTGTGCTATTTAAAAATGATAAGTATTTGTTTTTTTTTTAAATAACTTTGTTCTAAGGTTTTTTCAATGTTGACATTCAGAGCAGATACGAAGAAATTTAACGCAGATGTTACTGAAACTTTTTTTTCGTTTCTTATATGCTCCTAGCAAACAAACACAAAAAAATAGTTTGTTGGTTTTTTTGGCAGGACAGGTTCGTCATTTTGCTTTTAAAGGACGGTGGTAATATACACTACTGTAACTACATCTCACAGTTTGGATAATGCGCTATTTAAATCACTACCTGTAACAATCAAAGCGCGAATTTTGCAAAACAAATCAAGTCCGTATTCTTGTTGTTGATTTTCCATCTGTGCTATTTAAAAATGATAAGTGTTTTTTTTTTTTTTAATAACTTTGTTTTAAGGTTTTTTCAATGTTGACATTCAGAGCAGATACGAAGAAATTTAACGCAGATGTTACTGAAACTCCTAGCAAACAAACAAAAAATATCTTACTGTTGGTTACTATGGCAGGATAGGTACGTCCTTTTATTTTAAGAGGACGGTTGTAATATACACTACTGTAACTACATCTACATGAAGTATAATTAATTTTGCCTTTTTTTCTAACAAAACTTACACAAATAGTGCCATTTAACAAAAATGTTAAACACGTTATTTTGTGTGAAAGTTTTAAAGCAATATTTTGGATGTCGTGGCACATCACATTTTTCTACCTCTTTTCTTCCAAACCTTGCTTTCCCTTTTTCTATATCTACGACTATTGAACCCCCTTCCGCCACCACCTCTGCCCCCACTACTACCTCCTGTACCTCTACCTCTTCCTCCTCTTTCTCCAACATCACCTCCTCCTCCATTCTTCCTCCTCTACCTTCTCCACCTTCTCTCCCTTCACCTTTCTCCTCCTCCACCGCCTGCTTTATTTTCCCCAACTGTATTTGAATCTATAAAAAACATATTGAATAACATGTCATAAGTTACAAACAATTTGATTTACATCAGGGATGGCCAAAATAACCCATTGGCCCTTGGGCATGTAGATTAAAATATAGTGGTCATGCTTGCTTGGGGGGGGGGGGGGGGGGAAACTCACGGTTTACCCATGGTGAGTCTCGAATTCTAGACACACTGTACAGAATGTTGTCTTTCAACCGAATCTTACAGTATTGCAGGAACGAAGATTCCTCATAACCACATTAACAAATGCGCATCGTCGCAACAAAAATCGCCATTAAAATCGAAACTAATATGAATACTTTATTAGCGGACGTTTCTTCCAAAGGCAATTAAATGTAACCCATTGTAAAAACAAATTTGCATAGAAAGCAGCAACGCAGGGAGTCTTAAAATTAATATTAATGCCACAATAAATTGAAGATAATTGCAATAAATTGCATTCAATTACATCAAAGGATATTTCACAATAACTATTCTGATGATGTTACGGATACTTTCAAGTTACGTAGCAACGCAATTAGGCAAAACAAAAGTACGGGCGAATGTCTTTTGCTGAAGGTGTCTTTGATCGAGGGATATAAAAGATGTTTAAACGTTATTCTAATTCATTTTGACTGCTTAAACTCCTTGGATCTGTGTACGGCAACTGTTAAGTTTATTTTTTTAATCTCATCACATCCTGAACGTATTTAAGCGGCTGTTCTTTCGGAAATTATTTGAAACGTTTTGAAATGCTGTATCTATCGTCATTTCCTCACCGACCCGTTGCTTGCTTCAGAGTTTCGTCTAGGCCAGTGGTCGGCAAACTCATTAGTCAAAAGAGCCAAATATCAGCAGTACAACGATAGCCAAATTTCTTAAAAAGAACGCAGTTTTTAGAAGTCGGTTAAATGATTTAAAACTAGATATCATTGTTTATAATAATCTTATTTACTGATAAAAATTACTCCTACATTTTTATTGTCAAAATTAGAACATTGTCATGTTTAATGTGAACAGTGGGGTTGTATTTCCTTGAAAAGTTTGGGTAAGTCAGGTTTGTATGTTGTTTTTAATTTCGGGCACGATTCCAGGTTCTCATCAATAAGACGATTTCTCAATTTACTTTTGATAAGGTTCGTGCTTGAAAAAGATTGTTCGTATGAGTATGTAGAGCCGAATAGAGAAAGAGCAGCAAATGCTAGTTTTTTTTAACTGATCATATGAGTCAGGAATGCTATTACGGTTGTTGAAAATCAGCTTGTTTTCATTCTCCAGGTCTTTTAAAGCAGATCACTTGTGCTGCGAACTAGGATCACATTTGTTTTTCTCCAATTTTTCCATAACATCATTAAGGCGTTCAAATAATTCTGTTTTTTGAATTTTGAATTTCAAAAGTGCCAATGTCAATATTAAAGAAAAAAATTAATTCTGCAATAATTGCTATGGTAGCATTGAAAGGTTTTTAAACAAAGGCCAATGTCGCTTTTCTATTTCGGAATTGCTGAAACCTCTGTAGAAAAGCTTCCCTCATATTTAAAATTGTTGTTTTAAAATTGGAAATGTCAATTACTAAATTACTTGCTTGGCGATGTTTCAACAGGCTTGGAAAACGAATCAAAGTTTCTCTTTCAAAATCTTGAGCTAAAAGGAATAATTTATTTTGGAATTAAATGACTTCTAACATCGAAAAAATTGTGTTTCCTTTCCCCTGTAATTAACGATTAAGCTGATTTAGAGGAGACGTAACGTCTGCCATGAAATAAAATTTTTGGATCCATTGATCATCGCGTAGGCAGGATGCTTCCATGGAGAGGTTAATAAATGCAAAAACAGTTGAGAACCTATTTTTCTAGGTCGCCACTCACTTTTTAAGTTTTTTTTGCAGCAGGAAGTTTGATGGTTTTATCATGGGGTGGGGGGTTAATAAACGGTAAAAGGAGCCGAAGACATTTTTTTTTACACAAACTTACAGTTCTCCGGCTCTATAACAATTTATTGCGAAGCTAAGGAGGGGGGTTCTGACCCCCCCCTGCCTACGCTACAGCCATTGATTGTATGTTAGTTCTGGATAGTGAACATCCTTTTCAGGGGGCAGAAGTAGAAATCGCTTTTTATTTGAATTTAGATATAACACACTGACTGATTAAACAATGTATTAAGATGATATTAAAAAACTGTTTAATTACAATTTTAAAAAATGTACTTTTAAGCACGTCTCGTGGAAGAGCCGCAAGTGGCTCGCGAGCCGCATTTTGCCGACCACTGGCCTAGGCATAACGGACTGGCAAAATCTGCCCTAAACAATACTGGAGATTGTTGAGAGGGTATTAAGCGTAAGTCGGTTTTAATTTTGCCTGTTTGTGAATGTTCTTTCTTTTTATTCAAATCCATTTTTCCTCTTGCAATTGCGTCTTTAAGGCCACTTTATCTGCTTCGGCAATGTTTCCCTAGAAGTTAATAGGGAGTTGATCGGCGAAATTATAGCATCCATCTAAATAAACCAGTCTCAGATGGGTAAACTTTAGTTTTGGACCGCTTCTCTCAGGATATTGTTGTGGGTAAATCCTTGCCACCAGCAAAGGATTCCTTTCACCTTCTGCCAGGCAATAAACCACATGAATTTTCTCTTGTTAAGTAAATTTCATTGTGGAAATGCATTGATTCAAGAAATGTGCAATGTTCTTTGAACAGACATACAGTTCTGGTGTCTTTTAAAGTTTTAACTGTGATTTATAGTTTATTTTTATAGGACATACTTTACAAAAAATGAAGCTCTCTAAAAGACGAATTCGATGATATAAGAAAATACAGGGGTTGCATTTGAAAAAATCGCGTTAAGAGCTTTTAAAAATCATGGAAGTTGTCACCTATTTATGAACACCCTGTATGCGTGATTCAAACTTTTTCATATCGAGCGAATAGAGCAATGTTTTCTGCATGTCCTTAACAAATTACAACTGTGTTAAGACTCGTTCCCGGACTTTCTACACTTACTGTACATGTTTCCCTATCAGTCAGCCCAATTCCGTAACTTTTTGCATTGACCGTGTTTACTTCAAAACTTTTTAAGAGTGCAAAAACCGGTTAAAAATGAATTATTTGCATGACTTGGCCGACAGCAGGTAATTATTATTATTAATATCTGCATTATGGCAATCTTATCGAAACGCCAAGTGGAATGTTAATTTAAATAAATTAATAAATAATTAATCTCACCGAGAAAAGAGTATCTATCGTCCGGCGCAAATAGATTGTTGGTAACGTTTGAGTAGGGAAATTGTATAATGATTTCTTTGGCGAGATTTATTTGACCAATTACTTTCGTGTTCCATTTGCATTCGGCTTGGTGTTTCTAACAATTTTATATTCAGCACATTGTCTATACTTTCCAAATAAGAAAAAACATTAAATGAACGTATGCGGTTATGTTATTGCGGCACACCACGACCAGGGTCGTAAATATTGTTTGTAATTATTCATAAAAGACCAACCTGTTTAAACCTAATGTATATGGGAATTTGAGTAATGTTGTGTTTTGTAACACGCGTAACGGGTTTTATTTGAATGCGAATGTTATTTTGTTGATGAGCGTTTCCGTTTAGGAAATGGAATGCTCTTTAACCGATTGTGTGAGGAAGCTTTACATCATCACTTCCTTGTGTTCATATTAAAACTTGAGAAGTTTATCGGGTTAAGCTCTCATCTTCTGTGTCTTAAAAGCCATATTTAGACAAATTCGAATGTTTTCCGGGGTATTTCGGTTACCGTAATAGTTAAAAAAACTCTGATATCAGTCCCTTAAGCTATATTCTTGATATAAACACGCCTGTGTTACCAGACCTTTTATATCACTGTTTATCCGGGCACTGCAGACAAATAAGAAATTTCATCGTTTTTGAGAATTTACTGTAACATCTTAATTTGTAAGATCTAAAACTAAATGTTTTTATAAATATTTTTATGCTTAATTTATAAATGGCTTTTTTTTTAACGACCTGCTTTTTTGTGATATAGGAAACTAAATTTTTTGAAATAGAAACACTAGTGGGCCGTGGGTTTATGTGAAAGAGCCACTCAAACATTCAAATATAATGCGCAAAACCCTCTCTAGAAATTTTAAACAGTAGGTAATAAAAGTATACCAGTTTTAATTATTTGAGATAAATTCAATTTAGATTGCATTGATTGCTATAAAAAAAATCATACAAATGTTTAAGGTTACGGAAGGCTATTTTCCAATCTTCTTCAAGGGATTGGTTGTCTTCCTGAAGAGTTGATATCATAGGTTTCGTACCGAGCAGTAAGTATGATAGCGCAAACTGCGTGGAACTATAGATGGTATCATCATTAAAGACATTTAAAAAAAAAAAAAAGTTTTTTTTACCCGTCAAAAGGACATATCTGCGGGGAACGTTCTGGTCACTTGGGCTGTTTTGAGAAACAGGCCATGGCTTCGGCAATCCTGTTCGTGGAGGTGTCTGCGGCGGCGGTGTTCCTTCCATCGCCGGCTCCAGCTCCGGCTTTGGTCGACTGCAAAAGCCGCAGTGTGTTTGGTTTAAGATGAACAACTTCTTGTAGTGTAACATTTTGTTATTCATACCATTTTAGTTAGTGGTAAGACCATGTTAATTCTTCTATACAGGGTGATTGATTGAGACCGGGCATTAAAAATATATGAAGAATGAAAAAGGGTATGGATCTGAAATTGTGGGTATGACCATAATGACATCTGATCTGTTTAATGAAAATATTTTTAAGATGGCGACACTTCCGTAAATACCGGAAGTTGACGTCTACTTTCTTATTTCAAATACAATGGTCTATTTTTTATTGCGTATTTAGATTCAAAACGTTATTTCAGAGGGACTTTTATTAGCATTCCCTATACCTAAGTGCATTCATTTTTTAGATTTTTGGACTTTTTTGAAAATTTTTTGATTTTCAACGTGATGCTTAATATTATCTAACATGACCATTTTTAAAGAAAAAATGCTTAAATTTAGACCATGCCTAGAAGAAACCTTGGAGTACATTCTGGAATTTTTGCAATCGATGAATTACTTACAGGGTGTCCAAAATTTAATTTTCTTTTAATACAACTTCAGACCCCTAAAACTCGTTTTTTTCAAATACAATGCCCAAACTTTTTTTTCATTTTCAAATGCAAAATTACATTCTGCATCAACCTGTATTAGCGTTTCCTATACCTATCTGCAACAGTTTTCGAGTTATTAAGAGTTTTTGATAAAGTTAAGAGAAATTGCAACATTTTTACATAGTAAGCCTTGGAAATGACAGCAAATGCCAATATTAATAACTGTAAACCACTTTTATTGCGTTTGTCTGAAGCATCCATGAAAATGTATAATCAAGAGTATTCAAACATGAGTATTTTGAACTTATTTTATATTCATGAAGAATGTAACAAGATTATTGAAAGAACTTGGCGCATGTTCAGTGAGAGTTATCCTTATTTGACTGTAATGACCAGACAGAAATTTTAATGAATAGAATCAATTTTTTTTCAATTTAGAAGAGTGAAATCTGCTTGTATTCGACCTAAGCGTGTGACAAATGATGAAACTAACAAAGTTAACATCCTGAGATATTTTAATGACCATCCTCAGCGGGTTTAACATACTATGCTGTACAAGCCACATTAAAAATACACAACTATTCGTTCGCACTTTCAATAATCTTCTGAATTTGTCCAAGAATGTAAAATAAATTCAAAATATCCGTGTTTGAATACTCTTGATAGTCCATTTTCATGGATACTTTAGACAAACGCGATAAAAGTGGTTGACGGTTATTAAGTATTGGCATTTGTTATCATTTCCAAGGCCTACTATTTAAAAATGTTGCAATTTCTCTTAACTTTATCAAAAATTCTTAATAACTCGAAAATTGTTGCAGATAGGTATAGAAAACGCTAATACAGATTGATACAGAATGTAATTTTGCATTTGAAAATGAAAAAAAAGTTTGGGCATTGTATTTGAAAAAAACGAGTTTTAGTGGTCTGAAGTTGTATTAAAAGAAAATTAAATTTTGGACACCCTGTAAGTAATGTATCGATTGCAAAATATCCAGGATGTAGTCCAAGGTTTCTTCTAGGCATGGTCTAAATTTAAGCGTTTTTTCTTCAAAAATGGCGGCAGTAGATAATATTAAGCATCACGATGAAAATCGAAAAATTTTCAAAAAAGTCCAAAAATCTAAAAAATGATTGCACTTAGGTATAGGGAATGCTAATAAAAGTCCCTCTAAAATAACGCTTTGAATCCAAATACGCAATAAAAAATAGACCATTGTATTTGAAATAAGAAAGTAGACGTCAACTTCCGGTATTTCCGGAAGTGTCGCCATCTTGAAAATATTTTCATTAAACAGTTCAGATGCTATTATGGTCATAACCAAAATTTCAGATCCAAACCCTTTTTCATTCTTCGTATATTTTTAATGCCCGGTCTCAATCAATCACCCTGTATACTATTTGATTAACATTCTCGGTTGTGTGGCCATAGCTCAGAGAAAAATGTACGATTGTATTACGTTTTTTTGTGGAATTCTCATTACATATTTGATCTCCATTAAACGGATCGTTGTTTCTGTTAGACTCATCATTGATTTGTCCAAACTGGTCGGTTGGGTTGTTTCTTCCAAACTGATCAGTTCTGCCAAATTGATTTGGATCGTTTCTGCTAAACTGGCTGCTCCGATCAGTTCTTCCAAGAGGGTTGTTCTGATCTTTAACAATTAACAATGATTTAAGTGTTTTTATTGTGATGCTGCATGATATAAATTCGAATAGAAAGAAGTCTTATCGCCAGTTAACGAAAAATTGTAAAGTGAATGAAGAACAAATATCAGCTCCCTTTTTTTCTTATCTTTTTTTGTAACAATGACAGTGTAGCCTATAAGCGATTAAAGCTTCTCGTCTAAAATTATTTTCACTGTTGTGAAGTTAAGTTTAAATTTTCTTATTTTGTAACATCGCAGAAGTCCGTTCTAATTTCCTTTTTTGCGTGTTACACAAGATTTTGTTCTGTAAGCGGTCTTAGTATCCAACGCTCTGCTTATTCCTACCAGAACCATGGTGTAAAATATTCAGAAATGTTAATTCGGAAACATGAACTTCGCAAGCGATAATTCTCAATTTTCCTCATCGTTTTTTCTGTTCTTGCGTCCAGAGATCTTCAGAACCTTGGATCATTCTGGATTGATTCTCTGCTCGAGTTAAACTGTTAAGGCCAGTATTTTACTTGAAAATATGTTGGCGAGTCTTGCCCATAAATCGCTCCCATCCTTTTGTGTATAATTTTGGGTCCAGTAATTACCCTATTTCGTCAAACATTTGACGAAACTTATCACATAATTTTGTATCACTTTTTCCTTGCAACACATAAAATAAACCACTTTCAGAATTTTGTAAATCGTTCGATTCAGACTCGATTTGCGGTTGACTTTATAAATGACACAGCTACGCGAGAGTACAATATGGGAAATGTCACTTTAGTCTCTCCTGGCCAGGAAGATTACTTAACAATCTTCCCTGGTATTAAGGCTGCTGTTTTCCTCCGTTACACTACACACTTGTAGTCCTTCGGGTCATAATGCTGTAAAATATAAAAAAAAAACAATGGCACATAACGAATTACAATTTTATTTAACATGAAAAAGCACTGTTAACAATAAACTGTTTCAATCTTACAGTATACAGGGTGATTGATTGAGACCGGGCATTAAAAATATATGAAGAATGAAAAAGGGTATGGATCTGAAATTTTGGTTATGACCATAATGGCATCTGATCTGTTTATTGAAAATATTTTCAAGATGGCGACACTTCCGCAAATACCGGAAGTTGGCGTCTACTTTTTTATTTTCAATACAATGGTCTATTTTTTAGTGCATTTTTGGATTCAAAACGTTATTTTAGAGGGACTTTTATTAGCATTCCCTATACCTAAGTGCAGTAATTTTTTAGATTTTTGGACTTTTTTGAAATTTTTTTGATTTTCACCGTGATGCTTAATATTATCTAACATGGCCATTTTTAAAGAAAAAACGCTTAAATTTAGACCATGCCTAGAAGAAACCTTGGACTACATCCTGGAATTTTTGCAATCGATGAATTACTTACAGGGTGTCCAAAATTTAATTTTCTTTTAATACAACTTCAGACCACTAAAACTCGTTTTTTTCAAATACAATGCCCAAACTTTTTTTTCATTTTCTAATGCAAAATTACATTCTGCATCAACCTGTATTAGCGTTTCCTATACCTATCTGCAACAGTTTTCGAGTTATTAAGAATTTTTAATAAAGTTGAGAGAAATTGCAACATTTTTAAATAGTAAGCCTTGGAAATGACAGCAAATGCCAATATTAATAACTGTAAACCACTTTTATTGCGTTTGTCTGAAGCATCCATGAAAATGTATAATCAAGAGTATTCAAACACGAATATTTTGAACTTATTTTATATTCATGAAGAATGTAACAAGATTATTGAAAGAACTTGCCGCGTGTTCAGTGAGAGTTATCCTTATTTGACTGTAATGACCAGACAGAAAGTTTAATGAATAGAATCAATTTTTTTTTCAATTTAGAAGAGTGAAATCTGCTTGTATTCGACCTAAGCGTGTGACAAATGATGAAACTAACAAAGTTAACATCCTGAGATATTTTAATGACCATCCTCAGCGATCAATTCGATTGGTAGCGCAAGACTTTCAATAATCTTCTGAATTTGTCCAAGAATGTAAAATAAATTCAAAATATCCGTGTTTGAATACTCTTGATAATCCATTTTCATGGATACTTCAGACAAACGCGATAAAAGTGGTTGACGGTTATTAAGTATTGGCATTTGTTGTCATTTCCAAGGCCTACTATTTAAAAATGTTGCAATTTCTCTTAACTTTATCAAAAATTCTTAATAACTCGAAAATTGTTGCAGATAGGTATAGGAAACGCTAATACAGATTGATGCAGAATGTAATTTTGCATTAGAAAATGAAAAAAAAGTTTGGGCATTGTATTTGAAAAAAACGAGTTTTGGTGGTCTGAAGTTGTATTAAAAGAAAATTAAATTTTGGACACCCTGTAAGTAATGCATCAATTGCAAAATATCCAGGATGTAGTCCAAGGTTTCTTCTAGGCATGGTCTAAATTTAAGCGTTTTTTCTTCAAAAATGGCGGTGGTAGATAATATTAAGCATCACAATGAAAATCGAAAAATTTTCAAAAAAGTCCAAAAATCTCAAAAATGGCTGCACTTAGGTATAGAGAATGCTAATAAAAGTCCCTCTAAAATAACGTTTTGAATCCAAATACGCAATAAAAAATAGACCATTGTATTTGAAATAAGAAAGTAGACGTCAACTTCCGGTATTTTCGGAAGTGTCGCCATATTGAAAATATTTTCATTAAACAGATCAGATGCCATTATGGTCATAACCAAAATTTCAGATCCATACCCTTTTTCATTCTTCATATATTTTTAATGCCCGGTCTCAATCAATCACCCTGTAGAATATGAATAATAATAAAAAGTAATAAATGTGTTATAAAATAAAATGTATTATTTCTGACAGTTGGGACAAAAATAGGTAGCAGGAGATAAACAAATATGTTTGTTGCACTTTGCACATGTCATAGCGGTTTTATTGTCACAACTGGAAGGGCAAAATTCACATCTTGCGCTTTTATTTGATTGAACTGTTTAACCAGGAACATGCAAGTCCACTGCTTGGATATTTTTAACAATGGCATTCGCTTGCTCATTGCGGAACAATTATATTTTATTTTCAATATACGGAGTTATCAGTAGCTTACCCAGTTCTTCTAGACACAATCTTCTTTTATGTAAAACATTATTTTTCCATCCCTGGTTTATTTCTGTCCATAGCACAAAAGCATTTTAAGCACTAGTGTCAATTATATTGCAGAAAATTATCATTGGCCAGCGGCTAGTTTTTCGTTTGCAAGTATATGCAGCTACTACTTTATCAAATGTGTCGAATGCTCCATTTGTAGCGTTATAATCAAGAATGATCTGAGGTTTTTTATCGTCCCTATTACTAATTTCTTAAGCGTGGTGTAAGGTGCTCATAAGAATAACTTTTTTTTTTTTTTGAACAAATGAAACAACGGTGGTATCTTTAGTAAAATAAAATTTTGAACTGTGTTTGTCCCAACTATATACGACGTGAAAAAAATATCACAGGTGACGTTTTGTTCTATGAGCCCGTGCGTCAGACATCACAACATGCATTCCTGGATTTTTTTGGGCGTCTCATTAGGTCGTTTTCCGGTATACACTTGTGTTTTTAGAGCTGTTACAAAGAGTCCAAATTTAAATTTCGTATTTAGCTGGTTTGCTGGGAATATATTGTTTGAATGGACAGCGTCCGCTAGATCCAACCAGTTGCTCGTCCACAGTTACATTATCTCCATTTTGTTTTCTTTCTTGATCTGATTTCTTGTCAAAGCGTGGTATAGGGGAAGGTGGTATATACTGGGACACTTTTTTTAAATTTTGTGTATTTTTTGAACGGCTTAATTTGCATACCTCAAATTGATATGAGATATTCATATTGCTTTAGTTTATCATTGCATATACAAAAAATATTTTTAAAAAATAAAGGTACACAAATAGAGGGACTGTCCCACTATACACCACTTGTCCCCACATAAACCACCCCGTGGTACATTGTGGGACAGCAAAAAATATATATGAAATAAAGCATAAGTAATTAAAAAAAAGCTTAATTTTAATTTTTATTTTAAAAACTTTCACTTTTCATGGGCATTTGGACATTGTACTGTGAAAAATCAAACTAAAATTGAAAATGTTTCTTTGTTTTTTCAGTGCCCCCAAACGTTGTCGGTGCGCTTAACCTACACAGAATATTTTCTTTTTCCACACAGTCTTTATCTCTGGTTTTAGAGAAAGAAAATCCAAAGTCTGAAGTCTTTTTCAGAAAATTTACCTGATTATCATCATTGTCCCACAATGCAACATGTGATCAATTTTTAAAAGCAACGATTTAATGAAAAACTTGTATGATTATTTTAAGTTTTAACATTGTACACACATTTAATATACTGTAAGGTACACCTATGCCAAATTTTCTAATTGTTGTTAAATAAATAAAAAAGTTTTAGCACATAAACTGAATAACCACAAAAAAACAATGCGCAGTTACCAAACATGCCTCACATGTGCAAGTCACTGACATTGTTTACGACACATACTGTAGACAGGATATAATGGGATTGCTTAACCGCTATTTTGATGTAAACAAACTTCAAGTACTGGGTAACAGATGGCCAAAATCTCTGTTGTCCCAGTATATTCCATCTTCCCCTACTTGTGATATTCAACAAAACCGTTTTAACGACATTGTGGCACGAAAAATATTTCCACCGGTTTTTGCATCCCATAAACTTTTTGAGGACTCCATACGATTGATAAACACCAGCTAACAATAATAATAAACCCATACATGCCGTCAATGTACTGCAATCCAACTTCTCCCAATCATTGCCATTAGCCTCTTTGACCCTCAATATTGGTCATTTTTAATACTAAATTCTGAAGCGTAGTGTTAAAAATTGCTTAGAATGAAGACTCTATATTGTTTATTTTGAAAACAGCGCATACCTTGTTGGACCGGGCGTTACCTGTATTATGTTTGCGCTTCCATATTGCGGAAATTCCAAATTAGATTTTTGTCCGTTGACTGAATTACTTGCAGTGCTTGCACAAAACCACGAATATTATTATCTGAAGCTTCGTAATCCAAATCTGACGTTTCATAATCGTTGTCGTCTCTTCTATGGAAATATTAGGGTTACCATATCCTGGTGACTTGAAAAGAGGACACCATAGATATGTGATTAAAAAAAGAGGTGTGAATTCCATTCCGCAACTAACACCAAAATACTTCTTTTTTAAGCTTTCTTATACTTCTCTGAAGACTGGATTTTTTAAATCAAAGTTTTGTTGCTTTTTAAATAACACAAAAAATTCTGACACGACATGTCCTTAAAATTATATTGTACAAAAAGAAGACTACTGACAGTGTCCATAGTTAACCTATTTCTCTCCTTTGGCCATTGAGCCTGCATCAGGGAGAAAAGTCGCTCTTCATTTCCATTATGAGGGGAGATAGCAAAGAAAAATTTAGCAATTTTTTAGCAATTCTGAATAACATGCAATACTTTTAGAGTTTACAAAATATTTTGCCTACTTTTGATGTGACACCAATTTGTTGAACTCTTCTATATCAATCTTATGTTTTTCCGTAAATTTTTGCAACAGACACAAAAGTTCCAGATTTACACGCTGTTCATTCGGCGTCCACTTTTAAAACACTGAAATTTTGTATTTAATTCTACATTGAGTTTACACTTTCGTTTTGGCATGATTAATTCAAAACAGAACGATATTTAATTATGCAATAAATAATAAAAGTAAAAAGTAACAAATTTCTGCACCACGCACGCAACCTTTCAATTCTCTCGCGGTAGACTTCTATAACCACTGTTTTTGAATGTATGTCTGAACGTAGCCCAGCTGCAATTTTAGTAAGCAAATTTCAAATAAATGAGCGGGAAGTAAAAAACCCGGACATTTTTACATATTTTTAAAACCCGGCCGGACAGAAATTTAAGGTCTTAAAAAGAGGACATGTCCGGGGAAAAGAGGACGTATGGTAATCCTAGAAATATCTTCTTCAGAAAATTTTTCGCCACTGGCTGATGCATTTAGTAGAGCCTCTCAATATTGCAGTTTTTTTAGAAATCGAGTTGCCATTACATACTTAATGAGAGTAACCAAAGTAAAACAATTTTTTATTGCTGGGGATGTAAAAAAAGCCAGTATTTTTGGAGATGCCTTTATATACAATAATGCAATACATGAATCAACTTGCATAGCAATTTATTTGTTCAGACTTGCAGAGCTGTTTGCTCTTCGATTTGATACAAATGGCTATCGAAGACTTTAGAAATCATGTATAAACTTGTTACTGTTAGATATTTACAAAATGATTAATCACTAAATAAACAAAGTCATAAAATTAATATAGCTGAAAAATATGAAAAGACAAAAGATGTAAGAGACTAAATTTTAAAATGAGTCATATTGACCCGAGGAAGACAGCAGGGTTAAACATGTTTAGGGTAAAAGAATTGGCGTCTTTGTGAGTTATACAGGGTGTTTGATAATTGAATGCTGATCCTTAAGGATCATTGGATGATTTTAAGAAAAAAAGTTCATATCAATGTAGGTCCGCAACCGCCGTATTTTTGAGATACGGGGTGTTAAAAGTTGAAAAAAATATCGGGTTTTTCGTAATATTTTTGATACCGCCTTAGATATTTTTTTTTGAATTTTAGTAGGTACTAACTAGGCGTAAAAACAAATTTTTTTCGGAAAAAAAAATGTTTTATTTCTACCAAGGCGTCCGTACTAGCTTGCGCTTGAATGTATTTACTTGATTATTAAAAATTAAAACTAAAGCGAAATTTCATAAAATCTAATTACCATCTGTGGTGAACAAAAAAATAACGCAATCAGATTAGCTGTTGATAATGTTCACCAACTGCAAGCATGCATGCTTTAACCCTCCTTGCCATTGACTCACGAACTCTCTAAAAAATTTCTGCAGTATTTCTTATTGTTTCGCAGGAAACTATTATGCGGTTTCTCAACTCATCGTCGGTATGAATTGAGATGCTGTGCAACAACGCCTTATGATTTCCCTATAAGAAATAATCCAGACTGTTTAGATCTGGGGATCTAGGTGGCCATAACTCCACGACCTATCCAGCGATTATTATACCTTTGCTACAAATACGCGCGTGCCTGAGTACTAAAATGCGCAGGTGCACCGTCGTGCATGAACCACATTCGATTCCTTATTAAAATGTGGACATCTTCCAGCAACATTAATAAATTCTTTTCGAGAAACCGGCGATAATTATGTCCATTCAATCTTCTTGACAAAAAAGGGCCCAATTAAATAATCTCCAACAATTCCAGCCCACACATTTACTGATAACTGCTCCTGGTGATGGAATTATGTGATCGCATGCGGGTTTTCTTGGGCCCAAAAATGATTGTTATGAAAATTTCTTATAGCGTTTTCGGAAAAATTAGCTTCGTCAGTGAACAAAACTTCAGTTTCAAATAAGGGATTTTCGGTAACTTTTTTGAAAAACCACTGGCAGAATTTCAAACGTAATAGGAAGCCCCAAGGAAGTAGGGCTTAGACCCGTTGAATGTGATAGGGGTATAATAAATATTCATGAAGAATCCTCCAGACCAGAATATGGGAGATGTTTAAATTTTTTGCAACTATGCTTGTAGTTATTTCTGGATTTTCTTCGACGGAATTTAAAATAGCTACCTCAATTTCTGCTGTTCTCGCAGTCTGGTGTGTCCCTTTTAAGTAATTGTTTTGTTTAAACGTTTCACTTTCAGACAAAGTTCTGTGAGTGCTTGATAACGTTCGTGAATCCGGTAAAATTCTGTTTGAGAAGCGCTCTTGATATACCTAATCGCCTGGCTTCGAATGCGTTCCTGTCAGCCAGCCCATACATGTAATGCATGTCTGCTAACTCGGCATTTGTGAAATTTACCATGGTAAATAAGTAGAGATAAAGAACTGTCAGATCTGACAATAAGCTTATAAAATAAACAAATTCTGTTTCTGGCCTACTACAACTAGATATCTCTTACTCTTCAAGAGTTTTATTTTGTTACTCGAAAACCGTTCGTTGGACAAAAAAAAAGTCAAGAGGCAATTTTTACTAAGAGATAAAGCAAAATTATAGAAACGAAATTTATTTAAAAAAAAAACAGTAGGGTATCATTTTTTTCATTAAAAATATTCAAGAACATGTTAGTACGAACGCCATTGGTAGAAATAGAACTTTTGGTTTTTTGGAAAAAATGTGTTAGTACCTACTAAAATCCGAAAAAATATCTATTGCGGTATCAAAAATATTACGAGAAAACCGATATTTTTTTCAACTTTTAACACCCTGTATCTCAAAAATACGGCGGCTGCGGACCTACATTGATATGAACTTTTTTTTCTTCCAATCATCCAAGGAATAACACCCTTAAGGATCAGCATTCAATTATCAAACACCGTGTACATCAGAAGTTAAAGAGAAACTACGCTTATCAAATATTAAATATTTGTAACAGCTAGATCATCAAGTTTGGCGCAGCGTTTTTCAATTGTTTATGAAGACGCGACGACCCCAGTTTCCATAATCCAATTCATTCGTATTCGCCATCCGAATCTCGGACGCAATACCGGCATAATCATACAAATTGTGTTCTCTTTATATAGCACAGGTAGTGAGTCAGTATCAACAACAATCTAATAAATACCACACGCACCGTCTTGGAGTACATGACTGGAATACGTTCGCACGAGTGGAGAAAACCAATTCCTATCACTTTTAACGGTCGCCGATGGCTCAGCACCAATAATGTTCGTATCATCGTATAAATAATCCGATAGGAAGTTGAGCGCAATGAGTTTTATACGATGTTTTTGTTGCTGTTCTCCAAGATTTACTTTCACGTAGTTTAGTGACCCGTAGCCTAACGGTCAGCGCCGATACGTGCACCTACATACCAGATTTAAAGATACAACGGAAGTATTGCAATATGAGCTGATGGACGTTTAGCATTAAATCATGTTACCTATGGATAACTGAGTATTACGCAACTTGGGGTTAATTAATATGGGATAATATGTGCATTCCATTCTCTTCTGATCTAACAGTGATGTACGTACGTCGGTCGGATGAGTTAATGAGAAATTAGCCGAATACGGGCTGTTACCGGCGTCTCGCTAAAAGAAAATTAAACCTTTGGGTGTTTTTCTTTCACAGCTACTGATCACGATTTTGGAACGCCAATAGCAAAAACAGTTCCTTGTATAATTTTAAAACGGTTTATGATTGATATAGACGAATGACAGTTACAGGCGTCGATCAGAAATTATTGGATTTAATTTATTCCACTTAACAAAATAACTATTTACCTCCTAGTTTATGTACACAAACAAGTCGTCAGATGTAATAAATACTTGCTTACATTATTCACTTTCTACCATAAACAGCAACGTTTTACAAAATCAAACAACTTGCTTGGGACGAGACGAAATATTCTCTATACGTAAAGACTGAACTAAAATACCATTTTAATCGATTTTCGCAAGTGTCTTGCAGGCCATAAAATTATGACGTTACAAGTCTGAAGATATGCGAAGGAAATGAGGTTAGTATATGGTCTAAGTGGCTCCCAACGACAGATGTGGAAGCGTAGTTTAACATTAATGTACCTAGACATTTTTATTGATGATATACTCTAAGCCATTTGTCAGACATCAATTATTAATAACTGAAAGGTTTGGCGTGGCCCATAAAGATTATCTTCTCGCGTCATTAAGTGTTGATTTTTTTGCCATTTAAACTCAAAAAAGTCCCAACAAATACTTGCAAAAGTAGTTTAAAAACTTGATATTCCTAAAGTTTTATTTAGAACATCACACGGTGAACTTAACTTCAAATAGTAGGACTAAATGAAGACGATTATTGAAATTTTAAGTAATATTTAATCATAAAATTGCCTTAGCTTTACAATGATGAACAAGAACAATATTTCCCCATTCACCTACATACGAGGTATGTTCAAAAAGATCCGATCTTTGGTCTAGAAAAATACTAATAACATACTTGGACGTCTAAAACGCTAATTCCCTTTAAAAAGTACTCTACTTGGGATTGTAGACACCACTTTCGGCGGTGCCGTCATTGTTGGAAACTTTTCCGCATGGAATTGCGTATAGCTAAGCCGTCGCGTCCCGCATGTTTTCTCTTGAAGCAAATTGAGCCCCTTTTAGCGACATTAGCAGCTTGGGGAACGGCCAAAAATCGCAAGGAGTCGTGTCAGGAGAAAAGGGAGCCCGACGAACCACAGGAATGTTGTTTGGTCAAAAATGTCTGAATCGGATGCGAAGAAATCGAGTTCCGCTGGCCACAGACGCTTAGCGCCACGAAGACGATGGATGACCATCTTGTAAGCATTCTTTGGTAACCTGCCGTGCTTCGATGATGGTCATTTCTCTGCGAATTGGTTTCCGGGTCGTACCCGTGAATTTGTTTACGTGGGAAAAATTAAGGTCGGATGCGTTTTGAACAGGCCTCCTATACGATTGGCGAGTGTCAATCAAACACGCCTACAGTGTATTCTTTCTATCAAGCACTTCTTGGACTGTGTTATCATGGAATTTTTTGATACTTTTTTGCGTTCCAATTTTTTTTTGCATCACGTAACCACGATGAAAACGTTGCGGGCCTTGCGATGGTCAGACGAGATTTGTCGTCGTTTATCAAGAATATGTACATTAGAGTGTTCGAGTGTTGCCATGTATCGAAGTAAAAGTTTAGTCGACCGTGGAGAAACGGAATTAAAAAACAATTTTCACAACCGTCGTAAAAAAAACTACAGCTGTGAGGTTAAGATTTATGACCATCGACTGTTTTTCTTGATTTGGTTTGTTTGGTAAAAACATAAAAGTTTGGGAGACCGTGTAGAAAATGAAATAAAAAAACAGTTTTCACATCCGTCGTCAAAAAAAACCGGCAGTTATGGGTTAAACATTTATGAACATGGACTATTTTTCATGATCTAGCTTGTTTGGTAATTACATACAAGTTTGTGATACCGTGGAAAAAAGGAAATAAAAAAACAGTTTTCACAACCGTCGTCAAAAAAAAACTACAGCTATGAGGTTAACATTTATGACTATTTTTCATGGTCCAGTTTGGTTTGGTACAAACATTTTTTTTTGTGGAGGGTTGCTTCTGCACCTTAAAAGCAAAAATGCTTTTTTAAAATAGACTCCGGAATGTCTTATCTCCTGACAAACACTTTCAGACTGGTCTAATAATAAGCTGTATTTCAATTTTTTTTTTTTAAATGTCCGTTCAAAATTGACTTTCAACTCTGATCAAAGTTGATTTTTGAAATGTGCTTTGAGGCTTTAAATTTTGTCGGTGTTGGTGAACTTAGCTGACGAGACAATGGCATTACTCCAATATGCCATACTTTTTGGTTGTTTTAATGTTTTTTTTTTAAATTCCAATATTTCCTTTTTTTGTAGATCGTTACCATTCACGATGAAAACTGGAATTTTAACAGCCCAGGCAAGGATCGGTTGAAAATTGCCGGTCGGCAAAGTTTATCCTTAACACTCCAACGGGGTGGTCGAGTATCGTCGCGCATCTAAGTAGAATTCTACTTGACCGCATGGACGGAAATGTATGGGCAATTTTGGCAACCATCAAGATTATAAGCTATCCTTGTGAAATTTTTCAACCGCCAAAGGTCTTTTTTTTCAACTTAAACAGCTTTTCTCTGAATTTAAATGCTGTCCTTCGTCGACGATTCCAGTTTTTAAAATTCGATTGTAAACTTTCCCCAAGATATTACTTTTCTTGATCATCGATTTTCGACCGATACACTAACTGAGATGCTTGTCTACCCTCAATTTCATTTTTTTCTGAACGCGTTGGTTAATAAATTGCCGATTCAATTGGGTTTAAGCTTGCGATTACGTCGTTTATTTTTTTTTTAACTCACCAGCAATCGGAATGCTCTGATGATGTCTTCTCCAGCGAGATAAAACCTCTTTCACCTCATCGCAGGTCGATTGGCCAGCGTCTTTTCAGTCTTCTGTTCGGGTTTTGCAATAGCTGGTGAAGGAACGGATTGGTATGGAGTTCCAACCTATCATAATGTCTGTTGCTTATTTTTTTGGTTGTGCCTAGGATAAACGGAATCCCATGGTCGCGATGCAGCGTCTGATTAGCTATACATTTTTCGATACTCACCATTGCTATCTTGGAAACGGTAAGAGATACAAGGTCGGCTAAATTAGAGAAAAGTTGTACATTTCTATGGCCATTGAGAATCTGAAAGAAATCCTGGATATTTTGATTCATTTTTAATTTATTAAAAAAAAAACTGAAAAATGTGATTTTAGAAAAATATTATCTTCCCTACCACTGACGCTATTTAATTTAAACTTGGTAGCTTTATGTTTTTGATCATCCTGGGTTCGATGACGTCAACAGAAATTTTCTAAGGCCGCCATATTGGATTTTTACACCATCAGATAGAAAAAAAAAGCTTTTCAGGTTGGTATCTAACATAACCTTTTTCTTTAAAAAAAACTTGTTGAAATTTGAAAACTCGTATAAATAATTTATAAAATCGAGAATGCACTGAAAAACAATTGAAATGATGATATAAATAAATGTGACAGAACACTTTATTGGTTTAATGATAGCGAAATGACAATAAATTGAAAACACCAGATAAATAATTTTTTCAATTTTTTATAGTGCGTGCCGTTATGTGTTTAGTCCTGAAATTCGTCCACTGCCTTTAGGAAAGTCTGTCTCGGAATAGAGTCGAAAGCATTTTTCGTTTACGACGAAGATGTTCAATATTTTCCGTTAGCGTTGCATAAACGACAATTTTTACATTGCCCCACAAAAAGTAATCCATAGGCGTTAAACATGGCGATCGTGGAGGCCAACGAACAGGACCAAACGTACCATTTTGAAAGCGTGCATAAGATATTCTCTTAGCAAAGCGGGCGTTGTAAGGACCAACTCAATCTTGCTGATACCACTATAGATTTTGAATTGTTAATAATGGCAATTCGTCTAACATATCTTCTAAATTTGTTTCCAACAACATTAATTTCGTTATCATTAGACCAAAAAAATGTTCTGCCACTTTTATTTATATCATAGTTTCAATGTTTTTCTCGATTCTCGATTTTATAAATTATTTATACAAATCATCAAATTTCAACAAGTTTTTTTTTGAAAGAAAAAGGTTATGTTGGTTACCAATCTGAGAAGCTAATTTTTTTGTCTGATGGTGTAATCCAATATGGCTGCCATAAAAAATAAAAAAGTTGGCTATAGCAACTTGAAATCTAGAAGGATTAGAAAATTTCTGTTGACGCCATCAAACCCAGGACTGTCAAAAACATCGCGTCAATGGTAGGGAAGATAATATTTTTCTAAAATCACATTTTTCAGTTGTTTTTTTGGTAATAAATCAAAAACGAATCAAAATATCCAGGATTTCTTTTCAGATTCTCAATGGCTATAAAAATGCGCAACTTTTCTACCTAACCCGACCTTGTAACTCACCGTTTTCAAGATAGCGGTAGTGAGCATCGAAAAATACACCACCCTGTATACCTACCAAGGAGCGTCAACTATTGCTCTAAGAATTTTAGATTGTGATCGTTGGATAATGGCACTACTATATTAGCTGGCGCATCCCCAAATCTCAATGCCATAAGTCCAGATAGGTCTTAGATCTCCAGTTTGAAAATCTAACTAAACCATCACGTCAGCGTTGGATTAACAAACATGCACACTTGATTTACAGATATTTTAGCAGGTAGTCCCTAATTATCCGCAATTAAACCTTTCATCGAATTGTAATCACAATAACCATTGATAGAAGAAAGTTTTTAACCGCAGGCTTTGACCTTAAGGTATTTGTTTTTTATTTTCAACAATAAGTACATTTCTTTTCCACCGGCTGGTTATAGTAATACTTGAGTCCATATAACGTACGGTATTGAGTTTACTTTCGTTTTTGATTGACGGGAGTGTGAATTGTCGTCGCGGTGCGGGCAATTATTACGGGATGTGTTTGACATACCAATCATTAGCGCACGTAATAAATAATACACTGCTTGAAAATTAAAATATGGGAGTATCGACACCTTTAAATTATTAAATTGCGCAGAGGATCGGTTTGTGGAGCGTAATGAACTAAATTATGAAATAAGAAAGATCCATTTCTCGTTACTTCTGTCTCGTAAATCTAGAGACGAAGCAGTGGTGGACTCTCCCGTGGTTTTCCTCAACCATCGATTGATTACGCTTCTGGTGTTGCTGGCCGATTCTTGTACACACGATCCTTCAAGTAGCCCCTCATGAAGAAGTTCAGGACCTTCAAATTGGATGACCCGGGCTGCCATGCCAAATCTCAATATCTCCGAATTTGTGTTCGTGAAAAATTTTGTTCCGAATGCCGCCTGTTGTATGGGCTGAGGTGCTATCCTGTTGGAACTACTTGTTCGAGCTGTTGCATTCGTGGTGTCAAAAATTCGCGCCGAATCTCCATTCAGTGACAGTGTGGCTCTGGTCATCCTCGAAAACTACAGTCCAAGTAACGTTTGACTTATGACGAGGAATCATAATATATGAAGTAGTCGCGACCGCTCCTTGCCTCAGCAACGATGTTGGTTTGTTTCTTGCTAGCTTTGCTAATGCGGAAGTATTCTATTTTCCCTATTTCTCGAACTTGCCTAGGAATTTTGGTGAAGAAACTCCCGAAAAAAGCTGGTACGGAGTTTTCGATCTGTCACAACCGAAATTTACTATTGCTGATTGTGAATCTCTATGAAACTGCACTCGGGTATTTCACAGATGCTGAAAGCTTTAATTTAAATGGGGATTTGTAAAAGATAAAGAGAATTTTTTTGGTTTTCTGGGACGCGTTATTTCCCTTTTGGTGCTACGAGAGGTACAAAAGTTATTCATTAAAACGAAAACTTGTGTTATTCTTTAATTTGACAACATTGGCTTAAAAAACTGAAAGGTTTTTTGAGCAAGTTATAAAAGTTGTAAAAAAAAGTAGAGTTGTTTAATTTTGACGGTTAGGAAGCGTTACTTTTGAAAATTAAATTAACGATTTCCATTGGTTAATGCATATGCATATGCACAGTGCATAAGAAGCATAGAAGATAAGAATTTCTTTTTGGGGGTGCATCTTGAATAGCTATTATAAATGTTTACTTACTGTTTGCACCATTTATTTTCTGTCAAAAACTTGACCGATCAATGTGCAATTAGTTTTGTGTTTACTTCGATAACGGAAATTTCTCTATAATATCATACTTTGGGATAGATACGTTATAGCTACTAAAGGGCGTTTAACCTATAAACTTCTGAATATTTCTCTGCTTTTAATCTTCTTCGAAAGATCGGCCTTGAAGTCAGTTATAAAAAAGAAATGCTTCAGTCCTCTGCGCCATGTGATTATATTTACTGGAGTTCCAACATGAATCCGTTTTCACAAATTTATGAAAAATCTACATCAAAATCATGCAGTTTTGTTATTAAAGTGGAAACAATTCTTTATTATTTAAAGTATTCCCTGGAAGGCTTTGTTTATCATCATGCATTTGGGCCGTGGAATAAGCGTGGGTCAAATTCTGAAATATTAAACTACTTGAAGTTCCTCAGCTAAGATTACTCGGATCGTTTTGAAAAGGCTCGGAAAATATATGCATGTTCACCTTTACGCGCGAGTTTTTGGAGTTTCTTAATCGCGTTTTCGATATTTCCAGGAAGAAATTTAAGCAGGACGTGATGCTACTTCTGAAGTATCCACACGAACAAGCGTTTACCAATTAAAGAGTGCCAATGGTAGCTTAAGATAGCAATTACAATTTGACAATGGACAGTGGAATGTGGAAAAGCAAGATTTCCCTTTTACACCAAATTCCATTTTGCCTAATAACTTCGCTATCGGCACTAAAGAAAAAGTTGTGAACATCGTGTTTTATTCCAATCACAATTTACTTGTAAAACCCGTTTAAACTGTAGTTAATTTAAGATAAGCACAGTCATAAATGGTAAAGCACGGGTACAGTGGACCAAACAATTGCACTTGTGTTAAAGACGTCGCTGTCAGACGAGTTACGCAGTATTAGACTGGCGTACAAAAGAAAGGTACATCTTTGTGAGAAAACATTTGCAGAAATCCATACGGAGTATAGAGATTCATCTACTAAATTGTTAGGTAATTTGAATTCTGTAATGAGTTTCTCTACTTATTCGTAAAAATGCGCATTTTTGGAATCCGGAATTGGTTTCTTATTGCGTGAAGGGGCAATTTCAATATCTACATGAATGTCTCGATGAGATACGGGTACGTCTTTTCTCTTAATCAGATGATATTCTACAGCGCGAACCGGAGAAAGATGGTTTTAGCTTCTGACTTCATGATTCACCTCTCTATATTTCACAACTTTGGGTCTAAGTTCTCGTCAAAAAATAGAAAATATAATACCTACTTCTAAATTTAACAAAAGCGACAATTTAAAAAAAATATACTCCTTTAACCCATGCAAACATACAAATCTTTTAAGAAATTCGTTTCGTCAGAGAAAGTCTTGCAAATAATTAAAATCCAGCATTTTGTATTTTTAAATACTCAACATTTTTATTTTAAAATCCGATTATTGTGTGCTAAGTATCATGATTTAATAAACATACTTTTAATTCGCTTGAAGAGTTTTTTATGTATGTGTAGTATTGAATTTTGTACCTATTGACTTATCCCACACAATTTTTTTGTTTGTAATATGAGGATGAATAAGTTATTATTATTATTATTATTATTGACAGTGGTGTTGCGTTCTTTAAAATCTCTGAGAAGAATGCCCTCACAATCCCAAAAGATCGTAACCATAACCTTTTTTGTCGACTGACAGGCCCTGAACTTTCTTGGCGGTGCTTCTCCTTTTTGCCTCCATTCCATCGATTCTCTTTTGGAGAAAGGATCATAGTAGAGAAGCACGGTTTCATCCTCTGTAATAATTGTCTTCAACGCGTCTACAGGAGTGCCTCCACAGAGCTCCTAAAAGAATCGAGCACATTCAACACGGCGCTGGCGCTGAACTGCCGAGAGATGTTTGGGGACCCACCTTACACTAACTTTATTCATGCCTAACCGATCCTGGAGGATTCGGCGAATGCTTGTATCTAAAAGCCCCGACGTTTTTGATAGTTCTTTCACCTTCAAGCGTCGATCGCCTAATACGAGTTCCTCAACAAGGGCAATCTTGTCGTTCTACCAGTTTCCTCGTATCTAACTGGCATTCTTGCCCCATTCGAAACTGTTTTGACCAATCTTGTACGACAGAATAAGACAGGGAATTGTCCCCGTACACCCCATCCGGCGAACTTTGATCCTTTGAAGAAAAGACCTTCGCGAGTAAGAAATTTTATAACAAGTGGATAATCAATTTTCGTGACTTCTGACATCGTGATAAACGAATGACAGTTATAAGAAAACTAATTGACATAGGATCAATTTTTTTTTTTTATGTCGGTCCGTGAAATTTTGGCGCTTTTCTCGTATTTCACTTGGTTAAAGACCCATTTCGGAGTTCATTTGAAACAGCCGTAGCTAACGTTTTGCGAAGCTTATAAAATAAATTCTTGGTTTTGATTAATATCCAATCGGTACAGACTTTTTGTAAATACCTCGTATGTTGTTGCAAGGTAATATTATTTCTAAACTTCTTCGTTTTTTTTTCCTGCAGACAATTTGCCATTAATTCAGACAATCGCCCGATAAATAATTGCATCGTTAGATGTAAGTAATATAATGGTAGCTCGAAAGTTATAAATCAACTAACAGCAACAACAATAAATAAAAATAACTCGCCCCAGATATCTTACAACATTATTTCAGCACAAAACGACAGTAAAAATTAATGATCATGCAATTCTGCGAAAGTAAGTTTGCTTACAGTCAACTAGAGATGCACGGTTTATTTAACGACCGTTGCATTATGGGTATGTACGTGAAATGCATCTTTTGCCGACCTAAATTACATAACTGTCACAACTAGAGTTGAATTATATTTAATGCACCGCGATGAGACTCGTTTTATTCGCCGATGTTATTATTCATTTGTCTCGTTCCATTAGTCGTCAGGTTTTGTTTCATCTTGGAACGTAATGACGACGTTAAGATGTGGAATAAGCTGTAAATATAATTTATTGGATGGATTTATTTAACTTGATTCTTAGGCGGTTTTATTGTCTACGACAAATTCCACTTTAGCTGACGAATAATCCAGCCACGTTAAAAGTTTTTTTTAAACCCTTGTGTACATGGATAGGTACATGTGTAACTTTTTAATTTGTTCGAATAATTTTCATATTTATCTAACATTTTGACGACTAAGCTTTTGTGACATCTTTAAGCATATACATTTTAATTTTGTTATTTCATTTGTTGAATTTGCCGCGACTTAACCTAGAACTACATTACAACACGCATAGGTACACGTATACTTTGCACTTTTGCTAAAAATCAGGTATAGATTCATAATATAGGTGTCATGAACAAAATAAAAAACAATACATTAATCAGTTTTTTTGTGGAATAATGAGTTGGCCAAAGCAATTTATTAATAACTCATTCTCTATAACAAAAATTATTATTTCCATGCAAGTTCCCAACTGACTGAGTGGCCTATCATAGATTCAATACCGATCTTTGTAGAAAACGCTGTGATAAAGTTTGGCGTCTGTGATCTTTTTCTATTGTACGCATTGCCAAGCTCCGTCCTAGATCCTGGAGGAAAATTCGCCGACTGTGTGAAGTTCTTTTGGTCAATAGAGGTTTTTTTTGTGAGAAAATAATATAACTTGCAAGGCATGCTAAATCAATGGATATTGTAAAACAAGGCAAGTGACCATCGAAGTGTTCTGCACTTTGTTGAGTAATGTGTTACTCCACATTGTCAAATTAGAGAATGAGTCTAATCGATATGATTCTAAACAACTAGATGCAAGTGTTGAACTTTGTTTTTTGAGTATAATTTATTTATATTATCAACTCCACTTTTAGTGAAGTTGTAATACTCTATTATTTCTGGTTTGCTTTTTAGTCCAGTGACACTATCATCTCTATGCATAGTTGACATCAGTATAACGAATTTATTTGTTTTTGGCACGTACGAACAGAGTAAGTTTTCCATCTTCGACCAAGCCAAAAAAGATTGCTCCATTTTTCGTCTGGTTTATCTGAATGTTCTGCGTTCCATTTATAACAAAATTGTGTGGCTTTTCTATCTGTTTCTCTAATTATAATATCAGACATCGCGAGTATACGCTTGAACACATCACGTGGGCAAAGTTTCTCTGTTCTTCTCACTGGAACAAATTTTTGACGAAATATATTTAACCTAAGAGTTTGTGTTGGCTACGGTGGTTCACGATTTCATATAGTTTTATCTTTACCGCATGAGACTTGAACTTCCGAGATATTTCCTCCGACTATATCAGTCATCAGAATCATCGATATCATCTTCATCATCCGAGTGATATTCAATTTGTATATTTGGATCATCAAAAACATCTTCTATGTCTGATGCTTAATTGTCAGCCTATTATAACTTAACTGTAATATTGTTGAGAAAACAACAATAACATTATAACATATAACATTGTTGCTGTCATAACTCCAACTACAAGTTTTTGATAAAATAGACACCATTCTTTATAAATATAAATCGGTTGTTAACCCCTGTACTCTGAAGCAGGTATGTTTCTCTTCAGCTGGCCATAATAATTATCTTTTATTCACTCACAAATATAACACAAGAACTAACAGGAAAACATGAAATCACAAAATATACATACCATAACCGTTACCTAACATTTCTGTGATTCTACATACAGTTTTGCGAATGCCTTATAGCGATTTAACCGTATAAAGAAGCATTGAAGTTATACAGAGGTACAATTGTACCTATCCGTGTGTTTAAGTTTGTAAAGTTTTCCGTGTACACTAGAGTTAAATAAAATTGTCCTAATACTATTTATCATAATTTTTTTTTGTATGCACAGTGGAAAGGGGCAAACTAATTTGCTGCGGTTTAAAATAGAATTCCCAGTACAGAGGGTGTATTAACAGGAAACGGATATACGCTTTTATTACTGATAACTTGTCAATAAACGACAATGAACCTATGAGGCGTATAGTATCCCGGTGACCTATATTAGTTTTAGAGTTGTCCTTAATGGAAACGTTATCAGATAAATTTGTTTGGCAATTTAAGGCTCCCCCAGACAGACGCGATATGCCTGCCGCTTGGTACGATACAGTCGGTACATAACTCGGTATGATTATCGCTGCTTACCGCAATGAGTGCCCACACAAGTGCGACACTCGGGACGTTCGGAAAAATATGCAAGTGACAGTATTTCATATACCGAAACGTTATTAGATATCGTACCGAGCGGCGCATATCGCGTCTGTCTGGGGGAGCCTTAACTCTTAAACGTTGTTGTTCATTGATTTCTTAATGCTTGGACGACTTTAATTTGACTTTGTTGAAAAATTATTACTATGTTGAAGGTATGGTCGGAGCGATTTATAGCGTGAGGACTTAAGAAATAAACACTTTTATCCCAGATGTTACTGAAACTTTTAATTCCGTTATTTTTATAAGTTTTTTTTTTCTCTTGTATGCTCCTAGACAAAAAAAATTAATGATAGCGCAATGCTGGAGCATACGCTGTTTCGGCCAGCCGAAGCCAAAAAAATCCATAGGACTGACATCAGGACTTGACAGGAATCTCAGTTGCTTGTAAGCTCTGGACGACCATTTCTCTGACCTCCGCGGCGTATTCCTGGGTCAATCTTCCAGTATGGTCCTTAGCTGCATCATGATAAATGGACAGCTCTTCCACTTCCCCAGTATAAAGTTCCGAATATTTTTTTTTGCCGAAGGCTTAGACACTTCCTCGACATAGTGCTTTGCATTGATTTTCCACGTTTGATGGCACTCGGATTAGTCCTAAGGGCTCTCTTTCAGAAACGATTCCTATCATCATGAGTTGGGAACCGCACTCTCTTTTGTTTGACAAAACTATGCACACCCTAGTTTTGGACGGATAAGTATTGTTTTATTTAACACGATCACCTTCAAGTCTATGCACTTGACGCGACGTTAAAGGAACTCCAACCCTTTGGAAAAAGGATTCTTTATTTACTTGGTCTGCTGATACTTTTTTCATACCCAATTCATTATGTACGATATGAAAAACGTGTTAATATGAGATGCCAAAAGTGTCTGGATATTCGTTTCAGATCAATTCGTTTATCTTCGCAAAATCGATGTGTTCCGGTGTTGACGAAGAATTCGGTCTTCCAACCTTTGCTCGCCCTTGACAATTTTTCCGCCCGCTCAAATGCCACAACCCAGTTTTGTTTGTTGTAGAATAGAATGGACATTGATCTGCTAATGTTGTCAACATCTCTTGAATCTCCTCACCGGATAATCTTTTCCTAAGATGATACTTGTTTTTTTAACACCTATGGTGTTTATTAATACTGGTCTAATAGGCCATCCATCAATTTTTTTAAAATAAATCTTAAAACTGAATACTTAACAACTAGAGTCCATCTTCGGATGTCTAGATTGTTTTGACTATATTGTATGCTCTGCATAAAACACACTACACGAGTTCAAAGGGCTTGGTCCTCTTCAATCTTCGGACAAGATGTTGGTTGTCCAGCAGTTGAAGAGCTCATGATGGTGGAGTCTGGCTTCGTGTTACAAGCAAACCTTTTAATTTCTTCCTTAACCAATGGTATACCAAGATCTCGATGAAGATCACTGTTGGGGATGTACTATTGGGCGTTTGCCATATTACGTAGCACTTTGTTTTGGAAAGTCTGGATAGATGTAATATTGCTGTCTTTGGGTGCAACCCCAAAGTTGAATACCGTAAAGTCACACCGGTTTCAGCACCTGTTTGTATATTAGGATCTTGATGTATAATGACAATTTGGAATATCTTCTAAGAAGCCAGATCTGTATTTTAGATTAAGTTCGATTTTTTTCTTTTTAACAATTCTTTTCATCTCAATTTTGCATCAAGGGTCATGCCAAGATATTTCGCTTGATTTTCATTTGGCGCTGTAGTCCCATTTATATTAAGTAGCAGTGGATATGTTATCCTTTTATTTGTGAAATTGACATGGATGGACATAAGCTCGTTAAGCTTAATTTTCCATTGTTTGGTCCAGTTCAGCATTACGTTACTGCCTGTTTGCAACTCTCTGGTGGATGTTTCCTGATCTTTGCCTATTGCAAGTAGCACAGAGTCGTCTGCAAATGTGGCTACAGTAACTTCTTCTAGTACTAGTACGTCACTAGTGTATAACAGACAAAGGACAGGACCAAGGACGCTGGGGTACTTGGAAAGGTACTCGATTTTTTCAACGTATCACCCGACGCGGGTTTTTAGCAAAATCACAACTGGACTTTTTGAACTCAAACTTTGCATTTGTACTAGTCAACGTTAGTTGCTTTCTTCCATGGTAATCGCATTGGCTTTTGTTTATTACAATTGACCCAGGCCAAGTATTTATCTCAGTACCCCGTCGCGTCGTGCAAATTTCTTTGATGCATTAATAATTTCATCCGAACATAAATTATCTGATTGTTTACTTTTGTGTCCATTGCGGACCTTTTCTGACAATGACGCAAGGGTTTTTTCACACATATTAATTTTTTTAATTGAAATCGTGTAATTCCGTTAGTTTATTTACAACTGAATTTTTATTTAACCCTTTCCCACGGATATTATTTGGGCAGTTATATGTGTAAAACAAAGTATTGTTCTTGCTAAATAAAATTAACATTTAAATTATTTATTCGAAAATTTATAAGTTAACATGAATTTTCACATAATAATAACATTATGAACTTTATATAAAAAAATATTCAAACACCTAAGTTGCTCACTAGAACTCTCTTCTCTCCATGATACCTACTGGAGAAAACACCCCACTCGACAGTGTTAGATTGCATTGTAGGCATTTAAAAGCACTCTGAACTGCTCTTCCTGCTGGTGTTCTTTTTTTTTTATTCATGCAGAATACGCGGGACTTTACCCTTCCCTCAATTTTTGAAATATGAAAATGTTTTGGTTGAGGGCAAGACGAAGATAGAGAATGTTTTCTTCCCTGGCGTTTCAGAGATGTGTAATTGCCTATCAACTGCTGTGAGTTCCGTCCTTTTTTGAATTTAAAAGTAGTATGTAAGCGCCAAAAGTGACAGTCTATTAAAGGAAACTTTCTAGTATACAGAAATGTCACATAGTTGCCAATTACGTCGATAGATGGCATACTATTGCTTTTTAAAAAGTCACTACGCTTTAGTACGCATTGCGTGGGAGAGGACATTTGAATGGTACGCTTTACTACGCAATCTATGGGAAAGGGTTAAAAGGTGTTCCTGTTGAATTTAATAATCTCGTCTTAAGAATTTCTTCTTGAACAGTAAACAGACCTCAAAAGCGTGAAGCAGTGGGCGTACGCACACTCTTCAGATGTTTCTCTCACTCTGAGTGTCCCAAAGTGGTCACTCGTATCGCGGAAGTACAATTTTGAAGTAGCTTCGTATGTACCTGTTACCTACATTTTAAACGAATACTTTATTTGCAATTCCCATAACTGATTTATTACAGGATGTTAAACTTTAAAATCCAGCAACAATAGGATATACTGTGCGGATCCAGATTGCACGGTATATGCCAAATTGCAAAGTCGTGACATAGGCGCGAACGTTATATGAAAGTGGTTAACAGACGCAGGAAATATTGTTTTAAACATTCACATATGTGAGTTAACGAAATATAACGACTTTATTATGCAATAAAATATAATATAATGACGATGGTGGATTCTTAAAGAAAGCTCCGTGCTTTTGAGTGTATTGTTTCATTTAAATAACTGTCGAATTTCTTTGTTTTCGGAGCTGTTTTACCCATGAACAATTTTTTGTCTTGGATTTTAATTGCTTTGAGAAGTGTTTTTTAATTTATTAGATATTCTTTTCCTTATCAACGCTACGCCTTTGTATTTCTTATGTAAATGCATGCGTTCCATGGAGTGCAAGACACCTTAACTATTTCTTACTTTTTTTAAAAATTATCTTCGTCGCAAATCTTTTAGTTGAAACTAAAGCCCCAACGTTTAAGGCCCAATGCAACTTTTTGGGTGCAATTGGTTTCAGAAAGGAAGCACTTTCTCAAAACACAACTTGATGCAAATAACTTTTTTTTTAATCACCTGCTATTCTATTCGTTTTTTTTTTACTTTTAGATCAGTAGTGAACTGAGGATGCTAACTTTGCAGTTGTTATCACGAGTTAATGCGTAAAGTTTGATCTTGCCAATATTTGGACTGTTTTAACTGTGTATTGCCCAATTATCACTTTCTGAGTGGCCATGTAGCCGGATGGCAGTCAAATAAAAAATTCCGTTATCGCTCAAAAAAATGTTACTTAGGGGAAGGTCGGGTTATATTGGACGGTTAAGCTTTTTTACTATTTGTGAATTTGTTAAAGGCTCAATTTGACCATACTACGCATCAAAGCATACTTAGATATGTTTGTACAAACACCCATAAAAGCAATTACCCCTAGGGGGAAATTTTTTACCATTTTTAGGCCATCGAAAAAGACCTTATTTTTGCCCATTCAAAAAGTTGGAGGGTTATATCGGACATGATTTAATGTTTAGAAAATTACATATTTTTGGTTATCCAAACAAGTTTTTATTACTGTCCAGGCCTGATCAGATTTAAGCGTAAAACATTAAAAAAATTATTTCTTGTTGCTACCAATACACTTAGAAATTGATTGTACTTATACGTTTAAGCAGGATCAGCACTCCAAACTTAGCTTCGTCCACGAAAAAACTCTCTAAACAGAAAAAACTCTATCGCTTTGACATACGGAAACGACGCATTCTAATGTAGTGTGCGTTTTCCTTCTACTAGTTGCTGTCAATAGCCAATATCGCGATATGTGCCTCTGTGCATGGCAAGTGCCCGAAAAACCACATTTCCGATATTACCCGCTGTCCGATATTACCCAACTTTCCCCTAATCAAACTTTTATTTATTTATTAACGTTGGTCTTGAAGAGAAGTTAATTGCTAATGTTAGTGTTACGACATAATTATTTTCTTCTTTATGTTATGTCTCCACCAAACAGTGCGCAAAATGGTTACGTTGGCTGTGTGGCAAGTCCTGTTGAAACCAAATGTCATACATGTCATACTCTTCAATTTTTGGAAACAAAAACTCATGTAGCATGGCACGGTAACGTTCGCTATTGACAGTAACGGCGGCTCCTTGCTCATTTTCGAAGAAAAATGGCCCAATGATGCCGTCAGACCAAAAACCACATCAAACAGTTACTCGTTGTAGATGCATAGGCTGCTCAATAGTCATGTGTGGATTCTCTGATCGGAAATGCGACAATTTTGCTTATTGACATAGCCTCCGACGTTAGGAAATGCACATATTTAATTTTATCTGTTGGTTTTGCACATAATGAATGAGCCATTTTGGTGGTTGTTGTGTTGTTTATGGTTTGCAGTAATGATATGTCTCAAAATTGACGTTAGGAGATACACATTTAATTTTATGTTGGTTTTGCACATAATAAGCCATTTTCGTTGTTGTGTTGTTTATGTTTTACAATAATGATTTATGTCTCAAAATTGACGTTAGGAAATACACATATTTAATTTTATCTGTTGGTTTTGCACATAATAAGCCATTTTCGTTGTTGTTGTGTTGTTTATGTTTTGCAATAATGATTTATGTCTCAAAATTGACGTTAGGAAATACACATATTTAATTTTATCTGTTGGTTTTGCACCTAATAAGCCATTTTCGTTGTTGTTGTGTTGTTTATGTTTTGCAAAAATGATTTATGTCTTAAAATTGACGTTAGGAGATACACATATTTAATTTTATCTGTTGGTTTTGCACCTAATAAGCCATTTTCGTTGTTGTTGTGTTGTTTATGTTTTGCAATAATGATTTATGTCTCAAAATTGACGTTAGGAAATACACATATTTAATTTTATCTGTTGGTTTTGCACATAATAATCCATTTTCGTTGTTGTGTTGTTTATGTTTTGCAATAATGATTTAAGTCTCAAAATTGACGTTAGGAAATACACATATTTAATTTTATCTGTTGGTTTTGCACATAATAATCCATTTTCGTTGTTGTGTTGTTTATGTTTTGCAATAATGATTTAAGTCTCAAAATTGACGTTAGGAAATACACATATTTAATTTTATCTGTTGGTTTTGCACATAATAATCCATTTTCGTTGTTGTGTTGTTTATGTTTTGCAATAATGATTTAAGTCTCAAAATTGACGTTAGGAAATACACATATTTAATTTTATCTGTTGGTTTTGCACATAATAAGCCATTTTCGTTGTTGTGTTGTTTATGTTTTGCAATAATGATTTATGTCTCAAAATTGACGTTAGGAAATACACATATTTAATTTTATCTGTTGGTTTTGCACATAATAATCCATTTTCGTTGTGTTGTTTATGTTTTGCAATAATGATTTAAGTCTCAAAATTGACGTTAGGAAATACACATATTTAATTTTATCTGTTGGTTTTGCACATAATAATCCATTTTCGTTGTTGTGTTGTTTATGTTTTGCAATAATGATTTAAGTCTCAAAATTGACGTTAGGAAATACACATATTTAATTTTATCTGTTGGTTTTGCACATAATAATCCATTTTCGTTGTTGTGTTGTTTATGTTTTGCAATAATGATTTATGTCTCAAAATTGACGTTAGCAAATACACATATTTAATTTTATCTGTTGGTTTTGCACATAATAATCCATTTTCGTTGTTGTGTTGTTTATGTTTTGCAATAATGATTTAAGTCTCAAAATTGACGTTAGGAAATACACATATTTAATTTTATCTGTTGGTTTTGCACATAATAATCCATTTTCGTTGTTGTGTTGTTTATGTTTTGCAATAATGATTTAAGTCTCAAAATTGACGTTAGGAAATACACATATTTAATTTTATCTGTTGGTTTTGCACATAATAATCCATTTTCGTTGTTGTGTTGTTTATGTTTTGCAATAATGATTTAAGTCTCAAAATTGACGTTAGGAAATACACATATTTAATTTTATCTGTTGGTTTTGCACATAATAAGCCATTTTTGTTGTTGTGTTGTTTATGTTTTGCAATAATGATTTATGTCTCAAAATTGACGTTAGGAAATACACATATTTAATTTTATCTGTTGGTTTTGCACATAATAATCCATTTTCGTTGTTGTGTTGTTTATGTTTTGCAATAATGATTTAAGTCTCAAAATTGACGTTAGGAAATACACATATTTAATTTTATCTGTTGGTTTTGCACATAATAAGCCATTTTCGTTGTTGTGTTGTTTATGTTTTGCAATAATGATTTAAGTCTCAAAATTGACGTTAGGAAATACACATATTTAATTTTATCTGTTGGTTTTGCACATAATAATCCATTTTCGTTGTTGTGTTGTTTATGTTTTGCAATAATGATTTAAGTCTCAAAATTGACGTTAGGAAATACACATATTTAATTTTATCTGTTGGTTTTGCACATAATAATCCATTTTCGTTGTTGTGTTGTTTATGTTTTGCAATAATGATTTAAGTCTCAAAATTGACGTTAGGAAATACACATATTTAATTTTATCTGTTGGTTTTGCACATAATAATCCATTTTCGTTGTTGTGTTGTTTATGTTTTGCAATAATGATTTAAGTCTCAAAATTGACGTTAGGAAATACACATATTTAATTTTATCTGTTGGTTTTGCACATAATAAGCCATTTTCGTTGTTGTGTTGTTTATGTTTTGCAATAATGATTTATGTCTCAAAATTGACGTTAGGAAATACACATATTTAATTTTATCTGTTGGTTTTGCACATAATAATCCATTTTCGTTGTTGTGTTGTTTATGTTTTGCAATAATGATTTAAGTCTCAAAATTGACGTTAGGAAATACACATATTTAATTTTATCTGTTGGTTTTGCACATAATAATCCATTTTCGTTGTTGTGTTGTTTATGTTTTGCAATAATGATTTAAGTCTCAAAATTGACGTTAGGAAATACACATATTTAATTTTATCTGTTGGTTTTGCACATAATAATCCATTTTCGTTGTTGTGTTGTTTATGTTTTGCAATAATGATTTATGTCTCAAAATTGACGTTAGGAAATACACATATTTAATTTTATCTGTTGGTTTTGCACATAATAATCCATTTTCGTTGTTGTGTTGTTTATGTTTTGCAATAATGATTTAAGTCTCAAAATTGACGTTAGGAAATACACATATTTAATTTTATCTGTTGGTTTTGCACATAATAATCCATTTTCGTTGTTGTGTTGTTTATGTTTTGCAATAATGATTTAAGTCTCAAAATTGACGTTAGGAAATACACATATTTAATTTTATCTGTTGGTTTTGCACATAATAATCCATTTTCGTTGTTGTGTTGTTTATGTTTTGCAATAATGATTTAAGTCTCAAAATTGACGTTAGGAAATACACATATTTAATTTTATCTGTTGGTTTTGCACAAAATAAGCCATTTTCGTTGTTGTGTTGTTTATGTTTTGCAATAATGATTTATGTCTCAAAATTGACGTTAGGAAATACACATATTTAATTTTATCTGTTGGTTTTGCACATAATAATCCATTTTCGTTGTTGTGTTGTTTATGTTTTGCAATAATGATTTAAGTCTCAAAATTGACGTTAGGAAATACACATATTTAATTTTATCTGTTGGTTTTGCACATAATAATCCATTTTCGTTGTTGTGTTGTTTATGTTTTGCAATAATGATTTAAGTCTCAAAATTGACGTTAGGAAATGCACATATTTAATTTTATCTGTTGGTTTTGCACATAATAAGCCATTTTCGTTGTTGTTGTTGTGTTGTTTATGTTTTGCAATATTGATTTATGTCTCAAAATTGACGTTAGGAAATACACATTTAATTTTATGTTGGTTTTGCACATAATGAAGGAGCCATTTTGGTTGTTGTTGTCTTGTTTTGTTTTGCAATAATGATTTGTCTCAAAATACGTTAGCATACGACGTGTGTATTTTTCAAAGTGCGCTGTGGCTGTTTTTAACAAAATTATTCGTCTTGCAAAAGCGGAGTGAAACTGAACTCAGTGCGTTCGGCTTCAATTGGTTAACCTCGGCTAACAACTAATAAGATATTCGATTTAGAATTGTTCAAAAAATAACGCTACGTTAAAATTTTACACCAATTTGTCTACACTGTCTTTATTATAAACACAAATTGGGGGTCTTGCCTAGTTTACAACCAGCACCCTTATTCCGTAACTTTTAACAACAAATTTAAATGAGGATAATTTTGCAAGATAGTATTTAAATCTTTTGATCTTAAGTTTGCTAATTCCTAATGTTTAGCTTTGTAAAATGTGTGAGTAGATTTTGCGTCGTTTAATTTTATCTTCCATTCCCTGTCCCAACTGAGTATCTGATCACTGGCTTGCTGAAGTTTATTTGTCGTGGCTTCTATGTCTTTATCAACTGCTAGGATTGCAGTGTCATTTGCGAACGTGTCACAGTTTTAAGAATTACAGCTGATCTGCCAGAATTGGCAGATCAGCTGTACAGAGCAAATAGAGGATCGGTCCAAGGACGCTGCCCTGCGGTACTCCAGCTCTGATATCCTTTATCTCCGAATACTCATCTTCTTGTTTTGTTCCAAATAATGGATTGGAAATGTATGATTTCAGTAGTTTAGCGTATTGTTGTGGTACCAATTTATTTAATTTGTACACGAGACCTTTGTGCCAAACCTTATCGAAGGCCTAGGCCACATCTAAACAGAAAGCTGACCAGGCTTGTTTGTTTTCTAACGCTTTCTCTACGACATTAGTGATTTAATATAACTATTTTATTCTAAAGGCCTCCCTCATTCATTCGATAGGTTAACATTACAATACCTTTCCTCGGTAGTTTCTTTAGGATTTCGCCTGTAAGTAGATCAAAACCTGGCGCTTTTTTGGGGCTGAGGTTGATTTTGATTTCATTTGCAGCCTCTTTTGGCGTGAATTGGTAGTATTGCTTCATTTTCCTGATTCTTCCAACTTAAAACAATATTTTTTCTGTTATTCTTTCCTGCTTCATAAACCTTTCAAAAAAACGCTGCGTTTATTAGAATTGATTAATGTCAGTTCAACATTTACTTTGTGATAGTCAAGTACGTACATTTATTATCGTTTCCTGGTGAGAGAGAATATACCACACTTGCATTGATCGGACCGAAGATTTTTGTTGTGATTAGCATACAACACTTTCATCCTTTATACAATTAATATATGAGCTGGTCTCGTGAATTACTACAGATCACGTGTAAATATATGTAGTGTGATCAAACTTCCTGGGTCAATATAATTTTATAACTATGCTATAATAGAAATTATAGTGGTTATCGTGTTACAGTCTTGGTTTTATTATTATAGTGTATGGACAGTTGTGTAAATGAATACACATATCGGTTTCATACCGGTAATTTATACTTTTGTGGAGTTCGATAGAGATACAGTAGAAGAGAGTATTGTTGAAATGGAACTAATGGTCTATTAAGACCCTTGAAGATTTTTAATTTAAGCGATTCTTTCCTCTTTGAGCCGCCTGTGCCACAAATAATCATCTAGAAATAAATACGTAGAATACAAGAAGTGTCAATTTAATAAACAACCTTCCGCGTTTAAATTGAGGTTATGTGCTATGCTATAAACAAGTCGGTTGTTACCCGTATCCAAGTACACATTTATGGGTCTATTCTGTGTCGCTGTCGTAAAATCGTAAAATTTTAAGATACGAGTTAATTGTGGAGTTATAGATTTACGATAATGTCAATTCTAAGCAAACCTCTATAACCTTGATCGTAGGAAAATATGGTTACGATAAGCAACTATGATGCAACTTCACACATATTGTAATATACTATTTGACAACAGTGCAAAAGCGGTAAAAAATCCCAAACTTAAATCGTAGAGCCTCGGTATTAGCGCGAAAAGAACGCCCGAACTCAGTTCGTATAGATCAGTCAAGGGGTTTATTTTTGTGATTATTAATTTTCAAAAGAATATTTTTTGGTTTTATCAAGTCTGTGTAAGTGGTTGCCATATAAAGCTTTTAGTGGGTCAAAAAAGTTGATGCGACAGTTCGATGGCATGTCCATCCGGAGCTTACTATGATCGATGTTTGAAGGTAACGAAGAAGTCTATCAAGGTCGTCGACAATGACCGGAGGGTGTTGCCGAAGAAGTCTTTCAAGGTCGTCGACAATGACCAGAGGGTGGTTGCTGAAGGAGTCTTTGAAATGTTTGAGAGTGTGGTGTTTGGGGTTGCCGAACAAGTCGTCCGGGGGTGGTGAACATTTCAAAGACTTCTTCAGCAACCACTACGACCACCGACTTCTTCGGCAACCCCTCTGTTGAAAAACTACCCCACCCCCAGCAAACATTTCAAAAACTCCTTCGGCAACCACCCCCTTTCGGTGTCGTAGGTGTGAGAAGTCTTTGAAATGTCCGAGACTTTGAAGGGTGGGGGTTAATAATAGTCCAATTATTAAATTCAGCTCCATATTATCACTTAAAACCGCTTAAAATCATCTTACGAGGTTTGTTCGATAACGTCAAGGGCACTCGTAAAATATTTTTAATTATTTCCGATATCGCAAATACTTACGATGTCGTAGATGCGCACGGAATAGCAGATATCGTAAATAATCAAGGTTACGATTTTACGTTTTACACACTAACTACTAAATACTATCTACTACGTTCATTGTAAACGCGGACTAAGACCGATACCATTACGAGGCAGTTTTGAATATCGACAAAAGAGCCAAAGTAATTACTTGACCACAAATTTGTGGGCTTTATAAGTGATCGTGTTGCAAAACAGGAACTGTACAAAATCCATTGTTGCGATCAATTTAAATAACGAACAATTTGCAGCAATTCCCATCATAATCAAACACACCCAGCAAGTGGCTTCTTTTAGAGTCTCGATTTGTATGTAAAATGCTAATGTAAAAGTTTGTATCAGCTACAGGTTTTTACTAATGCAGAGGCCTCTTGTAGTACGCATTATTATCGAACGTGTGAACCAAGTTTTAATTAAATTGTTGAATATTAGAAAACGAGGACGCGGCTATAACGAAAGAGACGGCTACAGTGGAGACAAAATGCGTTGTTCGTAGCAAATTATTAATTATGGTGGTTGTCGAGATTTAATATGATTTTAATTATGAACCATGTTGAATGTATTGGCCTGTGGTAATTGACGACTCCAGCAAAAACGCCATTTTGATATTAAAATGAAGTGTTTCTGGAGAAACAGACCATCATGTAATGTATATTTTTCGATCCTTTATTGATAAGAAAAATGAAGAAGTTTGATTTTTGATGTAGAACTAAACGTATAAGCTATTTTTGCCCCAATTATACAGGGTACTTAAAAAATGGCAGATCAACGCCATACTAAACTATCCAGTAGCACCCTCTGAGTATTAAAAAAATGTTAGAAAAATTCTACCTCATGAGTTCCAGAAAATATAGAGGTTTTAATTTACGCTAGATGTGGCAACTATGTGCTGATGCTGCTGACGAGCACTCGAATTAAAGGGTTAAAATTGTGTTATTATATTTAGTAGGCGTCCAAGTTAACAAGACACTTTACTGATGTCATGATATACCTAGTGTGTTAGATTTAGAAGGAAAAATAAATAATTGCTACAATACATAAAAGATGTTACATCTGTCAAATGCCAAATGCATATCTCTGTATTCTCCGGCTGAATACATTTTCGTTTGTTGATTAAAGTACGAGGATAATGACGTTCTGAATGACAGGTTGGAATTTTGATGTCAAGTGACTTATTCAATCAAATTTCATAGGTAGCTTAAAATGTAATACCTAACTTATCAAAATAATCGCTTGATTGCCAAATCATTATTATAATATTTTTTTTGCAAAACATGAAAAATAAAATTCCTTCACAAACGGATTTTTTCTCTAATTTACATAAAAATTATTATTGCAACACCGCAACACCGTTTCCGGCACGTTACGCAGATCAAAGTCCACCCCGCCCGAATTGTATAATCGGAAAATAAATCTGCAATAGTCAGCAATCAACGGTGTTTTCCCATCCGTAACCAAGTACGCAGTAGCTTTCCAGAGCATTGCTAATTTCCCTGGAACCTCCTGATCACTTGTAACGGTGGTATGTATTTTGCTTAAAGTTCTTAATGGGTCTTGGATCGACGATGATGTCGTCCAAGGATCTTCGAAGAAACGACCCAAAAATTGAACATATTGGCCACGCTTCCGGATCTCAATTTTCAACGTGAGTCCGAAATCTCTTGCCGTGGCCTCCAAAACCTTCGCATCGGCGATAACTACGCCATCGTCTCCATACAACAATCCCATCAACGCTAAACATTCCCTTGGTGAATAAACCTGTTTACGCAACGCGCAGAAAACGATAAAGGCACATATCAACGTATTACCATCAGTCGTGAATGGACTACCACTTTTGCGTGAATACCTAGTTTCGTAGCGTAACCCATGGCCTGTTACTCCCTGAGCATTATGTTCCGCATGTAGCAGATCAACCAGCTCGGGAGAACACCCATAGTATCTAAAATACGCTGCGTCTTGGATATTCTGTATCAACCACCGTGATATAGTTCCATCCAGCCGTGTGTAATCTGTAACCAATAATTCGTCACTACGCGAGGCTAAATCCATTATCTTCTCTTCTATCAACTGAGGTGTCTTCCCTGGCATAAACCATGGGAAATTTTTCAACACCTCCTCCTTAAAGGGATATGTGTACCGTGTTAGCTGTATAGTATGATTCGTTGGTACCGTGGATATATTGCGCGGATCCGTATATTTCTGATAACCCTCTTTCTTCTGGAACGCCTTGGCCATGATCTTCTTTTTAATCGTAAGCCAAAACCGTTCCTTTTCAACTCGAACACGTTGTAACCTCTCTGATTGTTTTTCCATTACCTCGTCACAGGACCAAGGAACGCCCTCATGACGGGGTATGAAATCCAAAAATTCACGAGCCAATATGCGGTATCGTGAAGGTGGAACGACATTATTTCGCATTCGCTCCACCCGACCAAGAACACAAGCATTATCGTTATTGTACGAATCACCTGGGAAAACACCGGTTGCCAAGATTTGCGGCCCGACCGATCTCGCATATACTTTGCAATCTTCCGTTATTAACGGATACAAAGTCTGATAATGCGATGGCGCCCCACAATTCAAAACCGTAGGAGCCGTGGTCTTAATTTTTCCCCCAGATAACAAGAAATCGAACAACAATGCTGCTGCCATATGTTCCTGTCCCGACATCCACTCATTGTTCTCTGAAAACTTCCTCAAATACCGTTCTATATCTGATATGTTTTTATTTTTCGAATGCTCATGCCGGATAACAATAGCATCAAACAGTTGGGCAGGTATAGTCACAGAATAACTACTACCTTCGCGAGCAATTGAAACATCGCGCTCCCCATTATCCTTCTGATGTACTAACTGGTTCCACCCATTGGCTGAAATCCGCCGCCTAACCAGCGGATTTCGAGGAACCAATATGGAAAATGGTGCTGGGACCCAACTGACTGGAGTAAGTTGAACAACTCTACGTGTGGGCAAACTCGTCAACTTCTGATCTACAGCGACGATCCAAACCCCACACATCGAATCTACAGTTAAGTAGTCATGGTCAAAATCCCATAATTCATGCTCGTAATGTCCACCCTCCATTCACGACCATTTGTACCTTATTATTAACGAACGAGTAACTGGCTTCCGCATCAGTGCCTCCTGCTGTTGTGGGCACAAACGTGTATAAGCAAATTGGTTTGCCATAACTCAGCCAATAACCTAAGTACGCATAATAATCTAAAACTGGATGGTGTAGTATTGCGCTGATCCGTCATTTTTTAAGCACCCTGTATATATATTTTTTAAATGTATGATATTCTTTATAAAAATAACACAAAATAACAGAATTCATTTATACTTTTCAAAAAAATATTAAATGTTACAGTATTTTGATGTGTTCCAATTTTGGAACACTGGGCATACAGTAAGGTATAATTGGAAATAAAACGTTTGCAAATACACTGGCTGGCAAAAAAATATGTTGTGAAAACTTTTTAAACAAGTGCAGCTGAATCTTGTGTATTTTTGGGTGCTGAAACCGTATTTGGCATCAGTTTTTTTTTGTATCACCTACAGTTCTCTCACAGTATAATCTCGATTGTACAAAATGACATCCGGCTCGTGGGACCAAATGTTATTTGAATTCGATATAGTGGACTGTATTAAACATTGTACTGGTCAAAAATTGTTATTTTATTGACGTTTTACAAAAAACATAGTTGCTATTATTTTTTAGATATGTTACCATGACAAATTGATTCCCCTAACCACTATGTACAAATATTCCTTACCATTATTTAAAAATGGGGCAAATAGGCGAGATTAAAAAATTAAGGCGATACTATGCTTTTGTTGAATTAAAGATTTTATTTAAATTAACACACCATATACCACTTCAATACATATATTTTAAGTATCTATTTTTTTGTATTTCCTTTCTCTTTGAAGCTTCTTATGTAGCTTTTCTTCGATGTGATGCATTTTGTTCTCGGTGAAGTGACCAGCAGTAACCACCTATTATGTTGACATTCCACCATCCCTGGTAACGTTTCTCACTTTGATGTCCTGGTGAAACCGCATCCCCTGCTCTTCACTCACATCACCCAAGTTGTCAGGAAAAAAGTCAAGGTGGTTTTGTAAGAAGTATACTTTAAGGCATCCCAGATTTTTGTACTTGTCATATTAGCTACCATAAGCACATAGTTTGGGTCTTTAACATTGCCCAAAAACTTAGTCACAACTTGCTAAGATGATATCCAAGCCTTCTTCTCCTTTGTAGTCATTTTCTTTCAAAATAGTGACCGAATATCATTCTACGAGTCAGGCCCAACGAAAACCCCTTCTCTAAGTTTGGTTTCTGATGAATGAAGAAACTTTTCACATAAATACTTATAACATTCACCATCTTTAGTCAAGGCTTTTAATAATTGTTTCGTTTAATGTGAAAAGATGGTAGAAGAACTTTTTTTAGATCTATTAAAGTTTTATACAAAATGTTCTTCTCTCCGAGTGTTAAGGTTTTTCTTGCAGGCCAATGTTTTGTGGACCAGTGTCGATCTCTTGCTCTGCTGTCCCACTCACATATAAAACATGAAAATTTAGTAAATCCCTTTTGTTGGCCAAGGAGCATGCAAACAACTTTCAAATCTCCACATATCCAATCTTGAGCAGGATAGTAAATTTTCTTTAAAATCATGTCTAGATTTTCCAAGTTTCCTTCATATGGACTGATTGAGCCAGAGGGAGTAAAGCACAAGTATTACCATTGATTTACTGTATGTTTTAGTATATTAAAATGTACAGATATTAGATAAAAAAATTAATTTCTCACATTCCGTTTATTTAACTTAAAAAAGCTGGTGAGTAATACGACTTTTTTATTATCGGACTATGTTAGTTGTTGTCGAGATTCAATATGATTTTTATTATGATCCATGTTGAATGTATTGGTCTTTGGTAATCGTATGAAGACTCTAGCAAAAACGCCATTTTGATGTTAGAATGGAGTGTTTTTGGGAAAACAGTACCATCATGTAATGTATATTTTTCGATCCTTTATTGATAAGGAAAACGACGAAGTTTGATTTTTGATGTAGAACTGCGTTTAACACATTTTTCCCTGACTTTATTAATATTTTTTAAATATATGACATTCTTTATAAAAATAACACAGATTAATAGAACTCTTTTATATTTATATGGATCCGATCATATGTTAGTGACGCTGGAATTCGACTGCCAATTTCTTCAGAGGATTTTGGCCTTCCTCCTCCCACAACGGTAGTTCCGTAATATGGACTTGGACTATGTTTCGAGGAGCTTGGCCAATTGGGTGTACTGTATTGCTCTTACAGTAAGAACTTGGTTATCATTCCAAGCATAGTTTTTGATATCCGTACAAAAGGTGTGGTGATCCTTTCTTCCCCCCCCCCCATAGTTTTCACATTTTTTGGTTCGTCTCACTTTTGGTATGGGCACAACTAACGCCGTTTTCCAACTTTCAGGAAAAACACCGGTCAGTAGCAATTCATTTATTATGTCTCTTGGTGTTTCCAATTAGAGGTGGTGCATCTCGAATAACCTGTATAGATACATCGTCCGTACCACCTCCAATATTTATATTTTGCATTATTTTACTAATATTGTCTAGCGTCACATAAAATAAACGTTCCCTTGGTATTTTTCTATATTACTTTTTGGGAAATCCATTTTTCCTAACTTTTTTTTAAGTTTGTGGGCACTGGCGTAATGAAAGATATCTGCATTTGATAAAATTCCATTTAACTTGAATATAATTCTCTTTCAAGTGCTAGAAAGCTTTCTGCAATCACTTGGAATGATTAAGCGTTGTATTTCTAGAATACTAGGATTTTTCGCTAAAAAACTTTATAGTCTTGGATATGAAAAAAAACATGGTTTTGGTTCATCCGATATTTTTCATTTGAATCTTTTCCCCCCCCAGAATACTATAGGCGAGCCGTTGTAGAAGCTAAAGATAATGCGAAATTATTTTAAAAATATGTGGATTAAGCAAAACCATTAATCGATTGAGGGAAAATTAATTTTTAATTGTTTATTACCATGAAAACGTTATTTCTGTATTGCCTTTTTTTTCATGTCCATAATAGAATGTTTACTTTTTTTACTTACAATGTATATAACATATAACTTTGGTATGTACCGCCCCTTAGATAATAGTTATTTATGTATCAAGGCCAAAACGTGTAACGTTTTCGGCCACGTCTGGTTTGCTGGCTAAGACGTAGTCGAAGCAAAAAACAGCAAGGACGAAAAAGTACGTTTTGGCCCGAGGTGCATATTACATTTTATGTGCGATCGAATTAAAAACAATTTAAATTTCTAGTATTTTTCAAAAATATAGGTTAGAAACTACGTGACATTCTGTCACTGACAGATGACGGTGTATGCTGTTAGCGGTGGAAACGTACTCGCATAATTCTGCACATAATAATTTATATAACCTTTTTTGTGCGATCGTAATGTTTTATTCATAAATTTAAACATTGATTAATTATTAATTACATAACGTGTACCACATCATATATTTATTTATTAATACATAGTACAATTGTTTATTAATACATTGTACAATTGACAGCAATAGAACAGTTAGTACAATTATACAAAATCAACACGAAAATATTAGGTTATAAACTACCTGACAGTTAACAACCTAAAGACCTCTACGTCACTACCCTTAGCGGGGATCTCAGCGAGCTTATATTCAGACACGCACGTGCGATTTCCGTTCTGCTTAATGCAAATGATCTTTTTCGTACGCTGTAGAGACCGAAAAAACTTTTTCGGCAGTTGCTAAGGATAGGGCCGGAAATGCAGTACTTTATGGCTGCTAACGCGTCCGTCAAACAGCTGTTTCTAGTACGATCGCACAAAAAATATTTTACATATCTCCTGCAAATTTCATTAAAGAATCTTCTCCAGTTATCGAGAAATCATTAATTTTACTTGTTTACTTCAAATGTATATAACTTTTTTTATTCCGCCACAGAGGGACGTCTGACGGGTAGGCGATGACTTTTGCATATACTATTCTCAAAATTTCTGGAATAAGGCATTGTACATATCCCTTGCAAATATATAAATAAAAGATCCCTTAATTTTCAATAAGGAATCACCTCTCGATTTTTTCGCATTTTTTACGAAACACCCTGTAGAATAGTTGCTCTAAATCGTTATCATTTTGACCCAGTTTGCTAGCTCAGTATCTCTTACCGTTTACGAGATCCCAATGCTGTTCACTATAACTGGGACATCCTGTATATGAAGGGATACATATTTTTTGCTTAACGCAATATATTTAGGTCCTAAACATTAGATTTTTGCAAAAATTTGCGAAGCCATAACTTGTGAGACACACTGTATCCTGTATTATAAATCAAAACGCATTTACAAGTTTTACCTTCATGTTTTTATTTGTACTCGTTAATGCTGGTTGTCAAATGCATACCACGGCTACCATTTTGTCGTAAATAAAAAATCTGCTTATACAAATGTTTAAAAAAGACCGTACCTTTAGATAGGTATTGTTAGTGGCACGAAGCAGCCCTGTTGATAATTTATTTAGTAATTGCGCAGCCCTACAACGAGATACCAATAATTAAATATAAGCGTTTGTGTGAATTGGTAAATTTTAGGTTATGTTTTAATGAGTACGGCTAAAGAACTATAAAATTGTAACAGCTTATAGCTAATAATTTACAAAGTGGAAATAAACTTACTTACAATGTTTTTTGTTGATGTTTTCTTCTATTTGCACCAAAATGAAAATGATTAACAGCCGACGTTCACTAACACCGCACTGGACTGACGTAGTCGGGAGTGTGTGTGGAGCGCTTTAGACCGGCCACGTCTCCGTTCAACCCCTAGTCTAGTGTGTTTCCTGGTTACTACCAACTTAAATTTTGTTTGAATCATGGTTTTAAAACCTCCGTAACTTTATGGTTTGAGGTGTTTTTGGAAAAATATTCGCGGAATAATTGCTTGCTTGATGCGTCATTTTATTTAATACCGAACTTTACGTTCATGGAGACAATTTTAAGATTATTTAAAAAAAAATTATTTCCCTATATTTTGGGTTAGAATATCTTTTTCAGTAAAATTAGATATTCGATGAACAATGCGCTGTTTTGGTAATTGTAAAAATGCCTTTTCCAGTTTTTAATATCTATTTAACACAACACATTAGGTGATACATTTTCTACACTATGTTGCCAACACATTTTATTAAACCAAAAGTAACCATCTTTTTTGTTGGCTTATTTTTTTGTAAAATTATGAATAATTTTACTTGTAAAAGTATGTCTTTAGGGCATAGTGTGCGATTATCATTTTACTAATAATAATGAAAATTACTAATAGTGATTTTATACTTGGATGATGACAACTACCACCAGGATTGACATAGAACTTCTATGTCAATCCTATTCTATGATAGAAGCAATGCTCTGCGATAAACATATTACCTAGATATGAACAAATTTTGGAGTCTGTTGTCAAACGACAAATATTACAGTTTATAGAAGACAACAATATACTATCAGACACTCAATCCGGCTTCAGAGCCAAACATTCATGTGAAACATCATTAAATCTTGTGCTAGCTGATTGGAAGCAACAAATTGAAAATAACAAATACATTGTGGGGGTATTTTTAGACTTTAAAAGAGCATTTGAAACCATAGATAGAAATAGGCTGATTAAAAAACTGGAACAATATGGCATACGAGGAATCGAAAACAGGTGGTTTGAAAGTTATCTAACAACTCGCTATCAAAAAACTAAATTTAACAATATAGAATCAGAAAAAATTATCAGCACACTAGGTGTACGACAAGGTTCAGTTTTGGGTCCTTTACTTTTTGTGCTGTACTTAAATGATTTGGAATACAATATAAAAAACTGTAGTGTAAATCTCTTTGCAGATGACACATTAATCACAGCTTCTGATAGCAACCTAGAGTCGGCTATTAATAGGATAAATAATAACCTACACGTTGTATCAGAATGGTTAAAAGTTAACTAATTAAAATTAAATACAGACAAAACCAAATTTATGATAATAGGAAACAGGCCAATACCAAATGATGTAAGCATTAAAGTTAAAATAGATAATGAAGAACTTGAATGTGTTTCGCAAATTAAATATCTTGGCGTTATGATAGACAATAAACTTAAGTTTAACAGCAATGTGGATTACATTGTGAAAAAAGTTGCGAAAAAAATTAGTTTTCTAGGTAGGTTGACAAACAAGCTAAGCCTCTCAGCAAAAATTACAGTATATAGGTCACTAATTGCTCCACACTTCGATTACTGTGCGAGTATTTTGTTCTTATGCAACAAATGCGACTTAAATAAATTGCAGAAACAATAAAACAGAGGAATGCGTGTTATTTTAAAATGCTCGAGATACACTAAAATAAGCGAAATGCTTAATACCTTAAAGTGGTTAAGTATACGTCAACAAATTACTTTTAATTGCTTTTTTTTAATATACAAGGCAATAAATAATTTTTTACCACGTTACATGACTAAAAATTTAATACAAAACTGCAACATTCACGAATACCAGACCAGGAACAAAGACGACTTTAGACTACCAAAACTAACGAAAACAAATACACAGAACGCCTTGTACTACAAAGGGCTCAAGATTTTTAATGAATTACCTGTGGAAATTAAACAAACAACTTCCATATCAAATTTTAAAAAACTATGTTTCGAATATGTGAAAAATAATGTTAAGATTTAATTGTTAAGAAAATATGTACAAATAAATATAAGCAGCATTAAGATAATGTAAAATTAGCTAAAAGCTAAATAAAGATTTCTTATTATTATTATTTTTTTTTTTTTTTGTTTGTTTTGTTGGTTCCTATGTCGTCCGCCGGACCCTCTCCTTCGGTGTTGTTCATGACGACTTCCACTGTGAATTGTATGACAATTTTTGACATTGGTAAAAAATTTTCGATTTCCACGACCCTCTATTTGCTTCAATAACGATTAGAAAAAAATGTCGAATATCTCGAAAAGTATGAGTTTTGGGTATGGGACACACTTAACAAAAAATGAAGCTCTCTTAAAGACGAACTCGATGACATAAGAAAATACAGGGGTTTTCATTTGAAAAAATCGAGTTAGTTGGGAGCTTCTGAAAATAATGGAAGTTGCCACCTATTTATGAACACCCTGTATGCGTGATGATTCAAACTTTTTCATATCGAGCGAATAGAGCAATGTTTTCTGCATGTCTTAACAAATAACAACTCTGTGCTTCAATAAATAACTTCAGGATTTTTTTTTAAATAAAGACTTAAAAGCAAGAATATTTTGGAAAAAACAAAATATTGACAAGACCGCATAAAAGCCTCTGGTATTTTATATTGATGCAAAGTTAAAATAAAGGCGGTCAAAAATATGTTTTCTTTGTAGCATTATAATATTTTCAAATATTTAAAGTGTTTATCTCAACAACAAATTGAATAAGTGTACATGTATTTGTAAATAAATTTAAATATATTTTTCTAAGTGTTAACAAATGTAAACAACTTTTCTAGTACATTTAATTATTTTGTATTTATAAAAATGTATTTTTTTTTTTTTTCGAGCAATTTACTATTTGAGCAATTGTATTCGAGCAATTTTCCGCACCCCGTATGGATAAAACTGCAACTCCTCAAAAGATTTTTTGATATGCCACAGAGTTAATACTCAAAACATACATTAATTTATTAGGCAATAAAAACTTGTAAACACGATGTCTTTGAATTTTGCAAGGATGTTAAACAAATTTTTGAAAGCGGTCGTTTTCGGTTAAGTCTTTCGTAACGACCAATTAAAAGAAAAAAACAATCCCAGAGAAATTAAATAACATCGCGTGTCATTAACGTCCCAAAAAAAGGCCTCTTAACGCCACTTGCCAAACACTAAACTGGTCTAATTACATATTAAGTAACATCCCATTATGGCAACAAAGAATTACACATAATAATTACCCGCGTAGAACTGGAAGACGAAATAAAATGTGAACAACAAAAGGAAGCGCCATTGTAGGCAGCAGTTGACACGGCAAAATTAGTTTTATTCACCGGCGGTAAAAGTAATTTTTCTGTGTTAAGTGAATGTAAAAGCATTTCCATAGAGTCTAAGAGTGAATCTTCTTCAAAGTAGGGGGGTCGCCTCTATTTATACTATGTGGGATAATGCACAAGTATCATTTGATCATAGTTCTTAGTGTACCAGCACAAGATGAAACCATTTGTGGTATGTACCGTAACAATAATCTTTTTATTTTGCTAATGTTGAACGTGATGCGGTCTGTTGCACGCTCCGGGATAACCAGACGATTTAAGTCTTGAACGCCAGACAGAACGGCGACTGATACCTCCGTGGATACCCCAACGTACAGTGCGCTAAGTGTTAGAGAAATTTTCAGTGATTAAAGTCGATTAGATTATTTTAAAAACCGCTCCACATACTTCGCAGGAATTATGTTTGCATGAAAATTAACTAAACAGTGTTTAGAGCAGACTCAATCATAACAAAACCGCTATAGACTCCGGAAAAGAATATTTTGACTACGTTTTTCGTGTTCTGGCCCCATTAAATTACATAAAAAACGCTAATATTTCCTGAAGATAATGTTTTCAGTAGTAGTGCATTGAAAATTATCGGTAATTTTTGGTAAATATGCTCGAATGCAAGTTGAGCTGAAAAAAACACGAATGCACGAAGTGCGCAAGTGATTTTTTCTGATTCAACTTGCACCAGTGGAGATTTGCCAAAAATTATAGATTATTTGCAATGCGCGAGTTATATTTTGTCAGAAAATTTCCTTCGCCTAGCCTACCTGTCAAATTAAATGTATGTTATGTCAAATTTTACAAGTACTCTCAGAGTGGTGCGTAAGGGGTGTGGTATAATCCATATTAAAGTAACGCTACTGATCGCCGAAATTCGTCAAAAAATTATCAAGACCAAAATATTTAATTTCCTCTCGAAATTTATATTTTCGACCGATAACAAGCCCAGATTTCTTAGAAGCGACCAATAAACGCATGAAAATCTGAACTGCGAAAAGGATATTATCAGTGTATGATTATGTTTACTGGTCGTTTCTAGGAAATCTGAGTTTCTGATTGGTCGAAAATATAGATTCGGAAAAGAAATTAAATATTTGGGTCTTGATAATTCTTGACGAATTTCGGCGACCAGTAGCGTTATTTGCGCAAATTTGACGGGGAGATCGAGATCTAACAAGGGAATGTAAAATATTACCTTGTAATAATGCTCCTATTGGTAGTCTCTAGAAGATTTATGATTAGTGATTGGTTGAAAACGCAAATTTGACAGGTGAAGGAAATTTTCACGGACATTTTTAGTGATCCGGGCAGTATAAATTGCAGAAAACCCGCAATAAAGTCCTTGAAAATCGTGTTCATACAAATTAATACCGAAAACTTGAAGCTAATAATAATTGTTTCGTTTGCATTTGAATATAATTTTCACGTGAATTTGTTATTTTATATCGACTTGTACGCTAGTGATGTTATTTTTGGCGTAAACGATGCGAATTAATTGCTAATGCTGTTTATTTACTTGGGGTATTATGTATGGACCTCCTGGCGTAGTGGTTGTTTTGTAAATTGAAGTTAAATTCAGAGTGGAAATTTGTTGTTTTCGTGGGAACGGAAGTCGGTTGTAAATTTTGTTATGTTACGTGCTGAGAACTTGTGCGAAAATTCCTGGCGTTGTTAATTTTGTTTTGTTGTTTTTTTTTCGTGATATTTGAGTTTGCTTCCAGTACATTTTGTTGATGTTCGTTTTGGATGTATTTTAATTACCAAACTGTATAGCGCGGTTGGTATAAATACTGAGCAATAATTGCCCAACACCGATTGACGTGCTTATAAATTGGGCAATTTTTTTTTTTAATATGATTTTTAGACCGAAAAACAAATTTGGCAAAGTGATATAATCGCTTTAAACTTTTCCTTATTTATGCTTTTGTATTCAATTATCTGATCATTAGGGCAAGTATTTGTTGTACAAATATTTTTTACTATTGCAAGCCTAAAAATAGCGTAGCAGTTTTGGATTATTGAGCAAGTAACAATCTTAAAATCAATTTCCTATTACAAAACGCCCAATTGGCAAGTTTTTCTGGAATATTTTCTATAACTGTTGGAAAATTCCCCAAGTTTTTTTTAAGTAAAATCGTTGCTCATTTCCGCCCGTGTCTTAATGTGCGGTTTGGTATTGCGATTTTTTAGTTCGCTCGACGTTTCACCTCCATTGCAAGGAAAATCTTCAGGATGTAACAGTTGCTTGGTTATCATTGTTTCTGCTGTGTATCGTTTATGATCAGTTTGTTTTTTTAAAGAAGGTTAATTAAAGCCAACAATTAATTGACGAGTTTCTTGATACACAGAAAAGTGTCTGTAAATTTTGCACTCAGAATTTCGTTTTTGATTACATACTCAGCATTTTGAGCTGCTAGTTTTGGTTTCGTTACCTTTCATGAATAAAAGATTTTTACTCACAATCGTGAAGTTATGTGTGCATTTGTACCCTTTAAAACAGTCGGGAAACGACCCATTCCCGGCTAGCTGGGAAAGTGACAGATAAACTAGCCGGGAATGATCATTCCCGGCTAGTTTATCTGTCACTTTCCTATCCAGCAAATGTCACTGTCATTTTTGCAAATCAGATTGCATTAAAACATGATTTTTAAAATAAATAAAGAACAAACAACTCGTATTTATGGAGGCTTTATTTTGTTTAGCTAATTCAGAAAAATACGCAAAGAGTACCGTTTCAGAGATATGGTGCACACCTTTAGTCACGCACCATTTACTGTATACTTCGTAATGTTTTCGTATCTCGCCCTGCTTTTTTTTGGAATCATGCCTTCAGTAGCTTTTTCTGCAGCTTCTCGCAGTTCTGGTGGAGTATATTCAAATTCATTATCGGACATAATATTTGTAAAAATACTGAGACAATTGCTAAAAATGCCGTATAAACTGACAAAATAAGTATCTATCTGTCAGAATCAACAAACTTGTTATATTTCCTAGCAACGACAACAAACTTGTTATATTCCCTAACAACGGTCTCGCAGATCTTTTTGTTGAAATAATTTATCAAATTATGATAAAAATTAATATTATTTGACACTTATCTAGAGTTACTAACCGATTGTGAGTAAAATAGTATACATACCTCACGGGAAGGTTCATTACAGCCTCGTGCTATATATGCCTCGGCGCTTGGCGTCTCGGGCATCTAACCTAGCACTCGGCTGTAATGATCCACTTCCCCGCTCGGTATGTAATATACTATATCCTCAGGTTTTTTTTTAACGAATGGTAGTAAAATTCACAATTTGTTTAGCTGTTAAAGGTTGCTGAAATCTGTTTTTCGTTCTAAAAGTGTTAAATTTTTAATCTTTTTTGGCGTTAAAAAAGTTGTCAAATATAATTTTAACTGCAAAAATCTAGATTACAATAACTTTTGGAGTTTTAAGTTGTTTTTTGTCTGTGTATTTCACGTTTATTGCTTGTATGAATTTATTTTGTAAATACCGCAAACTTGAAAGAAATTAATACCCCAAAGGCACTATCCTGCGTTGTTTTAGTATCACTTTCTTTCCCAATTGTTGGTAATTATTATGCGCGTGTAGAGGCTCCCTGTGAGTTGGGTACTTGCTAGAGGGTCGAGAAAGGCAATTTTTATCATATTTACAAAAGTAATGCTTTGGCGAAATTATGATCAATGATTTCAAAACTCGATTTGAATTAAATTACATGGATTTTTGGTGTGTGGGTGGATTATTGACACCAAAACGAACAATCATAGACTTTTTTTTTAAATTTTAAATTCAGTGTAAGTTTTCCTAGTTAAAAAGGTATATTTTAATGTCACAAATATTCGCAGCTAAGAACCACTTGAATCAAGTTTCTGAAGTGTGATATTTTCTTCCGTTTTAAGATTCAAGCAGAGTTGTGCATGAATTTATTTTAATTAAAATCTAACAAAGCAACAATAAATGTACATATAAATAACACGTTTCTATAAGTAACAATTTATAAAATTAATATTGTGTGGAACCATCTTTTTGTTTTCGTTATTCAATTGTTTAAAACTCGGCTTTTTCATTGTTTTTTATTTTGCGAAAGCACTTACCACAGTTTTCTAAATAAATTCAGCACGTACTCACTTATAAATTGAACTAATTTTGTCCCATTTGCTTACAATAAGTTATTGTGTGTACAGAACGCGTTAAAAGTAAAAAGTTTCCAGTTTTTTTCGCACGTAAATTAAATCTTTACTATTTCTGTTTAAAATTCATCAAGATGAAACAATTAGCGCAGCTAATTACTTAAGAAATTAAGCGGTTTCACTTGTCTCACGCGGCGATCAGACGCTGGTCCTTATCTCTAATTTAAAAAAGTGCTTTAGAAACTTTTGATAGCGATCACGTTTTGCGCATTACGAACGTCGTTTTGTTGAACATATGTGCCGACCGGTAACACTATGTATGTATCTAAATTTGATCGTGATTTGGACTGGACGCGTTTCCGGGGTAATAAATACCATGTTTATCAACTGAAGATGTAATTTTTGAGACGTGTGTTTGGGAAGAGTTTTTAATTGGTCGTAGCGAGTTCTTTAAAAATTTTAATGTCTTGGTGCATGTGAGAATGGTACGAAGAATCGGTGATTTTTATGGGAAACTAATTATCAACGTTAAAATTTACATTCGAAAGAAAGTATTTTGTTTTGTTTTTTTTAATGAGGAACTGAGTTAAAACTTTTAATTGACGAAAATAATGAATGTGTGGTTCCTTAAAAGATTTTAATTGTTACTGTCCCTCTCACTATGGTTTAGCCAAGCGTCAGTAATTGTACCGTGTTATTCATTTAAAAGCAAATCAAATAATACTGCAGTGGAATAACAATTGATGCCAGGCGGGGTGTCACGGTGTAACACTTAAAAACATTTAATATCTCCTCCCCCACGTCACATTGAAAACGTTTTTTAGCAGTATCCTCATTTAATTTGTCACCGACTGAAAAATTGTCCACAAACGTCACATCTATAGGTTTTCTTAACAGTGTGTTTTCAAATAAGAACCTTACGTTCAATTTGTAGCAAAAAACGTTTTCCACAGACGTCACATTTATATGTTTTCTCAACAAAGTTCGTTTCACCGCGAGCATGGAAAAATTGGGACCGTGATTGTTTGGAAATTAATGTAAGAGCACTTTCACCAGTGAAGTATTAATTTTATCTAAATCTATCTACCACATACCTGGCACAATTAAAGCGCAAATGTCAAATAAATTAACGCGGTCAAGTATTTTCTATTTTCGCCTTTTGTTGTCTAAGCGTGTTTAGATACGTTACTGAAATTAATTTGCACCTGGACGGTATAAATTACATTTTTTATTATTGATAATGCAAGTTAAAATTAATGTGTCTCAAGGCTAATGACGTTTTTTGATAGAAAAAGGCTAGGTTTCACATAAAGTCATCGCCAACTAGGGTTTCCATTTAAAATAAAGCAATTTTACCCCATAACTCGAAAGTCAAGGTGGCTAAAAAAAAATTACTTTTGTTTTTAAATTAAGCATAAAAGTCTATATAAAAAACCTATATAACATTTTGTTCTAATTTAATAAATAAAGAAGTTATAGCAAATTTTCAAAAATGATGAAATTTTTATTTTCGTCTGTAATGCCAAAATGGAATCCGATGGAAAAAATCTGATTGCACAGGCGTTAGTTTCTCAAAAAAATTGCCCAAGGGGTCCTCATCAGATTTTCGCTATTGCGGTAACCGAGATACCCCGTAAAACATTCGAATTTGGTCCACCCTGTACGCGTCTTGACACAAACTGAACGATTGCGTGACTATAATTTTAAATTTCATCTTCCCTATCATGTCAAAAGCACACACAATCCATGTTGAAACCGAACAGTTTGGTTGCTTGTGTGCTTTCATCTATGTGACTCCGATTTGGTTTTGCCTATGTGAGCGCGGTTTAGCTATTCACGGACTAAACTGTTTTAGAACTGGTTAATTGCATGTCAGTTGCTAGCCTAATATACCGATTTGGGTCCAGGCACTTTTAAAACCGCATGAGTTAGTAAAGGCTTTTATCTCCAGAACGTTGTGGCAATTCCAAATTTGGAAAAAGATAGTGAATCCACTTAAACTTGCGCGCAGTTTTGCTAAATATCTTGCTCCTGTCTTTTTCGAGAAGCGAACGGTGGAAATTAAGTTGGAAAAGCCTGCGTGTTGTGTAGTACCCAATGCTGACTACAGTTTTTTGTGCTTATTTCATTATCATAATTTCATCAGCAAAGTTTTTTTTTGCTTAATTTGTTGATAAAATGACAAGATTTCCGCGAAACTAGAAACGAAATTCAATTAGATCGAACGTGAGACCACGGAGTTTGATGGAGAGATTAGCTTTAAATTAATTGTACAGAGATATTGGCATTTTTTCAATGTCTGACAATGTTTTCAACTCTTATTCTCTGCGCTTTCATCAGTTGTGATAGCAAAAAGCGATTTCTCGGGTATCGTCGTCATGCTTTTCGCAAAAATTCCCGTGTAAGATAATGAACTAAAGGTGTTAATGCACTTAGACATCAGGAAAGCACTTTGCAACTACAGTTAAAGTCAACTTGCAGTTTCTAGTTTCCAATAAAAAGTGAGACGTCTTCGGTCGGTGCATTACGTGACCTTGTGCTTGAGAATGTGTGTCGATTGCGTTTCTTTTCGGTGCGTGAGCGTTCGCGCTGGGTTCCAAACGAGGTTATTATTAGTTGAAAATCGAGTTGGAGTGTCACGTATTGGTTAGAAAATAGAGACGGTAATTGACCAAAATTTATGTTTAATTGTACGGCGAAACTTCGATTCGGTACAACGTGAATAAATATTAGCGTAATATTTTTTTTAAAATCGTTATTTATTAGTAAGCAGTCGTTGGAAAAAAATGTAAAAAGCATTTGGCTGATTTTAAAGTGTAATAATGCTTAAAATAAACTAACAGTAGTTCCTAATTTATTGAGGTCCTCTTTGTGGATTTTTTTTTTTCTGTTAATTTGTCATGGTCATTCTATTTTTACCCCAAAACAACATCTTCGTGGATTTTATTTCTTCTGATAATCCGCCATGGTCATCCTATTTTTACCTCAAAACAACCTCTTCGTGGATTCATTTTTCTTCTGATAATCCGCCATTGTCATTCTATTTATACCTCAAAACAACCTCTTCGTGAATTCATTTTTCTTCTGATAATCCGTCGTGGTCATTCTATCTTTACTCCAAAACAATGGCGCTAGAATTTTTTTGTCTTCATGAACACGAACCTTCTTGGTATGCGGAGAGCTCAACTATTTCCATTCCATCGACTTCTGTTCTCTGGTTTATTTATTATTATTATTTCCGCGTAGGTGGTCCCCTTTCGGATTCCTGTACTGCAACGTATTGGTCTATTATATCCTGTGGTGATAGCCCCTTAAAGAAATCCTGTGTTTTAGAGAAACTCCAGGACTTTCTTTGAGGGTGTTTTTCTTAACTCTTCTTTTCCATCTCCAGAAGTCTATGTCGATAGGGTGTGAATCCTTCACACTGGCATGTTACGCGAGGAAGAGTTTCTTCCTCACCACATCCTCTGAAAGTCCTATTAAGTAGAAGTGTTTGTTTAGACCACAGTGTCCTGTGGCTGCTCTGATGTCTGCTCTGCTCATCCAGAGCATTTCTTCTGTCTTTTCTTTAGAGACCATTGACAGGATAGCCTTGGAATGGGTTTGTCCTGCAACTTTTTTCCAATGAGCATTATGCCCTTGTATTAATATGTCATTAAGACACCGCTTGGCTGGTCCATAGGATGTACTAGCTGCGGGTTCTGGTCCGAAGAAAGGGTATCGCTGCCAATTTTGGCTGGAGATCTGCCTTCTCGTGCCCTGGTTATTAGTGTTCCCTAGGCACCACACTAGTTTAACATTATTCCTGCTTCCTAGCACGTTCATTGCCCTTATGCAGTTCAGAACAAGTCCTAAATTTACTTCCGACGAGCAATAAAAGCTACATTAAAAAAACTTCAACATCAAGGGTTTTATTTTTAAATAAAGTAACTATAAAAACTAGCGTTTTCTGAATCCATGGCATACTGTAACCATTTTTTACAAAAATTAATAAAGCACATCTTTTCTCCTCCTCAAGAGAATTTTAGTTAATTACTGTCCATGCCATTTTGGAGATGAGAAATTAAATGAGACCATCACAAGAGGAAGTGAAGTAAATCTATCAGTTGTTTCTCTCGGTAATGTTCATCCTTTTGAAAAATAACCCCATTTCAATAAATTTTTGGAACCCCCGCTGCAATTAATAATTAATCACGAACCTCATAACTTTTTATTACAGCTAATTATAAAATCAATACAGACCGATGAAAACGCTCTCCAATAACTTTCATATTTCTATTGAGAACTGAATTATCGGTTCCACTAATTGATCATATCCAGCACTAGCAAACACAATTAGTGATTCACAGCTGATGCGCTCTCAAACGTGCTAATAAATCGTTTTTTACATTCCCACCGTGTCAAATTATTACTTACGATTTATCAGTTGGTCCGTCTCAATTAAATGCACCTGTCGCCCATAAAATATCGCCGGCTAGAAAAGAGAAATTATGTACATTACTCGTTGTATGTTAAGCGTACGGATCTTGGAGGAGCCATTTACCATGCATTAATGTTTTATTTAAACATTTCACCACTCGGGCCGCGCACTTTCTTCATTTCACCCACATCAACCTGACCTAGACGCGGCTTCTTGATAAATTTGCAAGTCAAATCGGAATTATTCCTACTGGCGAACAGGAAGTAATTGGTGTCTTTTGCGGAGTTCATGATTTTTAATGGAACCAGAGAAGAATTGCTACTGATAACAAAGCAAGCTGTTAAAAATTTTGCTTAACAATGCGTTTTTGTTTTAAGGTTTAAAAATAAGCCATCCTATAGTTTTAAGAGTTCTCTGGCCATTTTAACAGTGAAGTTCGTCCTTATTTTTCAATTAAGCGTGTTTACTGGTTTCTCCGTGCCACTTAGTTCGGGGCATTAAGAGCATCTCGCTCAATACAAGCGAAACGCATCACATAAATAGTTGCAAATTATAGATTTGGTTTGAGATTTCCAATTTTCTATCAGAATTTTTGTATTCAAAATCTTTGTAGAGAAATTATTCCTTTTCTTCTGGCATTCAAACTTAAACGTTCTTTCACCACTGACTTCTATATTTTTTTAAAACTTATTTAGTCATGAGTCCTCTGTTAGGTGTAGGACTCTTGAGTTGTGTTGTGCTGACTTTTTTTCATGTTTTTCTGTCTTGTGCTAGCCTTTTTTATGTCTTTCCATTAGATGTTTCTATCCGTCGCTGCTTTTTTAACTTGGTCTTGCCAGGTTTTTCTCTTGTCTACTTCTTTTGTTTTTTCCCTGTGATCTTGCTTCATAGGCTTTCTGGTTAACATCTCTTTTTTCATCCTATAATTGTGAGCCAACCCTCCCAGCTGTCTTTCTTGTATTTTTGTTTCAACTAATTTTATCTTTAATTGTTCTCTATATGTTGCATTTCTGATTCTATCTTTTTTTGTTTTTCCTCATTTCTGCTGCACTCACTTGGCTACTATATTTATTTGTGAGTGTTCTCGTTTCACTTCCGTGTAAAAGTGCCTGAGTTACTACCTTTTTAACCACTTCCACTGTTGTTCGTTTGGGACTTCTCTATTTCAAAAAAATGTTCCTGAATTGTTTAATATTCTTCCCACATTTCCTGTCCTTTCGCTAATTTCCTTGTCCATTCCTCCTTTTTTCTCCACGATCACTCCTAAATATTTAATGTTTTCTACCTGTTGCTACCTAACTAAGCCCATTTAAAGTGATGTTATCCCCTAACGATCATAGTTTTAGTTTTTTCGGTACCTATTTATTATCATATTAATGTTTTCCAATTCCTGGTTTGCTATTCTTAATTATAAAATAAAGACCCGAATGAACTGCAAGTGTTCAGTTTTAAATTCTTTAACATTAATACAGTTCAAGCGAGTTTTAAACTTCTCGGTTTGCAATGAACCAAGGGATTAATTAGTCCGCGGGCTTAAAAGTGGACTTTATAATTTTCTAACGAGCTGTGCAACAATTTTGCATAAATTATGCTGGCGCTACTGTCTGTGGTTAATGCACAGACGATTGAAAGTTTAAATTGTGTTTTTGGTTATGAATCGAATGTACGTTACTAAGATGTTTGTCGTAGGAAAAAGCTTGGAAACTAAAATAATTTCCCAGCTTCTCTGCACGTTTTAGCCAGTTTTATTGTAAGACATAATAATAATAATAATAATAATAAAGCCTTTATTTTTCTTTTCTCAGATTTAACACATAAGTATTACATATCATATCATATCATATCATATCTATCATAAGATAGTGCATTTAACATTTAAATACAAATACGAAAATATACGAATACGAGAAGATTTGGAAAAGAAAAACCAAATGGCGCCAATTCAGTTTGTAGTTGAAGATAAAATCTTAAACTACGTTCTGCTCTTCCATTGGAACCATTTACAATTCAGGTTTACCAAATAAACTTATGCCTAAATATAACTTAGCCTAAATTCTGCGATAGTACATCAAAAAGAAGATTAATTGTACAACATAATTCCAGTGCTGTTACAAAATTGATTAGAAACAATATATTCATAATAGTAATAGATTAATTTTTACATTGCAGATTGAATAGCAGTGTATACATTTTTTGCTTGAATGAATGAATGCTTAACTGTTTAAACTCAATTGGAATTCCATTGTAAATTTTGTACAGCTGATACTGAAATGATCGCTCAAACAAAGCAGTCCTATGAGATGGTGGAGATATTAAGCTTTTATACCTAAGATTTAAAGTATGAACGTCAGTGCGGAATTTAATTTTATTGTATAAGTAAGCCGGTTGTTTTTGAGAGATCACTCTGTGACAAAGAACAGCAAGCTGTAGCTTCCTTCTGTTCGCCATGTTCAGCCATTTAAGATCAACTAGTTTGTGAGAGATATGATCGTATTTCCTGATTCCAAATATCAAACGCAAGCATGAATTTTGTACTCTCTGAATTCGATTGGATTGTTCTAGTGTTATAGATTGACCATAAATTTCACTGCAGTAATTGAAATGAGACAATACAAGAGAGTTACATAGCATCGTTTTGATTTTAGAAGTTAAGTATTGTCTGTGAGGAAAAATTAATTTGAGGTTTAAGAAACTTTTCTTAATATAATTATTTACTTGCGTTTGATATCTGAACGTGTTGCTCAAAACTAAACCTAAATTCCGAGCTTCCTGTTTAATTGGAATAGAAATGTCACCAATACGAACATCAATATGATCCTTCAAATAATTGATTTTATTAACCTTACCAAATAGAAGTACGACAGATTTATTGGGATTAGTTATAAGATTGTGTTTTTTTGAAATTGCATTTATGGAATCAAGATCTGTATTGATATTAGATATTGCGTTATGATAATCCTTAAATGGAAAAGAATGCAATAGCTGGCAATCATCGGCAAACATTTTCATTTTACATGTTGAAACGTATTTATAAAAAGTAGAAGTGTATATGATGAACAGCAGTGGCCCTAGGATAGAGCCCTGCGGAACACCGTTGTTTACAGCTTCAAACTGAGAGAACTCCTGCAAGACTTTCACACTTTGAAATCTGTTGGATAAATAGCTATTAAATAATTTTAGAGCCGATGATGACAATCCTATGTTTTCAAGAATAGCTAATAATACAGGGTGATTAATGGTATCAAAGGCTTTACTGTAGTCAAGTAGTGTAAGTGCTGTTATATTGTTTGAGTCAGTAGCTGATATTATTTCATCGGTGACATAGAGTAATGTCGTTGTGCAACTTCGATTAGGTCGAAAACCAGATTGAATGTCAGGTAATATGTGATTGTCATTTAGATATTTTCTTAATTGAACATTCATCACTTTTTCTAAAAGTTTTGATAAAACTGGCAAAATGCTAATAGGCCTGAAGTCTTTAAACTCGCTGGGATTCAGTACTTTTGGAACTGGTATAATTATTGATTTTTTCCAACTTTCAGGGAACATGTTAGTAGCCAAGGAAGAATTAATGATATGAGTAATGTAGGGAATCAACAGTGGACAGCATAATTTTAAAATATCTATGTTTAAGTTATCGTGTCCAGTTGCTTTACTCTTTAATTCACCTATTATTTTAAGAATATCAGCGGCATCAACCGAGGAAAATTTGAACAATTGTTGACTATCAAGGATTTTATTGCTTTTATAAAATTCAATGAGATTATCAACATCCTGTTTGTTAGATATCGTTGGAATTGAATTTAAAAAATAATTATTGATTTCATTGGGTTTTTGGAGATGACTTGGAATACTATAATTAGGGTTACGCCCTATATTTAAGACCTTTAATTCATCCCATAACCGTTTGGAATTACCGATATCAAGTCTTTGTTGAAAAAATACCCGCTTTTCTTGTTTAATCATAAAATTGACTGAGTTCCGCAAGGTCTTATAATAGTCCCAATCAGCTGGCATTTTTGACTTTTTATATTTTTTGTAAGCTTTGTCACGTAAGTCACTAGCAAATCTAATGGTATCAGTTAACCATGGTGCTTTTCGCTTTGTTATTTTTATTATCCTTAATGGAGCATGCTCATTTAATAATTGAATTACATTATTGTTTAAAAATTCAACTTTGTCGTTGATGTTGTTCAAATAAAATATGCATTGCCAAGGAATCATCATTAAATCATGATTAAACTTGTTGACATCAAAATATTTGAAGGCTCTAATTGTTTTATATACAGGAGCTTTTGCGGTGTTCATTAAATTTAAATCTGTCTCACTCGTATTTCGTTGTTATTACCACCACTCAAACTTAATTATTTCGCTAGAGACGATTAACGCGGCTTGTTTTTATTTCAGTGCAGCTCGTTGATGTGTTTTTTCTTCATATTTGTAATAGGCAGTCTTTGTTTAATGCACCAAAGTGGTGCCACTTGTTCTTTGATGATTGTATGATTGAAAGAATCAAATATAATGGCGTTTATGATTGCAAAATGAAACGAAATTTGCACGCATGCACAATTGTTTTACAAATGTTATTGGAGAAAGCTCCGGGATCAAGTGTTTTATCCAATAATTTTAATCATCCCTTAGATTCAGTGCAAAACAAATTACATACATACATACATTCCACAGTACATTCTGCAGTACCATTCCCTCTCTTTTTCGTTTCTGTTACACCTAGATAATCTATGTTTATCTTGTCTATTTCGGTAATGAATTCCTCTTCTTTTTTAGTTATACTTTTTACGTTCCATGTTCCTATTTTACTATAATTATTCTTTTTCTTCTCTTTTTCTTTTCCTCTTTTAGTATCATTTTTGTTATTCTTTTCCAATGCCCTTTCCCTTTCTATGCCAATATTTTTCCTGTTTATAATACTTTGATAGTTTCTTGGTTTTTGCTTTTCAATTCTTCAAGTTCTATTATTCCATCGCAATTACTTCACCATACCCAATTTTAACTTCCTTTCCTTTTTCCCTCTCCGTTTTAGCAAATGTTCTTAGTTTTTGTTTCTCCCTTTCCTTTGGTGTCATGTCACCATTTATAAACATACTATCCCCTTTCCTATTCTTCAGTTTAGGTTTGTTTATCAAGATTTCGCTTTTTTCTTTTTCGTTATTTAATTCTATGACACGCTCTTTCTTATGCTTTGGTCGCACAAAACAAATTTCAAAATGAAAATAATCCATCCCTGGGACAACTTTAAATATCGGCGATTTCAACAAAATAGAGGAAGAGTTGATGTTTGCGTTTGTCTGCTTGTTATAAGTTCGGATGACCATTTGTTTCTTTTTTTGTTCCAGCTACTCTCCTCTTTGCTAGTTCTCGCTAGTGCGCGACCAGAAGCTGGTTTCCCATCTAGCTCGTATGGCGCGCCATCAAGCTCGTACGGTGCGCCGTCCGGTGGCGGCGGAGGATTCGGAGGTAGCGGATTTGGAGGAGGTGGCCATGGAGGCGGCGGAGGTGGCCATGGAGGCGGATTAGGCGGAGGTGGAGGACACGGAGGAGGTGGAGGAATTGGCGGTGGCCATGGAGGAGGAGGTATGAGTGGATTGTGAAAACGAAAGAGCACGAGTTCATGAAATTTTGTTTCTTGCAGGATTCGGCGGTGGCGGTGGATTTGGAGGCGGTGAGTTGATTCTTCATTATTATTTCCAAAAAAGATCCTAGTTACTGCAACATCGTTATAACAAAAGTGCCCCATGGCCTATTTTTAATGTTGCGTTTTTTTTTCACAGGACTTGGCGGCGGATTCGGAGGTGGTATTGGAGGAGGCTTTGGTGGTGGCGGCGGATTCGGAGGAGGCGGTGGATTTGGAGGTGGCGGTGGATTCGGAGGGGGTGGTGGATTCGGCGGTGGTGGCGGCGGAACTACCGTCCAGAAACACATCTACGTGCACGTTCCACCCCCAGAACCCGAAGAATTCCACGCTCCAAGACATTATCCAGTACAGCAATCCCAGAAACACTACAAAATCATCTTCATCAAGGTATGGAAACAGGATTTCATCCTCATTTTCCCACGATTTTTGATAAAGCTCAAAATCTATAGGATTTTTTTGCTCGGAAAAAACATCCTCATTTTTTTTCTTGAATCGTTTTCACCATAATAACATACCCAATTTGCTGTTTGTAAACTTTCAACTGCTTTTGTGTAACTTTCGAAGTCATTTTTGATTTCTCCCGGCGTTGATGTTAACATTTTCGTTTTTCCAGGCTCCAAGCGCACCAGTACCTACTGCACCTGTGATACCACTTCAACCACAAAATGAAGAAAAGACTCTAGTCTACGTTTTGGTCAAGAAACCAGAAGAAGCGCCAGAAATCCACATTCCCCAAGCCATTCCCACGCAACCAAGCAAACCAGAAGTTTACTTCATCAGATACAAGACACAGGCACGTACCGTTTATCAATTGTTTTTGTAGAGTAGACTTGATACGGCGCGCTTAACGGTACACAAATCTTAAAGCCGCGCAAACCGCTTCGTATATTAGCTCAGCGCAAAGAGAAGAAAACCGCAAAGTAGCGATTAAACAAAGTGATAACGTGAGAGTAACGAATTTTCAACGACTTAAAATGAATAATATGATTTCAGACTAACGCGAGGATATTTTTTGTTGGTAATACAAAGTTTTGCTCTATGTGCTACACATGACCACAGCTAAAGGAAGTTTTGTGATGCATATTCATCACACGGATCAATTCGTGTCGTGCTTTATCGTTGTTGTAGACACTTGGGTGATCGTTTATACAGCCTTTTTGAGCCGGTTTCGCCATTTAAATACATTTACCTAAACTGTTTTACCCCAAACCACGCTACTCTTTGACCGCAGCGCGACTTGCAACCCACGGCGTATTGATAAACCGCTCTTTTATCACTAATTTTGTTTGTGACGTTGATGAACACCCAGAATCCTTGCCGGTGTTACAAAATGAAGCAAAATTCGCAAAAACTTTTTTAAAAGGGAAGTTGCTTTACGCAAAATACTTATCCGCGCAGTTCTGTGATGGCTTCCTTGTTTCGGTTGGAAAAATTAACAAATTGTAAATTTTAGCTTCTAAAACGCAGTAAAAAGGCATTACGTGAACAAACTTGTGCGATTGTAGAACATCTTTGTACAAATTTTATTTGAATGATATTAAATTTTTTCCCCTTTCTTTGTATGAGGTATTTAAAATGTAGAATTAAGATGCTGTAGTTCTTTTATAATATTAGTGGTAGACTAACTTTCTTATTAACTTTAAGATACTGTCTTAACCGATTCGCATGAAAAGTTGGAACATTCAAATATGGATTGTTCAAATCTGGAAAATGCGCCGGTAGAATCATTCACATCTTGAATCGTTCAATGTTGGAATCACTCGACGCAGGAATCATGCAACGATGGAACCATACAACACGATAATCGTTCATCGCTGGAAAGCTCAAATCTGGAATCCAGAAATTAGGATTTTTGCTGCCCTCTATATTACAACAGCCTAAGTATAATATAATTACAGAACAGTCTGACTTAACTATTGTATAGAAGATAAAAACATCGTGTTAATGTACTTCAACGGCTACGAATTTGGGCAAAGTTGCATAATTACAATGATTAGTTACTTTCTCTTTGGCATTGACTAATCGTTATAATTATGCAACTTTGCTCCAATTTGTAGCCCTCGAGTTACGATTAACACGATGTTTTTATCTTCGACTGTACAATAGTTAAAACAAAATATAAAACGAAGTGTTCCGTAGTATATTATACTTAGGCTGTTGTAATATAGAGGGCAGCAAAAATTCCTAATTTCTGGATTCCAGATTTGAGCTTTCCAGCGATGAACGATTCTCGTGTTGCATGATTCCTGCGTGGAGTGATTCCAACGTTGAACGATTCAAGATTTGAATGATTCTATCGGTGAGAACATTCCATATTTAAATGTTCCAGATATTAATGGCTTACTGTCAACTATAACAGTGGTAAGTTTTAAATATACCAAGCCTTCTAGATATTTCCTCTGCAACTGTTTTTCTCCAACTAACGTTCTTCTGCAAGCCGCCCTGATAACATAAGCGACTTGAATTTTCCAAAAACTGGCGCAATTCGAAAGAATTTGTTTTATTTAACGTGTGTAAAGGGGCGATTTTAATTGAGAATTTTTAAGTTAGTGTTGCAAAATCAGACTACTTTTTTTTTCAAAATCGTTTTCTAAATCTTTTTTTCAATGGAGAAAATCAAAGAAGGATCGTTCGATGTTTGCACTTTTTGGTCACAATTCTTCACCACAGAATTTGTGGGTGGCAAAATTCTTGTACGTTTACCCGCTATCTTCTCATTTGCTAGCTAAGAATCTCCTTTTCTCGTTTTATATCTTTTGTACTATTAACAAAAACAGCAAAAGCTTCTTTGGTGTTACTTTCCTTTAAGAATTGTTCTTGTTAGGCAAAACTTTCATAACCTTTAACATCTTCATACAATCACGGATACACTCTATTTTGTTTTTTGTGTGTGAAATATGATTTTCAAACTTTCTTATGTAATAAAACCTGATTTACTACCAAGTTGTGCAAGTAACGCCTATGGTATTAGCTTGTTGAACAGTAGTCGATGGCAAATTTCCATTTCTTCTAGTTTCTTCTATTAAAATCGGCATGCTCAAACCGCTTCTGTTCTAACTTTTTACATCTAAACTGGAATCGTCCTTATTAATTACTTCCTGCTTTAATTGACAAAGAGCACGACTTTTATCCCCGCTTGATGATGGTGTTTTATTAGATTGTACGATCGTAAATCGACTTCCAGGTTATCTAATCTAATTCTAATAATGGAGTTTTAATTGCGACACGTTCATTCTTAACGCTTGTTTGATTGTGATTTATGGGCCTTTTAAAATTATGTGTGAGAGTAATTAACTAGATGGCAATTAGTTTACATGGATTGCACACAATTTCATTACGGAGTGGTTCTCTTGCGCAGTATACGGAACTGTAGAGCCTCGGATTGCAATCTTGATGTATTGCATGGCGTTTCCTTGTTTGTCCATTTGCGATGGGCACATTTCTAGTACGTTTTTTAGATCCAAGTGCTGTAGGTTTGTTTTCAGCAGGTAATAACGAAGTGTTTTTGAGCTTGCTGACGTTGTCGTTGTCTGTGGTTTTTTTCTTCACTAGTTTTACCTTAAATTTACATCCGTTCATTAAAACAAGGTGGATGATGCAGCTTAGCCAATTCACATTCTTGAATTACAGCCTGAACATCGCGTGCTTTATGGATTGTTGTGCAGAAGCAGATTCTTTTGCCGCCACGATGAAGGCGGTTTCAATATCAACGCTTCTTTCAAACTTCGAATCGTCTTCCAGAAGACCTCTTTCATATGTTCAATAAGCAGAACTACTTCCTCGCCCAAAAAAATGATGCGTTTTTCGGCCGAACACTGTGTTTTAGCTTTTTTGGGGGAGGCGGTCGTTGTGAACCGACTGCATCGATTCTTCCTCGGTTGGAGAATCCCCGGTAACAATTCGTGATCGTGTTCAGCCCGTGAAGCGATTAGATTTTTTTGGTAAATTTTTTTCCTGACCAGTTTTTGTTCCGGATTAACGAGCCTTGGAATCCAACGTGCAGACACTTTCTTCATACTCAAATGGTTGTGCGAAAGTTCCCAAACAGTTGTTTTGGATGCTCCCAACTTCCCTGGCAATGAAAGACAACTTCATCCGCCGATCTAACAGCACCAAATCTTTAATTTCATGTCTCCAGTTGTTTTATGAACTGGTCGACATGATTTTGGATCACGCTGTATAGAGTCTAGACCCCAGCAAAACTGCTAAGACAAAAATTTTACCTGGAATAAAGATAGGGCTTCATTTCCATATACTTCCTTAATTTTCTTATGGATAACTTTTGGCCCACTACCCTCTTTAGTGGAAAATTGTATCACACTTCAATTCTCGAGTTTCATTGAATTCATTTTGTTTAGAAAAATTTGTAGAGAACTCTCCAGCCACAGCTTAAATATCAGAATGAAAATTTGCATTTTGACATTTCATTTTCATGAATAGGTAGATGACATAAAAAAAACGCCCTAGTATAAAAACAAACCAAATGAGCTGCAGTTTCGTGGTTTTAAGTATTTTTTTTACAGAATCATGTTACCAAATTTTAAAGCAATGTAACTAACCAGGGAAGGACTCGATATATTGTGTTTATTGCATCAAGAACATCAAAACTAAGTGTTTGCAGAGTTATACGAGCCACTGGCCATTTCCTTCGGAAAAATAGGGATGTAACTGAGAATTTGAATAATAAAAGTAATTTTTGCGATCGCGTTGGCCATAAAACCGTCAAAGACAAAATCTAAATTTTCCTATTCATCAATTCGCGCATCCTTTGCAAGTAAAATGGTGCAAAGTTTTTGAAAAAAATTCAGTTCCGGAAAAAAACGCGAAAAACCAGACCTTTAAAAAACGCTTTTTCCTATGTTAAAAGCCTATGGAAGTCGCATAGATTTAGTTATACAACTTCTCAAATCATAGCGCATTTACAGGGGTTTGGTTTTTGACGTTTTTCTCCGGAACCGTTCAGGATTTTTTCAAAAACTTTTCACCATTTTACTTGCAAAAGATGTGCGAATTGGCAAATGGGAGAATTTCAATTCTATCTCTGACGGTTTCATAGCCAACGCGATCGCAAAAATGTTTTAATATTGATTTATCGGTTTCTCCCCTATTTTTCCGAAGGAAATGGCCAGTGGCATGTATAACTCTGGAAAACATTTAGTTTTGATGTCCATGATGCAATAAACATCAAATTCTAGCGACAACGTTTCGTGACCCTCCGTTATAAGTCTTCTTTAATTTTTCGTTCTAGCAAAGTATTACTAAGGCGTCGTTTAATTGATTTCCATACGTTGATTACAATTATTAATTAGCCTCAAACAAGAGTCTTAATAATTGTAAGTAATTTGCATGGAAAAGTAGGTAGCTTTGGTATTTTTTTTTTGTATCTAACAATTCGATCACAGAATTGCGTTAAGTAAGGATTTGTTTCTAAACGGCTTTTAAAAATGCCAACCATATTTATTTTCAAAACGTATAACTTCTCAACTCTGCCACCTGTAATACTGTTTTAAAGTTTGACTTTGAATCGAAGTATTTCTTTAATACAACACCAACACAAAGTGTTAATTCCGTGTGAAATTCATGCTCATACTGCGTTCACAATTCCAAACGAAATGTTCGCCTTACAAGCTAAAATAACTGGGAAATGTTTGTTTGTGCAGCCTCTGAGAAAGTTCACTAGACAAATAAAACCTAAAGTAGTTTAATATTTTCCCAAGTGTCTCCGGTGTATTCCGTTCTGCTTTGAAATCGCAATATCTCGTTGTTGAGGATCTCTCACGGATGCTGGGAAAATTCTTTTACATAATCGACGCGGGGAAGCCATTGTCGACGGAAATTTTGAGGGGAAAATTGGTTTTCACTGCTGTATTGTGTAACAGCATGGGATGTTCATGTCGAAGTCTTGGTAATTTCGTTGCAAAATGTTTTTCCACGTTTTGTGTTGTTCATTTTTAAATTAGATCAAAATTTGACCCTACTTTCGATGTTAATTTTAATTGCAACTTGAAACTACAAATAATTTGCTAATTTATTTGTAACTCTTAGCAACTCTTTATTGCATCTGTTCAAACGGCTTTCTCCCTTATTTTGTGTCGTTGTTTTTCATCGTTAGACTTAATTCTAAATAATTTTACTTTATCTCTTGGGTTTTAATTTGCTTGTCTTTTACCATGCCAATACAGGGTGATTGATTGGGACTGTACATTAGAAATAGATGAAGAATCAAATAGAGTATTGATCAACACGAATGTTTTGAATCATTATTGAAAGAACTTGCCGTTGTTCAGTGAGAGGTATCCCCATTTGACTGTAATGGCCAGACAGAAATTTCAACGAATAGAATCAATTTGTTTGCAATTTGGAAGAGTGAATTTTGCTAGTATTCGACCTAAGCGTGTGACAAATAATGAAACTAGCGAAGTTAACATCCTGGGATATTTTAATGACCATCCTCAGCGGTCAATTCGATTGGCAGCGCAAGACTAGGGTTTAAAATACTATGCTGTCCAAGCTACAATAAAAAAGCACAAAATGCACAACTATTCGTTCGCACTTTCAATAATCTCGTGATATTTTTCATTCTCCATATAATTTTAATGCCCGGTCCCAATCAATCACCCTGTATAGATGACTTGATAATTATCCTTTGTAATATTGTTCTAAACAATTCATAAAACTTGAAGTGTGGTATAATTAATTCGTTTTTCACAGCGATTAATTCCGAATTACCACGCCAATCGGCGAATATTTATGAACCGTGACTAAATTTACAGCCAGTAACTTTGGTGCAAAAACACCTTTATAGCCAAGCGCTGACAGCTGTGACATGCTGCGATTCTCAAATCACCGTAAAGAAATTTTCCCATAAATAATCATGATCGGATCGTCGCCAATTATAAGTGTGTGTATGAAATAACAAGCGAAGGTTTCTTTCACGACTGCATGTTCGGGTCATCTTCATGCAATTTCTAATCATGTATCAAACGGGTGAAAGTACAATTGCGCCAGACAAAAGTCGCCTCACATTCTCCTGAATCCACTTTCGTTCGTGAAGTACCGTTTATGCTGATTAGGGCACGCCAACTCGGATCATATTAATGTTGGGAATTTCTCAAAGCGGATTCTAATTCACGTTAATTGTTTATCAACAATGAAATTGTTACGGCGCAGTTTGACGTTTATATTTATGTTTGCGATTTCGAAAGTTGTTTATTTTAAAACACAATTAAATTAATCTCCCCGTCACATGTCGAATTAACAATGGATTTTCATTTCGTTTGGGTAATAATAAAGAGGGACAAGCAGCTTCTGTGTGAATTAAAACAGCCGGTGTCAACAGTGTCATAATTATTTGATCTAGCGTGCTAAGACGTACATTCTTTTACTGGAAGATCATTTCAAGTCGAAGGATACTGGATTGAAACTGATTTGCAAGTTTAGAGCTTGATTTCCTGCGAATATTTCTCTAAACAGTGCATACCAATTAAAGTATATAAAGAACTGGGCATAGTAAAGGGTTTTCAATAAAAACGATGTGATTTTAAAATTAAATAAAACGAAAACAACTTATGATACAACCAATATTTTTTTCCTTTTGAAGCACAAACGATTACATTATGTTTGAAATAAAACGTCATTTAAGTGGCCACCTCGACTTCGTTAACAGGAGTGAATTTGATGAACCCAATTTTCGATGACTATCAAATAAATTAGGCCCAATTTCGTGAAAGCAGCGTTCGATATTAATTTTAAATCATGTGTTTGTGGTTTGTTTGAATAGACCATTGATTTCAAATAACCACACAAAAAGTAATCTAAAGGAGTTAAACCACCGCTTTTTGGAGGCCATTTAAAACAGTTGAAGTTCTTGAACTTATTGATTCACCAACGTTTTCTTTCAATAAGTTAATGCTGACACTAGCAGTATGACATGTGACACCGTCTTGTTGGAACCACGTCATTCAAATCAGATTCATCCAGTTTTTGACACGAAAATTCTGTTAACATCGATCCATATCGCGCAGCATTTACTGTAACTGCATTTCCAGCGTCATTTTTTGAAAACAAAATTGGCCCGATGATGCCACCAGGCCAAAAATCACACCATACAGTGACCTTTTGCGGTTGCAAAGGCTTCTTTTGAATCTCCTGTGGATTACTTTCACACCAAAAACGACAGCTTCGCTTGTTGGCTAAACCATGTAACCAAAAATGTGCTTCATCTGAAAAGATGATTTTTTAGCTAAATTACAATCAATTCCAAGTTGTTCTAGACTCTAGAACAACTTGGAATTGATAGAATCTAGAGCCCAATCAGCAAACACACAATGGCTGCGATGGTCTAGTGGCTTCAGTTCTTGGGTCATTGCAATTTTATGAGCGCGTCAACACAAGTCTTTTTGCAAAATACGCCAAGTTATCGTTGTGGAAAGACCAAATTCTTGCGAACGACGAGGAATCGATAAACTTGCGTCTGCTGTAACACTAGCTTTTACAGCAGCAATATTCTCTTCACTTTTAAATGTCTTATTGGTGGTTGAGAATCGTAATGAGTAAATCCTTTTCAAATTTTGCAACGATTCACAGAATAGCAAAAGCACTGTGGGTTGATTATGCGGACCATAATTTTGACGAAGTTTACATTGAGTATTCACAAACGAACGCCTATTTTCACAAAAGTTTTGGATAATTACCAAACGTTGTGTAAGCGTGTATTTAACGATGGTGAATTGTCAGCGTATATTATAACCAGATAAAAAGTAACTACCAAAAAACAAAATACTATTTTTGCTATGACACTTTTAAATAATATCATTCCTGATAAACCTTTTATTTACATTTGTATTTTAGATTTTTACAAAGGACGTTAATCTTTGCTACTATAACCATCCTTTTATCACTAAGAGCTTCTACAATCCCCATGTACCTCTGGTTGTCACAAACGCCCCTTGTAAAGACGATTTAATCTTTGGATTGGTGTGATAATTTCACAACTGCCTTTCAATTTTCTCGTTAATGTCGTAATCAGTTGGGACAACTATGGGGTGTTTTAGCTGATTATGCGTTTACTGTAATTAATGTGTTGTCAGACAAGCATAATTGATCAACAAATTGACGGGTGTAGTTCTTGCTTTGGTAAAATTGCTGGTTTTTGTTTGTAAGCAATCGCAATGTGGAACATTTTACTGTTTTTTTACTACCACTAATGTAAATTACTATTGCCGTACCGCCTGCATGCATAGTAAGCGGGTTCTTACGCACGGAAAGCAAAAATCACAGTTTTTTTTTTAAAAGCGATCAGTAGACACGTCAAAAACTACCTGCATGCCTAGTAAGTGAGTTATAACGCTTTGTAAGCAAAACGCACACTTGTCTAGAAATGTCATAGTAGGCTTACGTCAAAATCGACAAGACAACGTAATTATATCCGTGTGTTGGCCAAAAAGCCGTTAAAATCGTATGCATTATGTGATCGTAGAAAAAGTATGGTACATGACACGAGTTCTAAAGCTATTACGCACTCGCCGTTACGCGGCTCCGTGCGCAACTTTTCCACTCGTGCGTGGTATGCTACTTACAACTCTTGTTATGTAATACACTATTATGTGTCTATAACAATATCAATAAAGCTAATTATATTTTTCTTCTCTGTTACAGAAGGGAGGTGGCGGAGGAGGTAAGTTCTTCTTTACAGTATTATAAAAAACGTTTTATTCATGATTGTTCCGTTATATGAGGACCCATTATCATCGTCGATTTGTATCATCAAGTTCAAATCGATTTTGCCGGGTATCAACATTTCAAAAGCTTTGCCTTTTTCACCTTCAGAAAATAGTTATTTATGTATCAAGGCCAAAACGTGTAACTTTTTCGGCCACGTCTGCTTTGCAAACAGGCAAGGACGAAAAAGTACGTTTTGGCCGAGGTGCATATTACATTTTTTGTGCGATCGAATTAAAAACAATTTAAATTTCTAGTATTTTTCAAAAATATAGGTTAGAAACTACGTGCCATTCTGTCACTGACAGATGATGGCGTATGCTGTTAGCGGTGGACACGTACTTGCATAATTCTGTACATAATTTAAATAACTTTTTTTTGTGCGATTGAAATGTTCTATTCATAAATTTAAAGATTGATTGTCTATTAATTAAATAACGTAGAACATACGTAAATCAACACTAATTTTTTATTCAGTAACAGTATCAACACGAAAATATTAGGTTATAAACTACCTGACAGTTAACAACCTAAAGACCTCTACGTCACTACCCTTAGCGGGAAAGCCATAATCTCAAAGAACTTATATTCAGACACGCACATGCGCTTTCCCTTCTGCTTAATGCAAATGATCTTTTTCGTACGCTATAGAACAAACTTTTTCGGCTGTTGCTAAGGATAGGGCCGGAAATGCAGTACTTTATGGTTGCTAACGCTATGGTTGCTAACAACTGTTTCTAGTACGATCGCACAAAAACGTGTTTTCGTGTTTTGATATATTTTTATTGTTTTTCAGGACATGGTGGCGGAATCGGAGGAGGCATTGGCGGTGGCATCGGCGGTGGTATTGGCGGTGGTCAGTATACTTTGTTTTTTCATTAACCAAAAAATGTCCCACTTGAATTTGCAAAATGCTGAAGTACCAAGCGCCTCACAATTTATTAAAAATCTTTTGCTTGTGGCATTGTCCAAAACAAATCAAAATCCTACAGAGCCTTAAACGTAGTATCCTTCCCTGTTAGAGATTCTTCAGCGTTTCAAATCACAGTTACGGCCTTTGTGATATAAAACTTGAAAGAGGAGGCCATAGTTCATTGATTTCCATCAATATATCAATCGTTTTGCAGGTATTGGCGGTGGTCATGGAGGCGGAATCGGCGGAGGAATCGGAGGTGGTCATGGAGGCGGAATTGGCGGTGGAATCGGAGGTGGACATGGAGGCGGAATTGGCGGTGGAATCGGAGGTGGCCATGGAGGCGGAATCGGCGGTGGCATTTCCGGTAGCTACGGACCTCCCGGAAAGTCCGGCGGCCCGTACTAAATATACTGCGTTACCTCGGCAGACGTTTACCTACCGAACGACGCTGCAGATAAACGGATGGCCTACTTATCACATATTTTGTAAACGCTATTTATATGTTCATAGGTTTTAAGAATGGCTTTTTATGAATATGGGATAACTTGGGTATCGTGAACGGGACCTATCAGTTTATATGAACCTAATGTTAGCCGCTATCGCTTGCCAGGCTCTCAATAATTTAGTGATTATAAAATCTGATAGGTTCGACTTGTAAATAGTGTGCAATATGTTATATATTTACGTGTGTATATTTTTTTAATAAAATACGGTGACAATAATTGATTGTGTGTTGATTGCCCTAACTATTCTTTAGGAATTCTCAACTCTTAATTACGTAAAATGCCTGTGTTCAAAATTATCAGAATACGTTAGAAGAAATGATTACAATATGAGTCACAGCTAAATGGTTCATAAAAAATGTTCGATTGAAATATTCAGTGGATTTTTTTTAGGCCGTTTTTGAACAAGCCAAAGGTAGAATTGCATTGCTTATGGTGTCTTTAACATTTTCAGAAAATATAAAGCTCATCCTAAACTAATCTTTTTTTTTTCTGAAAAAAATTTGAAGGTTAGTCTTGGAAATTGGTTACAAAATTCGAAGAGCTGTAAAAAAATTTTTTAGGTCGTTTCTAAACAAACCAAAGAGGAATTGCATTTCTCCAACTGTCAAGGTCTAAGCGTGGTAGCTAACATAGGGAGACTACTAGGGATTCTTTGTCGAAACAGCCCGGGAATTTCAAGACCTATAAGTGTCTCGATTCCCGGGAATTTAAAAAATAATAATAATCCCAGGACTCGAGACTTTTCGATTTAAATTTTATACAGGGTGTCCCGCATTACATATACAATAGGGTAAACCAGGGTGAGATGGTGAATCAATTTTAAATTGCTCATAGTTCATCTAAAAAAATTATTATAACTAAAATAAATACATAATTGTTTGGTTCAAAACCAATACAACGAAACTTTTTTTTTTTAAATAAACGGAAAAGATTAACAAAGTAAAATTTTCATTTTTTTATTTTCATCAAATCACCATCTCACCTATACCAGTAGGGTTAGTTGATGCATGCTACATGGTTGAGATGGCGATTAGTGAAATAGGTACTGAAATGGTTTTTTTTTGGACTCATATTTGCCACAAAGATGGCATAAATTAGTGAACTTTTTACAGTCTTCGTGCATCCAACGTTTACAAATCAGGCATAGAAGCCAGTCAAGTGTCTTTTTCGTCTCCTTGTATTATTCGCCGCAGCCATCAGCACAACATTCTTCATGTTCATCACCATCGTCTTCGTCTTGCAGTTCAGGTTCTGAACACGATTTAGATGACGTATCGGATACAATTCCCTTCTTCGTTTTAAATTTTGTAGTTTTTCAAAGCTTATTTTTACTTTTGTTGCCTGAAGATTGCGAGAGTTTTTTGTTTTGTTTTTCGAGTGATTTATTTCTCAAAACTTTAATTAACATTATGTTCAGTATTCAGAACACTTGCTAAATTTCTTGCATTCTTGCGAACTTTTTCAATTTGAGATACGACTGGTACCGGAGAAATTTGTTCCAACATTTTTCCAGGAGTTATATCATCGCTTGTCAAATTCGAAAAGCTTCCTTTTACAGTCTTGGAGCAACCTGGTCGCGGAGAGGGAGTGTTCATTTGTTGCACATTTTCTGTGGTTGTAGATAAGTACATACATGTGCACTAGTCACCATTTCTACCATAGGCACATTCACCATCAATCCCATTTGCAAGGGAGAGATGGTGAACGGCATCACTCTTAACCTGCTAAGTTGTTCGGTATTTTTGGAGGTGATGTTATCTCTTTATACTCCAAGGATCATGCATATACGGAAATATTTGCAAGCGAGTGATTTCAACCATTCGTACAAGCAGAAACATATATCACTATACATATAATGTTTTTAGGGGCTTGAAATAATATTTTTTGATTTACTTACCGATTTTCAAACAAATGTTATATATGTATATACAGGGTGTGTAAAAATTGGCGGAAGCGCTACACGATGTTCTTCGTAAAATTCTAAGTCGAAAATCTTAACACGAAAATGTTGTACCATGCTTCCTATGGCCTCAGGAACCATTTAAAGAAAAAAAAAATTGGCAACATTGCATACATTGATTTGCGTTTGGGCATTTTTTTATTAGCAATTTTTACTTAGATATTTATAATATTTGTTCGATCTGAAACCCTTTAGTTCGTAAACATAGCTGCAAACTTTCGGGTATCGTAAAACACAAACTAGAAATAATTACGAGAAAAATAGAGATGACAGCTAATGACAATGTTGCCATATGTATTATTTTCATTCAAATCAGTGATTTACATATTTTCAACACCAATTTTTGAAAGGAAGAACACAATATCTAGGAAAAAATACTATTCGAAATTTATTTTTATTCCAAATTGCAGCTTTTTCATTTGCAAGTATTAAATAATAACGCTTATTAAAGGACTAAATGTCAAAACTTTGAGGACCTCTTGCAGACACAGCAAGCATGGTACAACATTTTCGTATTAAGATTTTCGACTTAGAATTTTACGAAGAACATCGCCACGTGTAGCGCTTCCGCCAATTTTTACACACCCTGTATATGTTATAACAGCTAATAAAACAAGTTAATAATAAACGGAGGAATTAGAAGGGGTTGTAAACAAAAATGTTATTTGAAATGAGCGAGAAATAAAAGTCTACGGTCGAAAATAGAAGCGAATGTAGTCGTTTATAAATGGTTAAGCTGCTATTACAGAATCAAAAGCCATTACAGAAAGCACTTCCAAGCATCCTACAATTTCCATATTGTCACTCGTCATTAACTTTGGTCCATTTCGTTGTTTTTTTATCTATCTCCGAAGCTTTTTTCTGCCCTTTGTGTTAAGTGGTTTACAATTTATCCTATCTTAATTTGTTTACTCTTTTGAAGTCTTTCTTGCTTTTAGGTAGATGTGTAAAGAGGTTAAACAACTAACCAGTAACGGTAGATTTGCAAGTCCAATTTAATCGAGTAGCCCTAAGCGTGAAAGTTTTTCAGATCAATGTACCTCAGAAAACGATCATTTATAGAAAGGGTGTCCATTTTCAGGACCAATGAACAGGGTTGTCCAAATTCGATGGGATTACATCGTCGGTCCATTGCCAAAACCACGAATGTGCAAATTTACAGTTTTTAGAAAAATGAGTTTTAAGTATTTGCAGTTGTACCAAAAATTAAGTTTTTACTTTATAAAACTAGTTTCTATATAAAATTTAATTATTACTAAATCCCTAAATTGTGCCACTAATAAAGTTTAAAAATTTTGTTTAAAAATTTAAAAAACGCACATTCGTGGTTTTTTCATTGCAAATTTTTGGGAAAAAGTCTTCGCGAAAATAATAAATATAATAATTATAAACAAAAATAGTTTTAATAAACACTTCTTCATTACCTTCTACAAAATTGTCTTTTAAAACAACCTTCTAATAAACAAAAATATATTATTCTTATTAATTAAAACAGTAATATCATTTAAAAAAAAACTATAACTAAAACGTTAACGTCTAAATGCTTATTCATTGTCGGTATCAGTGTCTTCCTCAATATCCGGTTCTGGTAAACTGTCTCTTACATTATAATTCTTTTTTTAAGAAAGAAATTTTTACCTTTTTCTAAGATAGGTAAAAATTTTGATACGCTTTTAGAATTGTTAAATCTTTGCACATTTTCTCTAAATCCTTCCACGTTGCCTCGCTAATAGGTGGTGAATTTTCATAGGCTATATTTAAACAAGTTTGTTTGGGACGTCCTCGGCCTTTTATGATTTTGTAACAGTCTATGTCATTAAACTCCTCTGCATAATCTGTCTTGAAAAACACTTTCGTTGGATGCTCTCTGACGTAGCGTAGACAGCAAATTCTTCTCCAGAAAGGGTTATTAAAATTAAAAAAAGCTTTTGAATAAGCTTTAAAGTCGAAAAAATCATCAAACATCATGTTTTTAACAATAAAAGGCCGCTGTGTTATACGTGCATCCCGAACAACTTGTGTCCAACCCTCAGGTGTATAAATTGGTACATACTTGGCTTTTTTTTCTATTTTGGAGTGAATAGAGTCGCACTCCATTTCAGTATGTCCAGTCTCAAAAAACCGATGATCAATTGTTTTTAACGGTGGATGATTCGTAAGAAGTTTGGCACTCATAGCTGCGAATATAGAATTTTTTTGTTGGCCACCACATCCGTCAGACATCATACGAAAAACAACAATTTCAGTGTGGGACATAATAAAATCGTATACACAAGAAGCAATCTCATTTGCCCCTCTTTTGCCCTGTGTCTCATCCCAAAGATAGCACCTCACATCCTGATTTCCTAAATTATAAATTGTGAGGTTGTACACTGCAAGCTTTCGTAAGTAAAAAATTTGTCCCGCGGGTCCCTTTGGTGTAGTAAGTACTGACTGCAGATCAAAATTAAAACATAACACTTTAGAATTTTCTTTTGCCATAGCCTGGTCCTCGTCAGGAGCCTTTCTAGCAGCATCCTTTTTGTCCAGATGTTTTTTGTACGGAGTTATAACAATGAGTATATTGGAAAACTGTTATTGTTAAAAAAATAATACAGATATTTCGACGAGTTAAAACAACGAATGTTGCACATTCACTATTTTGGAGTTGTAAAACTTATTAGGTTGCAATGCCAAAAACACGAATATGGTACGTTCGTTGTTTTGGCATGGAAACAAAACTGAAATCCGCACATTCATGAAACAATCATCAAGTCGTGGTGGGGTTATAACTTTACCAGCACATTCGAGCTTTTGGCAGTGAAAATAATCAACACCAACGGTGTTGCTAGTGTACATAGGCGAAAAACGGCAATTTTGCACATTCGCGGTTTTGGCATTGGACCGACGACATGGTATCACGCTATCAAGATAGAATGCACAACTCTTCGTTCGCACTATCAACAATCTTCTGATATTGTCCATGCATGTAAAATAAATTCGTGTTTCGATTTTCATGACCATTTCATGTATCAGGACGTCACTTGGTCTACCACTGCTATAATCGCCTTCTAATGATTCTCTATTTTGTTTAAATAAACGTGAACACTTATAAACCATGGCTTTATCAGAAAAAGCATCTCCATAAAAAAAGAAACCGTGTGTATTTTAAAATAATCTTATTTATTTATTTAATATAAAAATAAAGCACATTAGACAATTATAATAACATTTATAAATTAACACCTAAACTTACTTTGTATAAAGCTTTCAACATTTGTCACACTTAAAAAATATTGCTATACAGTTGGCTATTATAATTATTAATAATAATACTAGAAGTGTTACTAGCAATAAACAACATTACACTAGATTCGAGTTGTACCCGTGTGAAGTTACTTCATCACTGGTATTGCTTTACATAACAAAATGGATTTAAAACAAACAGTCGTTTGTGGCAGTGTTGAGAAGAAATTTCAGTTAGTGTCTAGTATCCTCCTGATCCCGAACCGGAGGGCGCTCCGTACTCGCTGGATGGGGGCGCCGCTGGAGCAGCTGGTGCGCCATATTGGCTTTGGGGAACGCCGCTGTCGGGGTAACCTCCCTCTTGTTTCTGAGAAAAAAAGAAGCATTACTTTAGCACATATTAAAATTTGATCAGTGTTTAAAAATTTGCTAAGTGAAACTTCGCCCGTCAAAAATTCCTATGACTTGGTCCTTTTAGCTAGAAATAAAAAAGTTTAATACTCAATGAAAAAAATCCAAGTAAAAGCAAAGGAGCTAGGGCTGAAGAAAAATGAAAATAAAACGAATTTTATGATACTGGATGTATAGCAAAACAGAACACGAGGCACAGAATTTGAACTGGTTATGGTGGAAGGGACTCAAGAGGTATAAATTTGTTGGGGTAAAAATAAAACAACTGGTCCGTTATTTATTTTTTTCCATGGCAACCTCGATTTTTATCTTAGGGTTTTGCAATTTTTTTAGGTAATTTCCATTGTTTTTGAAAATAGGCATACAAAATATTAGGAGTATATCATTGTAAAGAGAAAAAAATAATCTTTAAATCTTAAATCTAAGTCATGACCTACTACGACTGCCATTTAAAAAAAAGTTATTTTGTCAAAATCTCGCACGGTAATTTATAAATAAAAATCTGACCATCGCCATCTTATAGCAAAGAAAATTTACAAAACATTTTTCCTTTGCCGTTTTTGTGTATTCGCAACAATAGCCGAGAAGTTTACGTTTAAAATTTTTGGCCGATTTCTTTTTCACGGAATTCTTAAACAAAACAGGGTCTTGTTTAAAATACACTCCTAAATAGCTAACTTTTGTCCTGTTTAACCAACCTTCTATTTTCATTATTTACAGAGGTAGCAATAGTGTTCCACGGAGAAATGAAATACCCTGTATAAACAAGTAAATTTTACACGTCATTAAACAATCTGAGGAAACGGATACCCCAATAAACATGTCTGTTATGAAATGAATGCACGAGTGATAGTATAGTCTCTCGTAACAATAACCTTGGCCTCGAGAACCAGTTCGGGGACGCTATTAATACCGTACTGGCTAGCGTAATCTACATAATTGCGATGGTAGATTTAATAAGAGCATTTTTAAGACCGTGGGCCTTTCTCTCACACCATTTGCAACAGCCTTCGATAGCTCAGTTGGTAGAGCGGTGGACTGTAGAGGAACGTTAACATTGAAATCCATAGGTCGCTGGTTCAAATCCGGCTCGAAGGAAACTTTTTGAAGAAAAAACAACAAATTTTACAAATGAAACGTGTTTGAAAGCAAATTTAAATGACATTTTTGAAGTTTTTTTTGGAATTCAAAAAATTTGGAAAGTTCTGGGTTATTTATAAAGCAACGGAAGTTCGAGGATACAATTTTGAAAATATTTTTATATGGAAACGTTCGAAATTTAAACATTGGTTTGAAAAATATCTAACAACTCGCTATCAAAAAACTAAATTTAACAATATAGAATCAGAAAAAATTATCAGTACACTAGGTGTACCACAAGGTTCAGTTTTGGGTCCTTTACTTTTTGTGCTGTACTTAAATGATTTGGAACACAATATAAAAAACTGTAGTGTAAATCTCTTTGCAGATGACACATTAATCACAGCTTCTGATAGCAACCTAGAGTCGGCTATTAATAGGATAAATAATAACCTACACGTTGTATCAGAATGGTTAAAAGTTAACAAATTAAAATTAAATACAGACAAAACCAAATTTATGATAATAGGAAACAGGCCAATACCAAATGATGTAAGCATTAAAGTTAAAATAGATAATGAAGAACTTGAATGTGTTTCGCAAATTAAAAATCTTGGCGTTATGATAGACAATAAACTTAAGTTTAACAGCAATGTGGATTACATTGTGAAAAAAGTTGCGAAAAAAATTAGTTTTCTAGGTAGGTTGACAAACAAGCTAAGCCTCTCAGCAAAAATTACAGTATATAGGTCACTAATTGCTCCACACTTCGATTACTGTGCGAGTATTTTGTTCTTATGCAACGAATGCGACTTAAATAAATTGCAGAAACAACAAAACAGAGGAATGCGTGTTATTTTAAAATGCTCGAGATACACTAAAATAAGCGAAATGCTTAATACCTTAAAGTGGTTAAGTATACGTCAACAAATTACTTTTAATTGCCTTTTTTTAATATACAAGGCAATAAATAATTTTTTACCACGTTACATGACTAAAAATTTAATACAAAACTGTAACATTCACGAATAACAGACCAGGAACAAAGACGACTTTAGACTACCAAAACTAACGAAAACAAATACACAGAACGCCTTGTACTACAAAGGGCTCAAGATTTTTAATGAATTACCTGTGGAAATTAAACAAACAACTTCTATATCAAATTTTAAAAAACTATGTTTCGAATATGTGAAAAATAGTGTTAAGATTTAATAGTTAAGAAAATATGTATAAATAAATATAAGCAGCATTAAGATAATGTAAAATTAGCTAAAAGCTAAATAAAGATTTCTTATTATTATTATTATTATTATTTACTTAAGACATGTAATTCTTGACCTAAATGCTTTTTTTTGGAAAGTACTTTTTTAGTTATGAATTTTTATAATAATTGTTACGCAAAAATTAACGCTATAAGGGCGCTTCGTGTTTGGAAGGTCTGTCTCGCCTGTTCAACATTAAAGTGTTATCTTCTTCATGAAAAACTGAAAAAGTAGTTCGTTTGCAACAAATTTACAACGGATAATGAAAATTGCCGATGAGAAAAATTGGACGACGTGGTAGTTTTGAAGAATTGATCACAAACCTTGTAAAAATTTTGGTTCAGGAATTAAAAGAAATTTGGTTACTCCATCCGTTTTTTAATATTAACTGCTAATCTTGAAAGTAATAATTGCAGTTTTATTTTTAAACGTCGCGGTGGATATGCAACCCACGAATCAGTAAAGTGCATGATCAGAGAATCACCAATGACGAATTGTGAAATAGTATGTAGCCAAACCAAAGAGTAGATGATTCCTTATTGTGTAACTACTTTCTTTTTGATAAAAAGCTATTTATTTGACAACAAAACTAGAGGTTAAATCAGAATGAGACTTCTACGGTAGAAAACAATTTCTCTGTGCAGAATGCTCTTGACAAAATTAATAATTTTTGTGCAAATTATGTAAATTATTATGAATTATTTTTTTTACTCAGAATGTCTTTCTCCATGAAAACCGAAATTTTCCTCAAAGTTACTCGAATTAACTATTAATTTTACGTACCTGCGTCTTGTATCTGATGAAGTATACTTCGGGTTTGCTTGGCTGTGTGGGCGCAGGTGTTGGGATGTGGATTTCTGGTGCTTCTTCTGGTTTCTTGACTAACACGTAGATCAGCGTCTTCTGTTCATCTTGTGGTTGAAGAGGAATTACAGGAGCAGTTGGGACTGGTGGAGCTGGCGCCTGGAAATAAACTTAATTGAAAAAGAGGCACCAAAAATAAACATTTTAGAACTTGGTCGAGGAGAGACTGATAAAATTTGTTCTTATGAATCCTATTTTTTAAGTTAATTTTGATCAAAGAAATAATAGCTTCTTGATTGTTAACTTTCGACTAGCAATGGCTTAATCCCTGTGAGTTGGGCTGCACATCTTGCAATCCTTGATAAGCACAGTTAACACAAATAGACAACCTTAAAAAACATTAAGAATGTTTCTTTTTACCTAGTGCAGTGTTTCCCAAATTTTGTCGGTTTGCGGACCCCTTTTTTCCACAAATTTTACGGCGGACCCCTCTTAAGGATAGGTATTATAAACAAAAGCTTTTATTTTGCCGTTTGACGTCGAGATATTCTGATTTGCAGAACTTTTCCATATAATTCTGCTCTTGGCTAATTTTGCAGCTTCGTTCCAAGTGGTGCTCTTCCTTGACAATACTTGTCCCACTTCTTGGTTCCAGCTTCTACGTGGTCTCCCTCTGCTATTTTTCTTTTTCTGTTGCCTCTCAGTATCCTTTCTGATATTTGTCTTAGGCAAAAAAAATCCAGTCCTGCGTCTGAAGCCCGCCTGATTGTCCATGATTGATTTCTCTAATTGAGATCTTAGCCTGTTTTCAAAAATTCTTTCGTATACCTTCCCGGCTACAGATAGTAATGATTTCCCCTGTAATTATTACAACATTTTTGCATTGAGATCCATAAGTCACTGAAGCTAGTTTCTTTAAACTGAGTTTTTAAATCTGTATTACATTATACCATAACAAGTTTGTCTTGTTCAATAGGGGTAATGGGGTAATTTCATTGGTTTTATAGTGAAATTGATCGCTCATCTACGAGATATTTCAGGAAAATAATCTCTGATTAAAACGGTCCTTCAAATAACAAATATTTATTCATTAAGAATAGTCGGACTTCAACTCACAGCTCTAACATGCGATTCAATTCGCCTGCGGACCCCTGGGGGTCCGCGGACCACAGGTTGGAAAATCTCTTTGTACTTTAGATAAAAGACAGTCATCACCAGTAATATTGTATTTGCAAAAATAAACGTGGTTTATAGTATACAATTATTCAGGGTATCTTTTCTTTCACCTTGCGTCTTTAATTTTCTTCTTTCAGTATGGCACCATAATTTCTATACCGTATAAAGTTGTACAGTTTACATTCACCGCCATTTAAAGTTCTTTTGAAAACCATAAAATTGTGAGCTTCCTTTTTAAAGTTTGCCACATTTTTGGGTTATTTAACTCATTTATTTTTCTATTTTGAATTCTATCAAGTCTATACCACCGAGTTCTTTATCATCAATTTTTGATTCATTGGGGCTACAGCTAAAATGTTATGTTGTATTATTTGAATTCTATCTGCAGCATAATTGTTTCCTAGGGCGATCATTGGTAGGAAGTTGGTAATCATCAGAAATAATTTTCTCAACAAAGTCTATAGCTTCTATGAATTCAATTAGTTTGTCTCATCTTGAACTGGGCGCTCCTATTTTTCTTCTTTTTCTTTATGGAACTATGTATGTAGGAGAGTTGTGTAGTTTTAACGTTTATATTTGCCATTATTTAAAAGTTTTTTGACATTGATAATTTTACCAAGTTTCCTGAGATTAACTATACTGTTGGACAAAACGATGATATTGTATCCCATCTTCCAACACGTTCTCTGCGTTTGTTTTTGTCATTAGGGCACGTAGATATTTGATTCCATACAGAAAATAAAATAATTTAGCACCCCAATTTTTTATGCTATCATTTTCTCTGGTCTTTTGACTTCGAGTGAGTTGACTCAATATACATCATAAGGGCTAAACTAAATAGATGTAGAGTTTTGAAGTTTTTATTTGCTGGCATCTTAAAGCATTTAAACCATTTTCTTGGTGACAAGGTCTTTTCTGGACGATACTATGCTATTGTGAAGAGTTTTTTTAACGTCCTTAACAATTTTGTTTTTGTGTTTAGTTGCCTCCACGAAAGTGAAATATGTCATGTTTTCTATTCCTCTAAAACGCCCTAACAATTATTACATTCTGCGGTAATTTTTTAATCAACTTATTTAAGGTTGCTTTAGCGGCAATTGGTCTTTTTTTCTTGATTTCTCTTCAATTGTTTAGTCATGCGTTGTTCTCTTCATAGGATCCAACTCGAAGGACCACTTTTTTGCTGGTAACTCAAGTAGGCTGTTGTTTATCAGAGCCTTTTTTAAACCCATTTATGCTTTGTAATCAGTATTTTCACCCATATACCGCATCAAAATCAGTTGTTTTTCCATACCTTTTATTCGCCATATACTTTTATGACTGTATTTTTCTATCATCGAAACTCTTACCTATAGGAGACACGTTTAACGCTCGGCACTTTAACCGGAAGCTTACCTTGATGAAGATGATTTTGTAATGTTTCTGTGCGGCCGGGACCTCGATGTGTTTTTGTGGTGCGTGGTATTCTGGCTCTGGTGGCGGAACATGGACGTAAACGTGTTTGTGGACTACAGATTGTTGTTGTGGAGGTCCGTATTGAGCTGCTGGCGCGGGGGCGGCGTACCCCGTGCTTGGCGGACTGTAGTTGTAGCCAGCTTCTGGACGTGCGAATGTTACCGCCACGAAGGCCGAAATTACCTGCAAAAAGATTTATTTTAATTAAAAACATTAAAGGTACTTCTTAAAAGTAACAGGGAAAAAGATGGTGCTTGTGTTTAAAGTCTTTTTTCGAGTCCCAACGCCCAACAGTGCTTCCTAAAATTTTGAGAGCGAAGCTCCCGTAATTTAACCCAAAAAATACAGAGGACCCCTTTGAAGAGACTAATATTACCCAAAGTATGGCCTATATTTTTGCATCCGGTGCTAGGAATAATAAACTTCGATCTTTTTTTGTAACTCTCAAAGTAAGGACACTTTACTCTCGCAAATATGTAATTTTAAAATCGCTAAAATCTAGTGTCATGCATTTTTATTGAACTCCTGTTCATCTTAAAATTACTTTAAGCCATTCACCAGCTTTATCAAGAATACATTTTTTTGAGAAAATCGATGATAAAAAACTTTTCCATTTGTTGCAGACTTTTTGAATGACGCTGTACAAAGTTTATCAGATCTGTTATATTTTTGCTCTGTGAGATGGTAACAACATTAAACAATACCCGAAATTTTTTTTTAGAAAAAGGTCTCTATCACCACTTTTAGCCAATAACGGGGACACCCTGTATTTCTAATGCACGGTTTCAATCAATCACCCTGTATATTAGTGCTCAACTGTTGCAGCAAAAGCAATAATTGGATAAGTGCAAAAAGTCGCGTGAATAAAGTTACACTTGTCTTGGTCAGTGAACCGTTTAACAAATGAATTACGCAACGCCGACTTTCTGCCAAAATTAATATTCATAACGCACGCTAAATCAGCTCGCCTAAGTGAAGAAAAACGACGGGCGACGCAAATAACGAGTTTAAAATTTTAACTTCAGCCACCGAGCGATGAAATCCTAGTCCATTACAGGCGGCACTTTAACATAATTTACAAAAAGGGGTCGTCTCCGTTCCTATTCATAACGGGTCGAGATTATTAATGTTTCGTGGTAGGAAAAAGTTAACGACGCAAGAAGTCTTAAGACTGTTTAAAACTCGAGTTTAATGGCTATGTGCATAATTATATGGGTTAATATGCCTTTGCCGTTCATGCTTTAAACGTTTCATGAAGCCCCGCGTGGGGATTTTTTTTGCAAGACTTGGCGCACGGAACAATGGGTGAATTAAATGAGTCGTTATTAGCAAACCTTTTTAAGAGTAATTTTGCAATTTGTAAGCGCGTTTTGATAGTTGTTCGTAATGTGGAGTATAGCTGGCGCGTGGGAGGCTTCCGAGACGCTTTTCGAATAATTATACGGCTCCAGAAAAAGCGAACTAATTAGAGGAGATACAGCTCGTGTATTTCTTAACAGTTTTTAGCGATACAACCAAACAATTATTTTTTGGGCAAGTTGGATCGTACGTTGAGCAATGTTTCCCAATTTGCAGAGAGATTTTCACAAACATGTGACCACAATGTTTATGGATTTTGTTTGTGTGCTCCATATGATAACCATATCCTCTGGCTACAAGACGGCACCGCTATTTCCAAGATTCAACTACTTTTATAGACACCGTGTGGTGATAAATTTGTGACCGTTCTTCTCTCAACACTTTCCAAAGCCTTTCGACAGTTTCTGCCTTCCTCTTGGGAAGTCGTTACTTTAAATATCCAAAAAAAAAAAAAACACGGCTTACATCTGGGCCTTTTATAGGTATTGTGACACCCCGCCTGAGATCAATTATTTTATTTTACTTCAATGTTATTTCATTTACTTTTCAATGAATAACATTGCAACAAATGCTGATGAATCAGTTACTAAAATATGCAACACTTCAAAAGGGCCAAGTTATGTGGATTTCAACTTTAGTAAAACACATTAACGTTAAAATATTACATTCATAACGCCAGCATTTGGGTTTCGTCAATCAACAAACGATTTGTTGATAAAGTTGTACATCATAAGTAGAACAAACTACTCGCACAAATATGTGTTTATAGGAAAGAATGACAGATGCAACTACAATAAAAAAAGGGAACGTATAATCTGGGGACACTTGCTTTTGGGTAGTTAAGAATCAACCACCGAGAAATGTACAGCGGGTCGAAAAATAAAGGAGTTTGTTGTTAAAATTGTTGTGTTTTATTTGTTTCTTACTGTGCAGTAATTGCTTTAGACCTGTGTACTACTTAAAACAACGTTTAGGGGTGCAACCATAATACAAAGACGATCACGAGCCATAATTAACAACAATAAACATAAGAGTAATAAGTACTCTTGCACTCTTATGCACAGTCCGATTCGTCACAGATGGTGCCCTGACCAGGATGGAGTTTTAAAATATACACACAGAAGGAAAATTTAGATATTTGTGAGTGAAAATTTAATCCGAAAAACCGATTATGGGGGGGGGGAGGACAAAAAATGAATGATTTTCGAAGAATGGTACCTGTAGTGCAAATTTAAGGTTTTGTAATCTTGTTGAAGTTAACACATCAATATAAGTGCAAAATATGGAAATGGATTGAGAGATAACAATTTTCGTTGTTTTCGCCGAGAGAAGTAAAATGTTATCGATGTTCAGCAATCGAGGGCAAATTTTGGACACCAGCACCAGTTCAGCAACAGGCCAGCAGGCAACACTAACCGGTAACGCCGCCAATTGAAAAAGGTAGGCCAGTGCGTTACGTCACAGTATGTCTCGTTGGTTTATGACAGTCGTTCCGGTTCTGCGCTTCAAATCTTGCGTGAAATTTGCTGTATGAGACGTTGCTGCTTCCTGATGGACCTACCGAGCTTGGTGGCTGGTTGGTAAAACAACCTAACTTGTAGTCGGGAGGTCCTGGGTTCGATTCTCAGGGCCGACTGTCATTGTAGAGGTTTCAGGTGGTTTCCTCTATGGTTAAGGCAAATGCTGTGGCAGTACTTCCACCTATCCTTATCCATCCTTGACTATCCACACCCCTACCCATTATCCTTGTACTTCTGAAGAGGGGGTCAACCCCCCTATAGCAGTCTCCGAACGAGCGGAAAAAACAAGTGACCTGACCTCCTGATGGAGCAAAATCATATCCACGTCATTGGCATAAAGAGTACGCAAATGAGTTTCCAATAATGGCTTTAAAACATAATCGACTGTTTTCGCCGTGTCTTCGATTTTTCTTTGTTCCGTTATGTTAATTTTTTCATTTTCCATTTGCCTAGGTAAAACGGTCTAATTTTTTGTTTTACTTCTTTAATTACCCCCATCGATGACAACTGCGAATAATAATGGACTGAGCACGCATCCCTGTTTTAAGCCCTCTTTTTTTTCAAACTTTTCCGATTTCCTTATTTAATTTACCAAATTGTTAAACATAGATCCTAAACAAATAATTTTGCGCTCGTCATGTGTAAAAACACAACTTGATTTATTTAGAATCTTCACGTTAAGCTGGGAAAATGAGCATTATTAGATGTGTAGATTTTGTACAACGATAGAGAAACCAGTCATCTCTTTGTATTTCTAAATTATGTTAATCTTGAGAAAAAAAACCAAATTTGTTGCGGTTCTTTAAGTCCGCGCAACTTCGTGTTAGCATCAAGCAAACCAGGTACCAATGAGCGTTTTAGAAACAATTTCACGTCCTCTAATTCGTAATGCAGTTTTCCTAATAATTCGCACGTACTCCCTATTTGAATAGTTGAATGATATTTAAATTTAATTAAACGAAACTTTACATTACGGCACTTTCCACACTTGGAATTTCATTAATTACATATTCCAGCGGCGCCGTCGAGTTATTACACGTTTCTTAGTTTGTAGAGAAAACTTCCACAACTAAGTACTAGTCAAACTTGTGATTAAAGTTTGTTCTAATTTATCGGCAAAACTGAAAATATTACGGCTTCGCATTGTTTGGCTGCTAACAATTTTGGGTAGTACATATTAAGTTACGAGTTGATGCCTTAAGGAGGTAGGTTTTCACGTGTTGGCTGGAGTTGTCGAATCATTATTAACTTCAAAGGCGCTCAGCGATCGAGCAGATTCAAAATTCTTGCATAAGACATAACTGGTTAATCGGCAATACCTTTCAATGTATAGAATTTATGGTGGGCTGTAAAGATTCCTTATAGACGATTTTGTAAATAGATTACGAACTATACCGGCGAGGGGGTTCTGTGAAATTTGCACCCCTATAAGTACTACACCATTTAAGGGGGAACTAAATCTTAGTCGAAGTGTCAATTTTTGCAGAATTAATAATACACGTAATGTCATATTTACATCTCTTTCTAGTACACTAGCAGAAAACAATAAAGCAACACTAATTTCCCCCTCCATATTTCCCCGCCATATATTCGTTCATCACTCTTTATCTTAGCAGTCTATCATTGTCTATTTTTAACCCTGAAAGCGTTTTCCTAGCAGCCTATTAGATCTTAGCAGCTAAAGGCGTAAATTTTATAGTAAGTATTACTTTTAGAAAAATTAAATATTACAAAGTTAAAGTTTTTTTACTGTAATAATCAATATAAATTCAATGTATAAATAGTTTTAATTATTTCATATTTCCTATAAAAAGAAGAAATAAATAGAAAAATTGTGATGTTTAATATAAGTTGGTGTGGATATACAAGGGACATTAAAGGTGGCAAAAATTTCCTCCATCTGTGCATATCCATTGCCTGTTGCAATCATTGCACTGTTGTATTTAAATTTAATTCTTTATTATCAGGACAATTATTAACGTTTTTAGCAGTTGATATAACATTTTGTGTATGACACACTTTGCATTTGAAATGTAAATTGGAATCAAATCCGTTTTTTGTTTCCCCAATGAAATGCACAATTTCTTGAGAATTTATTGCATAAAGGAACCTACATCAACTAATCGCATTCCATCTAATTTGGCATCAAATTCATTCAAATTTAATTGTTTCTCAACTTCGAAATCATCTAATTTATGGTTTATATCATTATAACTAAAAAAATATGTTCTTTTTTAGTTATTGCAGTTATTATTAGGTACAAAAATTTTTAAAAAATATTTTACCAGGTATATTCATTTAAATTAATTTCCCCCAAAACAACATCGGAATTGCCAATATTTATTGCTTGACCAGGTACAGTGACTATGTTTTCTTCACACATTTGTCTAGATTTAATGAAAGAGTTATGTATATATAAGATTTTAATTATGTATTGTTTTAGAAATACTATAAACAGTCAAGTAGCATTCATATATCTATCTATACAATAGAACTGTTCACTTGCCTTTACAAAAATATATATTCATTTAAGTGAATTCAATTTTGCGCGGCTGAAATTTTTTGAAATTGTAATGAATCTACTAGACACCAGATTAAATAGTGTTTTTGAAAATTAAATGAGTGTCAATTCCATATACCTAATCCCGGATTCAAAAATATATACATGCAGTTGGGAGAATTAAAGGAAGGTCATAATAAAGGTAATGATACTATAAGAATGGTACAGTTAGTTTGTACTGATTTTAACGAACTCTTTTAATTAAACATACTCTCTTGCTCTTGCCATTCTCATTCTACGTCTTGCTGATGTTTCTCGGCTATAGTAGTTGCTATTACTATTTAAAAATGTTCGCTCCATGATCTATTCTATAGTATAGATCAATGTTTCTCAAACTTGTTACCAATAGCTTACAATAAATAGTTTTGTGGACAATATTTTGTTTTTAACTTAGCCTGGTCAATAAATTTGAATGATTTTCGAATATAATAAAAGGCTTGGGTTGGGGGACCCCTTCAGATAGATTCAGGGCTTCGCAGACCACCTTTAAGAAATACTGGAATAGATTCTATAAGAATAAATTGACGTTTAGATTTTCCTGTCATTTTTTGTGTTGTATGTTGTAGAACAGACATACGGCGATAAAATGGTGGGGTATTGCAGCGCCTTCGCTTCGGAAAGTACAAGTGAAATTTCCTTAAAAAATGGGTTTCTTAGTTCAAGTTTTTAGAAAAAGATTGTGAATAAATTTATTTCAAATTAACAACAATTATTAAAAACATGTTCCTTAACGGCGGTACAGGACGATATTTTAATTTTAGCCAATAGTTTACAAATATTGACGGTGTAAACAGACGTCAATTTTTAGCCAGTTTTTAATATTTTTTTATGCTTAACAGTATAAACTTTTTTAAAAATCGAGCCTGTACCGCCATTCTCGAACCAATAATCTGTTTACTTACAAATTTTTAAGTACTTTTGATAATAAGTGTGAGAGAAAAATTTGAATTACGAAAGCTGTTTTATTGCGTGCTTTTAGTTCCCCCTTAAGAATTTTTGATAAAGTTAATAGAAATTGCAACATTTTTAAATAGTAAGCCTCGGAATGTTCCTAATTCCGCTTTCATATTTTATTCCGCAATTTATTCAAATACCTATTAGCTTGATTCCCCCGCCGGGTCACGATGCATTTCGTTAACTAATGCATGCAGATCGGATTTCGAAGCGAAACTTCTTCCGTAATTTAAAACGCAAAGAGAAAATCGCCCGAAAACATGACCCGGCCGGAAATGTACGAGTAAATTACCCTTCTCGTTCTTTGCGCAAATTATACATCCATTTGTTTATGAAACGGTAATGATACCCTTGGATTTCGAGGCAAAACAAGCCTGAGTATACTATAAAATAAAGCAATGAAACAAATTTAATTCATCTCTGAGATCGATTCCATGGTATCTACAGAAACATCGCCAAGAAAATAAATCATTTTAACAAGGACACGGGAGTACAGCGTGACATAAAGTGCAACAATATTGTTATTTCATATAAAATAATGAAGGTTTTGAAAAATGATTCTCGACGAAAACATTATTACTAACTTGTATCAACCAAGAAACAACTGAATTACTGTATGGCGACATTCTTGTAAGTGCATTTCCCATAAGCGCGCGGCAGTCTTGTAAAATTCCCCATTTCGTTGTGTTATTAGAGTAAATAAGCGAACAAAGAATATAAATTGAATAGATTTAGAAATAACAAGGTGGCGGAGATGGACCAACGAAATGTAATCAGTCGAGCGTCCATTGTGGACACTTCCTACATCGCACAATCGTTATTGTTTTTGGGGCTATAAAACGCACACTTCTTTTAATTGCATTTCCCGTAAGGTTGTTGTAGTAGTAGTAGTAGTAGTAGTAGTAGTAGTAGTAGCTTTGAAGAGGGGTATAGTCGTCTATGGTTATTATCCGACTCTCAAATTGTCACTAGTATTAATTTTTTTTTATGTTCCTCGATTTACACAAAGTCTGCAATCAAAATCCAATTCATTGTTAAATTATTATTTTTTTTTAGATTTCTGAACACAGTTGCATGGTGCTAAATTAGGGCTGTAAGGTAGATGACGCAGCTCAGTAAATCTACATTCTTGAATTACAGCTTTAACATTGCGTGCTTTATGGATTCTGCAATTGTCGTACAGAAGCAGATTTTGACGCCACGATGAAGGCTGTTTCAATTTTAACGCTTCTTTCAAACGTTGATACGTATACTCAAATAGACCTCTCCATTGATTGTAGAGCCTTTTCCATATGTTCAATATTCTGAACTAGGGGAAAGTACCCATGAATGGGACAATTTTCTTAATTGTTGACAAATTTTTCAGTAATAGCTCAGATGAATATGCTGTGTTACCCCAGTAATGTGTTTTAATGTAACAAAAGTGTTTTGAAACAAGTAAACGTGATTTGTAACGTTAACAAATTTTTATAAATAGAAATATATTTTGAGTGCGATGTCCCAATATGGGAACACTTGTTCCTAGAGTGGGACATGCGAAATCAATGAATGGGACGCCACATATAATTTTTATTTATTATATAGTAAACAACTTGAAATGTTATAAACATAAATGCAAGATGAGATAATATAAAATATATAAGATAACATAAAAGACAGCGTTTTTTAAAACTTTACAACATTATAAATAATATTAAAGAATTTTTCCAATGTCTTTTTCTAAATATACAAATTTTTATTAGCCATTTTCTACCTGCTTTTTTATTTTCTTCCCACTTTTTCGGAAGATTAATTTTTTAAAGCTACATGTACAGCAAACTGATATGCTAGTTCTTTGGCTTGCAGTGTAGTTAATCCGTGACACATTTTTGAAGCAGACTGAAAATATTCGGATAATGCTGTTTCCTCATTTTTTGAAAATATTCTGCGATTTCCAATATTTGGATCGTGTTTAAAAGTTCTCGTTTTGCTTTATTAACAGCTCTATGTAAAGAAGATTTAGAAATACCTGTGCATTTTGCAACTTCCCGAATAGAAACCTTATTTTTAATTATTTCACGTACCGCCGATTCCATTGCGTTGAAGAAACGCGGATCCTTTTCTGTTTTTCCATTTTATCCTTTAAAGTTTAAATTATGCAAAAAATATCTAAATATTTATAACAAAAACTGTTTTAGAGTAAGAATATATAAATTCTTTAAATAAAAAAAGTTATCCTTGTTTGCGAGGTGTCCCAATTAAGGATCAGTAATATGTCCCATTCAAAGGATAGGGAGATTTTGTCAAACATAACTTTACTGACACTTAACCTAAAAGCTAATTGACTTGAAGTTTTGTTATTTAATAGGTATAATATGCATAGGTATATGTACTTAAATAAGTTGTTGGAGTTACCGAATTTCATTAAACTTTTTCAAGATATCATTGAGTTCACAAACAACAATATTTACTTTTTAGTTACACAATTTTAATTCTGATATTACACGATTGTATATCAACATGAGAACTTCGAAATGGGGTAGTACATTAGGTACGCGATCTACCATCTATTGGTGAGTGCACGTACATAAAGATTTGTGTTTAACTATAGTGTATTAAGAATGTCCCATCCAAGTACTGTCCCATTCATGGGTACTTTCCCCTACTTACTAGTTCCAAATACGGTTGCCATTAGCTTTCCGGCCGAAGACTGCTTTGGCATTTTTTGGGGAAGGCGAACCTTTTTGAACCCATTGCGTAGATTCTTGTGTGGTAGGAGGATCCCAGTGATACACCTCTAAGTCTCATCGGCAACAATTCGTGCTGTGAAGCGATAACATTTTCTTGGAAAATTTCTTTCCTGACAAGTATTTGCTCCGAAGTAACGAGCCCTAAAAATCAATGCGCAGAAACTTTCTACATACCCATATCTTCGTGCAAAACTTTCCAAACAATTGTTTCGGATACGCCAAGTTACCTGGCAATAAAAGAACTTTATCCGCCGATCTGTTAGCACCAAATCTTCTATTCTTGTAACCAAGTCTTCAGTTTTTGCCTAACCGGTCGACCTTATCTTGGAACATCCCGTTAAGAGTCCCGACCCCAGCGAATCGCTTGAACCAAAATTTGACTTGGAATAATGATGGGGTTTCATTTCCAAACACGCCGGCCATTCTTTGATCGATAACTTGTGAACCATTATAAAGAACTTTTCAGACTTGACATAATTTAATGAAACTTTTCTCTTCAGGTTCAAAATGTCAGTTATTTAAAAAATAATTCATTGTGACATTTCATTTTCATGGATAGGTAGCCTACGCCCTCGTCTTAATCCCCACTTATAGCCTTGCCGTTTGGAAGGTAGTCAATTATGATGATGCAAGAAAACCTGACGTCATAACCTTTTATTTCAGATAGGTCACTTCAGGTGACGTTCTTTGCCTTCCTCGGAGGCGAAGACTCTATGCTTCCATTGTTTCGATTATTTTTTCTTCTCTAGTGCGTAATGATGAACCCAAGTTTCATCCTCCGTGGTAAATCTCCAAATAAAATAAGTTGAATTCGTCAAAAACCGATCTAAATACTTCTGGGAAATATGTGGTTAAACTCTTTTGTTCCGGAGTGAGCAATCGCGACTCTCATCTTGCTCTTTGAACTATTGTAAGTCGAAAACTACGTATTTAGCAGATTAAACTGAAATTTTAGGGTGTATAATACAAGATCTTCTTCTTCTTGTTAATCGGTTCCTTTTGCACCTTTGGTGTCGAGGTATGCTTTTCTATTTCTCTGTGTTATATGTTTCTCCACTCCTGCCTATCGTTAGCTAATTGTGGCACATATCTCCAGGTGACTCTTTTTTGTTCTAATCTCTGCCTGGCTTCTTTTTTCCAAGGTACCAAACATTAACATAGCGAACTGCATAAGTGCACTCAACGTGCTAGGAAGCAGGAATAATGTTAAACTGTATGTTGCCCCGGGGCACACTAATATACCAGGGAACAAGACGGCTGATCGCCGAGCCAAAACTGGTACAGACACCTTTTTTCGGACAAGAACCCGCAGCTGGTACATCCTATGGAACAGCTAAGCGGTGTCTTAATGACATATTAATACAAGGGCATAATGCTCGTTGGAAAAAAAATGCAAAACAAGCCCATTCTAAGACTATCCTGTCAAGGGCCTTTAAAGAAAAGACTAGGGAAATGTTCAGGATGTGTAGAGTCGACATCAGAGCAGCCACAGGTCGCTGTCAGCTAAACAAACACTTCTACATATTGGGGCTCTCAGAGAGCGATATATGCAGAGGATGTGGTGAAAAAGAAGAAACTCCTCTTCTGGGGATGGACAAAGCCAACCAAGAAGAGTTAGGAAAAACACCCTTAAAGAAAATCCTGGAGTTTTTCAAAAACGCAGGACTTCTTTAAGGGGCTATCACCAGAGGGTACAATAGATTAATAGGTACAGGAACCCGAAACGGAACCACCTCCGCGGAAATAATAATTAAAAAAACATAGCCAAACTAGACAACGTTTCGAGCGCCATAATCTATGTCAGGCCGCAAACTTATCAATCTACCCCTGGAGTGCGATGTTGAAAAATAAATAAGGTATCTAACAACCTTATCTTGGGCACACGGTATAAGCAATATCAAAAATCGATTGCAAAGTTGTAGCAAACCCCGAATTTTCAAATTAGCGTAAGCTTTTTGATTTTTATACGTAATTAACTTCTACAATTCCATTACACTAGACTTTTGAAGCGGGGATGTAAATTAGGGTCAACAAAAACTCCATACAAGTTTTTAAAAACGCCCCTATTTGCATCCATTGTTAAACTCCAACTCTCCGGGTACTCTGTACACGCCAAACACATCATGGGAAGTGAAGCGGAAATTAATTAATGTAAATTAAACAATAAATATTATTTCTCACGATTCTAGCTTAGGTTCCTGCAATTAGCAGCAATAGATATTATTTTCATAAGCAAATTTTCACGAAAAGCAGTCACGTTACAAATAAACGAACGTCCTGAATGCGCCGAGTAATTTCGCTTACGTAACGCTTGTTTATGACTTCACTGTTCTTGTTCTGATTGCTCGTCCGGTAGCTAAGAAAGAAAGCCTCATTATCGATGTGAATTATGTAACAAAAAGTCGTTGTTGTTACTCGCCAGCAATAAATCACGAAATGCTCGGCAATAAATATGTAATGATATTAATAACTAGCGGTTGTAATAGCGGTGTAAGCTTTCTACGTTTTAAGTTTTATCTAACTGCCAGAGTTTTATGTACTGTGGCCGATGTTACAGATTGATAACGCCACTTTCTTTTGTTTTAATCTCTATGAATTGCACGATATTTGGCAACAAAGAAATCGAGAGCGCTTCGCCATTTTTCTATGCTTAGTTGATGAATAAAAAGGAACAACTAGGTTACATGGTATGCCACGAGGGCAAATTATTAAGTGATACAGGGTGTCCAGTTTAAAATGAAGTACGTTTGTTTTGCAAGCCATAACTGACAATCCCCGTACGTCTTTGCGTGAGATAGAAAACACAATAGGTGTCGCTCGATTAACAGCCGGTACAATTTTAGGACGTGTCAAGTATCATCCCTATCAAGGACTTCAAAATGGTGATCAGATGAGAAGAATGGAATTTTGTCGATGGTTCATCAGAAAACATGTCTGACGTCTTTACGGGTATTTATTGAAGTACATTTCTGCAGCCATAATATCATTTCTCCTGCAGAGAATAAGTCACTTCAACATTTCATATTTATGCTTATTTGAAAAACGATCCATTGAAAACTTGGAAATCACTAACTTGTTTGCACAACAGAAAAATATGCATTATTTGACAGTTTTCAGAATTAGTCGTTGCAATTGTTTAATCACGACACCAAGACCTACTGGGGTGAAATCTTAATTTTGCAAATTTTCATATTTTCCCTAGTTTAAACATAAGGATGCTTATCATGGTTAAAAAGCTAGTTATGGAGATTTTAAAAACGCAAAAATCCAATAAGGCGTCCATAAGAAAAACAAAACATTATTTTGCCGTTTGTATTGCACCTACACTCGATAGTCTACATTTTATAACAGTGGCTGGGTCTTATGAAAATAATACGCGGGCTGCATTTCCTGAAGTCCCACATCGCTAACATTCTAATACGGTGGCGAGTGTACATGGAGTGGGGATGACGCGTGATATACAGGCTGAGACATCGCTTAAGACCCCCACTTATTTTGTTATTGGAAAGAATTATTAAAAAAGTTTCAAATAAAAGTTGTTTGATACAGCATTTCCCAACATTTTTTCATTCAAGTTTTTGTTTTCTTTTGTTTTTTAGGAGTTACGGCACCTTATTTGTTTTTATTAAACGACACCATAACTAATACAATCTTGGTTTCCGGGTTTGGAACCGCGTCTTCTATATTTAGAAGTAGTTGACGTTTCGACCACTTCTACTTCTAAATATAGAAGACGCGGTTCCAAACCCGGAAACCAAGATTGTATTATGGATAACGGCCGCGAAAGCCTCAAGAATAAAATAGACACCATAACTACATATTTTTTTTATACGGTTTGAAAGACATTTTCTTTTTTTTTCAATGCACTAAAATTTTTATACCGTTACATGAGAAAATTTTTGAAAAAATCGCAAAAGAACAAATTTTTATTCACTTGTTTTAAAAGCGTACGTGATTTATTAATTTACATTAGTAGGTTTTGAAAATGACACAAAACGGTAATAGATTAAAAAAGCAAGTTAATTAGGTTACAACGGTAAACACTAAACTACTGTAATAAATGTTCAAAATGGTGTCCTTTCTGCTTTTTTTTTTAATTTGAGAGTTTAGGGACGCTTCGACATCTGAGGTCACTAGCGTCCGGGAGGAGTGGGCGGGGAACAAGAAAGGGTTAGTAAGGTAAGGGTAGGTGGATGTACTGTCACAGCATTTGCCTATAGTAGGTAGGGGAAACCACCTGAAACCCCTACGATGACAGACGGCCGCGGGATTCGAACCCACGCCTCCCGATTTTACTCGCTAGGTTGCATACCAACCAGCCACCGAGCTCGGTTCCTTTCTGCTTTAAACATTTTTGTAAGCGTTTTTTTAGACAAATTTACTGCACTACAGCCGTTCTTTTCATTATTTCTGCACGAGAAGTCGAAAAAGGCACTAAAAAAGTACAAAAAACTGTCAAACTATGATCAAATTGTGACATTACATGCATTTGTTTTGTTTTCTTTTTGCAAACCCTACTCATTGATTTATGATCAATTTTTAACAAAAAACATGCAGTGTCCACTATCGTAGATTCTTTAGCTTGCGATTTTCTTAAAAATTTAGTTATGTAAGGGTATAAAACTTCTAGTGCGTTGAAAAGAGAGAAAAAATGGGCGCTCAAACCGTATGGTGCCATTTAAAATAAAACAAATATGGTGCCTTAACTCCTAAAAAAACAAAAGAAAACAAAAATTTGACATGATAATATTTTGGGAAATACTGTATCAAACAAGTTTCATAGGAAACTTTTTTTGATAATTCTTTCCAATAAAAAAAATAAGTGGGGTGCCATTAGTGAAGCCTCACTCTGTATTTCACGCATCATCCCCACTCCATGTCCACTCGCCAATTCGTATTAGGATAGCGCTGTTGGGGCTGCAATCGGCGAAGCCCAAGCCAAGTTACGAGTTTTTTTAGAACAAACAATGTATGTATGTTATGCGAGCATTAGACGGATAATGTTATTGTGCAGGGATATAAAATGTATATAACACGTAAAAATAGGGAAGTTTAAACCGACGTTAAGTTTTCTGGGTCATACACAAGCATAAAATAAGAATTGCTTTTAACTGCCCTTCTTGCATATTTTATAGCGTGCCTTGGACAACAACAATAAGAAAACATTTAACAATTCTTCTTTAGTAAACATAATTTTCGTTGCATTTTATGTAAACGCTTGCGGCATCCTTTGCAATAAAAGGAAACACTAACCTCTAATTTTTTAGATGCGTTAAAGTTTGTATTGTTTGAGAATACACCTGAGCTTAAGAATTGTCGATATATGAGGCGTTTATTTTGAAAGTGTCACAAGTCACTTTTATGTTACTTTAGCTCAAGCAACGTCGGGTCGCCAATTTGTAGTTCTATTAACTTTATAAATCCTTTTTATTATTGAATGAAAACTCTGCCGTCTTTTTTATTTCCCATGTCCACTTTTAAAGCGCATCCTCTATGATAAAAAACACCTATTAAACGAAATTAAAACACTTGAAATGGTCATTACATCAAGAATAGAAAGTAAACGCGAGTTTAACTCCTTCCACACATCAATCAATGTCGGTTTTTCTTGAATTGTTCACTTTCGCGTTAATCAACAAAGTAAACGCTCTTCTTGGTTGTATTTTTATGGTATTGCGGCAACGCGCAATGTCGGAATTAAAATAAATTAACAGTTATTGGCGGATCATGGAATATTTTCTACATTATATGGGATGTACTGGAAGTCAAGAATGTTGCCCAAAAAAGACTTATTTCTCATCACTTTCACGTTCGCCCACCTTAATGGGTGTTTTCTATACTTTTCCTATTAATTTTTGGTTTCACGGTATTTGCGTCGTTAACTCAGTAAGAACATTCCATATCTTATAGGATTTTCTGTTCGGAACATTCTTCTTATTGATCTACTTAACATACAATTTTCAGGTTTGTTCAGGGAGTAATAGCTTATTTGATACGGTAGAAACATGTGGGAGTTATTCTCACTAGACTTGTAGATTGTCCATCGAGACATGGGCAACACTCTTCCCTCCATGTGAAAAAAACTGTTTCATATAAGACTTTTTCTAAGGTCGTTGCGGAATCAACCAATTGACTAGAGATGTACTGATTAATCGGTAATTTTACATATAATGTGAAGTAACTAACGAAAATCAAAAACTCCGGAAATGAGATTTTAATTTCTCATAGAGTATAACAAGTCTTTTACATCCAGAATATTTTAATGATAGATTGGATATGTGTCCTTCCGTGACATTTATTTCATGTTTCGCAAAGCATGTGAGATTTTTTTTTTGTAGTAAGACAGGTGTTACTTCTAACCTCAACATTGGGGATAAATGTAAAAATAATCGGGGAAAGTTGTAACGGCAAAATAATTTACACAGCTCATTAGTAGTGGGTTAATATATTAAGTAGTATTTATTCATCAACAATCTCGGAAAATATCAATTTTAGGTATAAAACAGCCTTAATGTTTTCGAAAGAGAATTAAATTTTCTATAATACGGTGCAAAAAAATATAGGGTGTTGTATTTAAAAAAAAATGAGTTATCGATGTTTAAAGTTTCACAAGTTTGACCAAGCGTAAAAAACGCCCTGTACAATATTTTTAAAATGTAGGTTGTGCAAAGTGTTACATAATTAGGGTTGCCAGAAGTTGAAAGTGTAAAAAGAGAACTCTTCAAAAAAAAAAGAGAACTCTACAAACAAAAAAAAGAGAACAAAAAGAGGGCGTTGTTCGGTGTATGGTTTATGGAAATATGAAAGTATAATATTTATTCACATCCACAAACAATAATTTTTTTGCTACATAGTTTCCAAATTAATCAGTTTTGAGCAAATACCTTCATTAATGGTAAAGTACTGTATCAAAATCGGAAACATTTTTTGTGAATCATGGTTACTTGCATCAGTAGATATTGATATAAAAGGAATATTAGATAAAGATTCAGTAACTTTACTCATACAATAGGGAGCAATAACATTTTTCCCAATCATTGTTGTTTTTGTTCGAGCAGATGACAGATGTTTGGCAGTTTCAGAGTCTTCGAATATATTTTTTAATAAATCTGTTGTGCAGTTAGATGAGTTGAAGCTCATGTGATGTTTCAAAACATGAAATGCCAACGTTGCTTCAACAGCTGCTACTTTTTCATCTAACTTTTCAATTTTGGAAATTACAAAAGAATCTATTTTATTTGATGTTTCCATGGACCGAATACATAACTGATGCTTCTTTGATTGGATATGTTGTTGAAGATCATACTTCCCTTTGTTTCCAACAGAAACTTTTGTATTACATACAGAACAAAATGCTTCGTATTTACAGTCAACACTTTTAAAACACGTATATTTAGCTTGTAACTCAGGGGTAAATGTGCATTTTCTTTTACTCATGGTTGTTGATTGTAAAACACTAAACACTATCCTTATAATTATAAATATAATGGCTGTCACTGACTTTATGCTGTCTTGCTGTCACTTAATTGTAAACGTTTGTACCGCGTTAAAAAATATAACCTTACCTATCGGTAGATGGCGTAACATTTTGTGTCTAAAATGGTCGATTGCCATTAATTGACAACAGAGGACGTTGCGGTATAAAAAAAAAGCAAAAAAGATTTGACAAACAAAAAGTAACTACGGAAAAAGAGGACAAAAAGTAAATACGGGAAAAAAGAGGACAAAAAAAGATCAGAATAAAAAAAGAGAGTGAACAAAAAGATCGGTACAAAAAAAGAGGACATGTTCTCTTTAAAAGAAATATTCTGGCAACCCTATACATAATCTATTGTCAATCTTATCTCCAAGCGAATTTCATCAGACTTCTCAAAGTTTTTAAATGTTGAAAATTTTTGAAAATACTGTATTTTCATGAAAATGCAATTTTCACGAGAACGGTTGACTTTAGACCCATATGACCTTATACATTTTTTGAATTAAATTTAAAGAGGAATCCAATAATGTAAAAATATACAGGGTGTTCCATAAGAAAAAGTATAACTTTTATATGGCACTCTTTTTTGGAGCACCCTGTATATTTCAAAATATTTTTAAAATGTAGCCCTTATTGACTTACATAATCTAACAGCGACAGAAATTGGAAAATATAAACCGTTTCGCCATAAAACTCCGACGCGTCCGTCGTGACTCACCCTGTATATATATTTTTTTAATTCGCGGAATATTCATTTGAATGCCACTCGTGGTAAAGATTTTTTTAAGAATATACTTCCGTTTTCCAAGTAAACTTGTTCCAAAATATCACTCGAGCAAATTTCATCTAAAAATATTTTTGATGCAATTTGCTTTCGTGATATTTCAACTGGAACAAGTTTCCATGGAAACCCAAAAGTATTTTCAAAAAAATCTTCACCACTAGTGGTATTACATACGATAAGTTTTGTATGTTCTCATCTACGAAGAAAACAACCAATTATGTGCTAAGAATGCACATTTGCAAGTGAAAACATTGATTGGGGTTGGTTGTAACTCTGTTACTTTTGACCCCAAGTGTACACAAAACAAATTGGAGGGAATCCACAATTAACCACGATTCCAACTAGGGATTGCAATTTACCGGATTTTCTCATTACCGGTAATACCGAAAAAAAAAGTCCTATTACCGGTTTTACCGGTAATTACCGGGAATACAAAAAAAAATGCTTTTCTAGTAAATTCGAAAATTTCATGACTAAAATTTCAATTATTACATTATTAATTACATTTATTTTCGGAAAGAAAAAAAGACCATCAAAATTAAATTTTTATTTAAATAACAAACATAAATAATAATTATTATATAAAACATAAAGTAAATTTCTTAAAAAAGTAAACAAATATATTCTCAAACAAAACATAATATAGGTTTACAGTTACATTACTAAATATAAATTTCGTTAAAAAATAAAACATTTTCAATAAGACAAATAAATATAACATAGCTTAATAACACTTTAATAGTTCATTTTGTGTATTAAAATAGGCTCGCAAAAAACACAATTCGTTCAGACTTTCGTCGCTTAATCTGGATCTAATTTTTGTGCAGATTAGTCCTGCGGATGAAAATGCTCGTTCTGATGCGACGCTAGTTGGACGTATTGTCATCAAATACTTGTATACCAAATTTAAATATTTTCCTCGAACTTTTTCGTCAGCAAATGTTTTCATTTGTTTGCGCACAATTTTTCCTACGTCTTTTTCATCGTTTCTTATTCTGGTCTCTATTTTGGCATCAGATTTTTCCAGTATCATTAGGTGAAGTCTTTCCTTCATTGTTGGCAATCTCGACGGCACTTCTGGCTCATGTATTACATCAGCTTCCGCAGTTTCTTCATCAGAATTTTTGTCTCTAAAATTTGTATTTGTTTCATTTATGTTCAAGCGTTCTGCTATTTCAATAATTAATTTTGTAATGGCTGTTTTAGATGTTGTATTAAATATATTGTATTCATCTTCGTTTTGGGTATCATCGGGATTATGAAGGAATTGGAGTACGTCAGAATAATTAGTCCTTCTTTCTCTTATACGCATAATTAGTTCGTCCTTAAGTTCACTACACAAGGTGCATAGCGAGCTATCTTGTTTTGATATTTCATCTAACATAAACTTTAATGTAACATCTGCACTAAATAGATTTGCATCCTCACAACAAAGTGTCTCTACTGTAATTTTTACTGGTTGAAGAGCAGATATCAAATTATACAATAAATCTAATTCGTTCAGTGTGAAGTTAAAATCAACTTTTAAATCAATAAGACTCTTTCTGATACAGTCTCGAAGTTCGTAAAACCGCTCGAACATATCAAGCAAACTGTTCCACCTTGTTTTTGAGTCAAGAATCAACGATTTACATTTACCAAATTTTTCAGTAACATGTTTTTGTAGTACTGCATCATTTTTTGTAGGAGATTTTCTAAACATTTTGACGACTTTTCGAATCTTGCTAATTAATGTACTTAGATTGGGAGGCATTAAATTATTGACACAGGATTCGTTATTTATTACTTGTATTCCACCAGTTTCCTCATCCTCATAATCATCATCGTCCTCATCCTCACCGATGGAGTCTGTGGTAATATCATAATCCTCTTCTTCTTCCATAATTGCTGCTGGTGGTGATTCAGCTTTTCTATATAGAACTTTTATAACCGCCAATTGAATTCCGTGGGCAAAGCACAGCTGATGAATGATATGTAAAAGATTACCAAATTTTTTCATTACGCTTGCTCCATCTGTTGTGGCACCAACCAAGTCTTCATACTCGAGGCCGAATTTTGCCAATTTAGATTCAAGAATGTCCCGGCAATCTTCTGCTGTCATTGTTCCATGAGCTCTGGCAAGACCAAGATTCCAAAACTGATTATTTCCATGTACGTTAATATTAACGTATCGACGATTTCTAGTTGACGTCCACTCGTCCAAAGAAAGAGACGCAGTATCAATATTATCAAACTAGTTTTAAGTTTGCGAATCCTGTGCCTTTGTTTTTTGTTTTTTAAATTAAAAATAGTATTTCGGAATTACCGGTAATTTATCCTCTTATTACCGGTAATACCGTAAATCGATATTTGCACCGTTACCGGCATTACCGGTAACGGTGTTACCGGTAATGCAATCCCTAATTCCAACGTCAAAATGTATTGCTTCCACCAATAGCCAACTTAATTTAGAACATAATAATCTAGGTACTTTTTTGTTCCTCTTTAAAGTTAAGCCCGCACTGCGGGATGGTTGGCTGGAGGGTAGATGGTAGATACACGCCGTCGCCTGGCGACAATCCAGGGGCTTTGTTGCAGAGTGGGCCCTTGGTTTAATTTGATTTGATTTTGATTTAATAACTCAAAGAATATGCCTGCACCTAGAAGTATGTCAATTTGTGACGGCTGATTAAACTTGGCATCAGCTAGTTTGATGTGTTGTGGAATTTTTAAATGTGATGTATATAAATACATCACATCTGCAAAGATAACTTTGCAGATGGTAGTAAATTTGTAATGTTATCAGTTATTAAACATGATATTGTTGCTTTATAATTTGTATGTATTGATTTTATTTTAATGTTTCATTGCTTTGTGATGTTAGTAGTGATGTCCTATGCCACTAACAGGTAAATTGATTGCATTTATTGGTAAATCTAATTTTCTAATCAAATGTGTAGTCGCGAAAGAAGATTGACTTCCACTATCTAGCAATGCTCGACATGGAATCAATTTTCCTTCATGATTGTATGCATATATTAATGCAGTAGATAAAAGAATTACAGCATTTTGCATGTGTTTTGACGTTACCTAAGAATTGATGTATTGATGCTTGATTTGACAATTTGTTGAACTAGTTTCAGAATTAGAAATGATTTGATCATTTTGATTATCTGTTTCAGTAACAGATTTGTTGCTTGCAGAATTATTAACTTGTTGATTAATATTGGATTGTAAATTACTTGGATGTGTAAAATGATTATCCTTTTGATTATAATATTGATGTCGTATATGTAATAAAGTATTGTGTCTTTTGTTGCATATGCGATAATTGTTTAGTCTACAGTTTTCCTTGCCATGACCTGATCTTAGGCAGTTAGTGCATAGATTTAGTTTTTTTTAATTTGTGAATATCTGTCATTAACTGACATTTTTAGAAAATTTTGACATGCATAAATCAAATGTGATTCCTTACATATTGGCAGGGAAACTTATTAGTAATTAAATATGTATGTGTTTTTAAACTAACGTATCCTTTAACTGGCATTGTAGTATTAGTTTTATGGTGCCTGTACACTTGAGAGTAAAGTACTCTCGAGAGTAGCGTCGCCAAGGATACAGCCCCTGAGAGTAACTCGCGATTGGCTGTATCCTTGGCGACGCTACTCTCGAGAGTACTTTACTCTCAGGTGTACAGGCACCATTAGAGTTGATTGAATCTAATAGATTACAGCGTTCTCTTAGAAATTTTGTAAAATCGTCAATTTTTGGCGATTGATTTTGTTGTATATTAATTTCCCATTCTCTTTTTGATTGGTAATCCAATTTTGCATTTAAAATGTAAATGAGTATTGTATTCCATTGGGATACATTTTCACCAAGGTTTTCTAGCGCGCGGTAATTACTTAGAAATGAATCTAAAAATGATCTAAGTGCAAGGTGCACATCCTTACCAATATTTGGTAATTCAATTATATTTTTTATATGTGTTGAAATTATTGCCTTTTTATTGGAGTATCTCTCCACAATTAAATCCCATGCAATGGCATAGTTTGAGTCAGAAATTCTGACTGATTGAATTACCTTTGCGGCCCAGGCGACAGCGTGTGTCTACCATCTACCCTCCAGCCAACCATCCCTCGGTGCGGCCTTAGCTTTAGAGATCGCCTAAAAGTCACTCGACCTGTGACACAACGCATTAACTTTTAGGCTTTAGAACTTTGGCTGGCAAAAACTTAACCTCTATGACAGATGAAAACTAGCAATGTAGGTAGGGAGCTGGATGTAACTTAACATTGCAAAAGCGTTTAGGGCGATATAAAACAAAAATTAAAGAAACTATAGGCACTGTTACAACCTACCCGTGTTACTTTTTTCCCCGGTCTCCTCTACTTAAAAATAGCAACACTCAAATGCTTAATTAAAATATGCTTTTCAAATATAACAAATCATAGTTATTGAACTTATTTGCTTTACAATAAATAATTGTTTTATCTCTAGTAAGAAAAATTATGTTATATAATCATTAAGAAGAAAAGGAGTTTAAAAAAAAAAATGGCGATCGACGAGTTGACATTTTGCAACAAAGCAAATTAGGGTCGAGTGGGCTCTGTTGGTTTTTTAAAAATTAATTGAAAGTTGGCAATAATTGAGCAACGTCTCGAAGTAGGGAGTTTTGTTTGTTTACGTCAATAAAAACATATCGATTTTACAACACAATGTGCTAAAAACAACAGCTACCAACTTCCTAGTATTTATTCGTGGCTAAAATTGCGTGAACACATAATTAAACTCTAATGAATATTAACTAAAGACTAGACTTGCAATTTAGCATAAGTTTCACAATGGAACAATTGCTTTCACTATCGATTGCCAAAAGAAGCAATGTTCTCCATTCATTTTCTTAATTTTCGCATATGCATTTTGCAACGCGTTATACAATTTGTATTAATCGAATTTGCATATCACTATAAAAATATCCTCATATATTATATGAAGCACCACGAACTGTGTTAGACAGGGAAGTGTTTTTTTAATCAATGAATGGTTTGATGTTATTTATATTCCGCACCGATGTTTAATTGTTATTCAAAACGTGTTTTCGTAATTATTCAATATCGGGTTGGGTCCTTTGATTTAAGTACCGCTTGATGAAAGTGGTAATGTTGCCTAATGGTACGTTGTACCCTCAAAGAAAGGGGACGGACGTATTCAGAATGATAATTGTTTGGAAATGGTCACGTCTGACGAGGAACTGCTGAAGAATTGGTCCTGTTTTGAGAGAGTTGAAGAAGTTATTGATGGTACGATTGTACATTTCTTGTTCAAAATTGCAGGCTATCTGTTAAAGAGAAATGAGGTCTTTTATCAAAACTATTTAGCGGGCAAAATACGCTAGTTGGCTGACATGGTAGCGGTCCCAATGCGGATTTCTTTTTGATGATTAGCCATATCTGTTAACTTAAGTGACTTTTGCTTTGTGATTTGGGCTTTATCCCATACAAAGAACCGTTCAAACTTACGGTTTTGCATGTGGTTTTATTTAGAAAATTTCCTTCACCTGTCAAATCTGCGTTTTCAACCAATCACTAATCTTAAATCTTCTGGAAACTACCAATAGGAGCATTATTACACGGTAATAGTTTTACATTCCCCTGTCAGACGACGATCCTCCTGGCAATTTTGCGTTTTCGACCAATAACGAACTCAGATTTTCTAGAAACGACCAATAAACATAATCATGCACTGATAATATCTTTTTCGCAATTAACAAATTTTCATGCGTTTATTGGTCGTTTCTAGGATATCTGAGTTTGTCGAAAATATAAATTTGGAGAGAGAATTAAACGTTTTGGTCTTGATCACTTTTTAACGAATTTCGGCGACCAGTAGCGTTACTTTAATATAGATTAAACCACACCCTGAAGTATTTTACAGTTCCACTTCCATTCGGGCATATTTACAAAAAATAATCGGTAATTTTCAATGCACTTGTTATATTACTACTGATAATTATTTCGATTACCAACAGGTTCTTATACAGTTATTAATTTAAATTCGTTGCGCATAATGCAACGTTATTAATTTTATTGGAGGTATAAATGTTTTGGTTGTTACGCTCTGCTGCTTGCGAAATCGCGTATTGCACATTTTCAGACTGTTACCTTAAAAATCATTATTAATAAAATTACTTTAAACAGTCATCCGAGATCCGATACGCGTGTTACACAAACCGAGCAATTACCGATTTCAAGTCGATACAAAAATTGTGCAAGGAGCCGTTCCGAAGGTTAAGATAAAGAAGATGTATAATGGGACCTGTTTCACAAGCGGTGCAGTAAATGAAACTGTGTCGCTGCGATTAATTGGTTTTTATTATGTTAAGTTTCAATATGAGCGAATCTAGTGACCTGATTGCGAAAACGAAATATAAAATGTTTGTTGAAATAGTTTTACTGTGCTGTGGATTGGATTCTGAAGAAACACATTTTGATGTACAGTGGGGTTTTGATTTTTCGCTTGATTATTAATTTAAAGAAAGGAAGTTGCAAGTTCTGGTAAAATAATGCGAGTGCGTCAATTTGTACAGAATTGGACACGGATTAAAATGTGAAGGAAATAAAATTTTGCAAGAAACCAGCGGAACAGAAGAGGGGATGAATGTTAATAGAAAAATCCTGTTCAATGGGGATGATGTCAGGTTATACAGGGTGTCCGGTTTAAAAATCTCGCAAGCCGTTAGAAATACAAAATCGGTTAAATGGGCAAAACGTTGCGCAGTTACATGCGTAACAATAATCCAGTTTTACATTTTCAATAAGTCATCGTGGTACTACGTAACGAAAAATGTACATTTTCTTAAAACCTCCATATTACCTTTATTCGAAAAGATTTTTGATATCAAATTACTTTAATGTAGAACACACGTAAATCAACACTAATTTTTTATTCTGTATTCATTAACAGTATCAACACGAAAATATTAGGTTATAAACTACCTGAAGTTAACAACCTAAAGACCTCTACGTCACTACCCTTAGCGGGGAAGCCATAATCTCAGAGAACTTGTATTCAGACACACACATACGCTTTCCGTTCTGCTTAATGCAAATGATCTTTTTCGTACGCTGTAGCGGCCGAAAAAGACTTTTTCGGCCGTTGCTAAGGATAGGGCCGGAAACGCAGTACTATATGGTTGCTAACGCGTCCTTCAAACAACTGTTTCCAGTAAGATCGCACAAAAAAAATGTTTTTGGATAATTGCTTGCCTTTTCCACGGAAACTTTGTCGAAGTTCACTCCACAAAAGTCATGAAAAATTCCACTCGACTTTGTCTTGTGAAATTTTCAGTTATCGTTATATTACCCCTGAGCATTGCCTCTGACCGTCAGTATTTTTAACATTAAGTCAGTGAAAACGCTAATGGATCCCAAACATTTTTTCCTTACGAAACGTGACTGCTTGCGCGCTTAAAACTTTTTCCAAACGCCACAAATGCAACGTAGAAAGTGTCTGGACATTTCAAAACATGCACAAATGGAAATCAGCAAAACCATTTTCACCAAACAACTATCTTGAATGTAAATATCAAATTATGTAGCCACCGTAAGATATTTTCCCTTATTTGTCGTTGTTATAGTCGACAATACTACACGTCCTAGCTATAAATAAAGACCATATGTTGGTCAGATAACTTGGAGAAGTTATGTAGTCAAGTGAAGAAGACACCGTAGCTCTTACCAACTGTTTCCGATTTTCGTTTTTTGCGCAATGCCGCAACTGTTGATAATACAAAATCGCATTCCCTAATAACTAAAAATGCCTTGTTTAGGATTATTTCTAATAGTGTTACGTGGTAATTTTATCGTTAACGTACAAAGTAAAATAACAGCCGATGCAAAAACATCATAATTGTGGCTGTCAGTATAATAGCGTCTAGCGACCAACGAACGTATGGCTGACCTTGTGGTTCTTGATTTTGTAACACATGCTTGCACCAAAATCGCGCTTTTTATAATAGACAACGTTACAAAAATTTACATGTCGAGGTATTTAATCACAAAAAAAAACTAGCTGAACAAGTGTCTTGCAAACTAACAACATATTATTCAATAATTAATTGTACTTATCGGAATGTATTTTTGTTTGTTCCTACAGTTTTTTGTCCAAGCAAAAAGTTCTAACATTATCGTACTTTTTAATAGTTTCTTTTATTGGCGTTGAGCAGCTAAATATAATGTGGATCCAGTTTGAATCTTTGCCCAACTATTGTGCAACGATTTTTTTGTGTTCAGTTAAACATAGCTATAGAACTTTAACATATTATACAACACAACATTTTTCTGGTTCTTCCTTTTATTACATGGTTTTATAAAACGAAACAGTTCCTTATCTCGTAATCGAACATGTAAGCTTTAAGTTTTACATGCAACTGTTTGAGTTAATGAATTTTAAATTACTATTCATTATAACGAAAAAAAGCAGGTAGAAAAAATTAGGTCTAATTGGGGTTAGCGAAGCGGTCAGGAAATAAAGCAATTTCTTGATGAGTTTCTGTGTCTAATATAATCATTACTGTTATTAATTTTTGTGTTTTTGTAATTATTATAATCTCTTGTTTTTAAATTTGGTCTTCGGAGTTTTTTTTTTTTAATTTGTGGTTTATTGACACTTCAACAGCTCAGGTTATTAGTGTCAGTAGACATATATTACATCTTGTTATGCATATTTATTTGTTTTAAAAAATCGATTGTTTTCTTTAGGTTCTCCTTTGTGTCCTTTAAGGCTGATCCAAGCGTACTCGCTATTAGCTGTATTTTCCTTTCATCCTCGTACTTTGGGCAGTCCATCAGGATATGTTTGACGGTAAGGAGAAGCGCACAGTTTTCGCAAAGGTCCGGGTTCGTTCCATTTAGTAGATGTTGATGTGTCAGCCTTGTATGTCCTATTCTTAGTCGAGTGATTATTGTTTCGTCCTTTCGGTTGAAGTATTTTATTCTCTTTTCGGTGTTTTCTTTTATTTCTCTTAGTTTGTTATTTTCAGTGTTATACCAGTCCGTATTCCACGAGAGCTTTGTTTTGATTTTAATGATCGATGTAATGTCTGAAGCTCTCCCTTGCCATTATCAAGAGATTTTTTTGAAAAAATGTTTACTATTTGAACATAATGTCACTGACATAAACTAATGACGTTATTTATCTTTTTGTTTGGATATATACAGGATGTTTCATCCTAAATGTTTCCATGGCGCTTATGTTACAGTTAAAGAGTCAACAAAATGTAGTTATAGTAGCAAAATACTCCAAATTTTTACTTTCGTTATACGTAATGGGAAGAAAGTATTGTGATCGCGAAAATTTTCAAATCAAATTTTATTTTAAGAATGCTGTTCAAAAATGTGAAACAAAAAGATATAACAAATCGGAAAATTAATCCGACAAGTTTTATATGTTCTCATCTACGAAGAAAACCACCAATTATGTGCTACGAGTGAACATTTGCAAGTGAAAACATTGATTGGGGTTGGTTGTAACACTGTTACTTTTGACCCCAAGTGTACACAAAACAAATTGGAGGGAATCCACAATTAGCTAAGGCGCACATTGAACTGCGTGGCGCAGTACGGGCAGAGCAGGCCAGGCAGGGCAGAAAACAATGTGGCACAGTTGTCCGCGTACATTGGACAGCAGTTCTGCGCGGCAGTTTACGCATTGTCAAATTAATTAATATTTAAACATTAGAAAGTTATTTTTTTCAACACAGTAATCTATATATTTTTGCATATTCTTATAGAAATATAAATAAGTTTTTTATGTGTTGTGTTTTAATTGTTCAAAAAATACTCTAGTTTTGTCTCCCTACTATGAAATATTCTATTTGCCCCTGCAATTAACATATAAATCCCGATAGCCCGGAAATTAATAAATATAGGTAAGAAACTAACTTTAAATTATCTAAGTACATTCTAATTCTGTACAAAAGTACACATAAAAAAAAACTAAACTATTGTAATAAAAAAATTATTCACATTTTTTATTTCCATTGAATTTGACAAAGCGTAGCAAATGCCCTGTGTAATATTTTAAAAGTTTTACTTGTGCAAAACGTTTGCGAAACTATTATCTAACTTCAAAAATAATTGCCGCTGCTATCTTAAAGTTGTTAAATATTAAAAAAATTTGAGGGTGCTGCTTCGCTCAAAATTTTTAGAGGAGTGTAATTTACACTAACACGGTTGGTGATTTTTATCCAAATTACCTGTTTAAATTTCGTTTTCATATGTTGTAAATGGCTGGTGTCGTAAATCACAGGGTAGTTACACAACGATTCAATTAATTTTACTTCTAATGATTCCATTTAAAGAAAAGACACAATCAAATCAAAATACTCATAGGAGCGCGAGTGGCGATACGACACAGTTTCTGTGTAAGATCCACAAGTGTGGGGCAGGCGAAAAAGGCGCAGTACTGCGCTGCATTGTTCTGCGTCTCAATTCGCGGTGTCTTATCTCCAAACATGGAATCACAGAAACTGTACCTGCCCTGCGTCAGTCAACTGCGTGTCAATGTGCGCTAGGCCTAAACCACGATTCAAACGTCAAATTGTATTGCATCCACCGAGAGCCAACAAAATATAGAATATAATAATCTAGGTACTTTTTTGTTCCTCTTTTAGAGATCGCCTTAAATTCACTCGACCGGTGACACAACGCATTAACTTTAAGACGGAAAATAGTGACTCTGACTCGCAAAAACTTAACCTCTATGACAGAAACTAGCAATGTATGTAGGTAGGAAGGTGGATGTAAATGAACATTGCGCAAAAGCTTATACAACAAAATTTAAAGAAACTATAGGCACTGTTACAACCTACCCGTATTACTTTCATCCCCGGTCCACCCCATTACTTGTCTATACGGAAGTCACATTATTAATAACGCAAAATTGTATAAATTGATGTTGCATGACATGTTCCAAAGTATATTATAGCTAGATGACATTAATGTTCTTGTTGATTCCTTTGCCAAATAAGATAAAGTTTCTTGTAATCCAAATTGGTCGATTTACATACAACTGGACGTTTTATACATGTGATATGACACATCTGTCACTTTACAAATAACAATTTTTAATGAAAAAAAGGGGGCACAGGTACAGAGAGTTTGAAAACCACAGGTTTAATGCGTCAGATTTTGGAAAATGTAATGTACGCCATCCAAATATTATTTAATTCTTTGTTGTTAAGACTCTTTTGACCTTTATTTAAACCCAATAAGGAACGAGTGGCAATAAGCCAGCAAAAAAAAAACGCATGTCATCCAGTGTACAATTTTTTTTTGGTTTTACATTGTACAGTTTCAGTAATAACTGCAGGGAAACTTAACGAAGCCTAATCAGAAAAACATTGTTGATCGCCCAATCCAGGAAAGACTAGGCCAAGACGAGTTTTTGATTGAAAAAGTTACCAAACTACCGCCTAATTAGCCTGAGTGGAGAATAATGACTTTCAAAAGAAATTATAAAAGCAATATTGCTCCTGCGGATTCGCGTTTGGAGACACAGTTTTCTCACTCATCTCTCACTTTTATTAACACCGTAAACTTAATTTATTCACAACTGCCCATCAACGACTGGCAACTTCCATAAAATACTTAAAACGCATTAAATTACCTAAACGGTTGGATAATATTACCTAAAGCGCGAGTTTTATGGGCTTATAAAAATTCATTGCGCGTTTAAAAGAAAAAATTGCGTAAGACTTGTAACACTTTGAGAGACGAGCAAGTGTTTTTGGCGAGTTACAGATGTAATCGGACCAGTTTTGACGCCGCAAGAATTTCAAACAGATTATCACTGGATTTTTCGCATACTTCGGGTATCTGCGAACGGGGCCACGGTTGATGAGATTCACAATAATTGGTTATCGGTATTGTTGATGATTTTGTAAGTATTTTGACCCACATAGTGGATGTGTAACGAGTTATTACATATTTTGTCCTTACAGTGTGCATATCTGTTATATCTCACAGATCAATGCATTAATGAATTTGGTTTCAGTAGTAATATAACAAGTGCATTGAAAATTATCGATATTTTTTGGTAAATATGCCCGAATGCAAGTCGAGCTGAAAAAAACACGAGTGATTTTTTTCTGATTCAACTTGCATGAGTAAAGATTTGTCAAAACTTGTAGATTATTTGCAATGCACGAGTTATATTTTGTCAGAAAATTTCCTTCACCTAACTTACCTGTTAAATTAAATGTAGGTTATGTCAAATTTTACAAGTACTGTCAGAGTGGTGCGTCAGGGGTGTGGTTTAATCTATATTAAAGTAACGCTACTGGTCGCGAAAATTCGTCAAAAAACTATCAAGACCGAAATATTTAATTTCCTCTCCAAATTTATATTTTCGACCAATCACTAACTCAGATTTCTTAGAAACGACCAATAAGCGCATGAAAATCTGTTAACTGCGAAAAGGATGTTGACAGTGTATCATGTTTATTCGTCGTTTCTAGGAAATCTGAGTTTGTTATTGGTTGAACACGCAAATTTGACAGGTGAAGGAGATTTTCTAAACAATTGTTTGGCAAAATGAATCAAAAAGCATAAGAAAAGCCCTTTGTTATAATTGGAAAGTTTAGCTAGTCGATTACCACTATAGGACTCATTGATACTTTTTTGAATTATTTGGGTAACTCCTTTCTATCACTTATTTTCTTTTTCAAGATTTAAGGCTCGCGTCTCTTGATCATCTATTGATGACTGGTGTTGCGTTACGACAATGGCAGTATAAAAATAGAATTGTTTTTATTTACTTTAATTTGTCCTACTTACGACAAGGTAGGCCATATCCTCACATTTTCAATTAACACACTCCACAGCCATAATAAATAAACTGTGCAATGGAAATATGCAAAAGTTTGGTTAACAAAATGTTCTCAATAACTTTCCAAACAGCTACATACACTGTCCCCACTAAAGTCTTTTAAAAATTTAATTATGGTTTTTGTCGATTGTAATCAGGCCTATAATCTCCTGGTGAAAACTTATCCCTTGAAAAAGGTGCTTGTTCGTTTGGTTGATACATTATTGATCCTGGTACAAAACCAGGATTATAATGGGCGCTGTGCATATTTTTAGGGTTTATTGGAACCATAGGGCCAATTCCACCTATCTGATATTGGCGTCAATCTTGTCAAGTGAACGATAACTCCCTTGAAATTTAAGTTGTTACCATGGCTTATTTAACAATGATACAGCGAAGAGAAATTTTAAATCTTGTTGGATGCGGGGAATTAACCCAGATTTAATTAAAAAAATACAAGAAGAATTTGTTCATAGATTTGTTTATTGTTAGAAAACTATTTCATTTTTAAGCAAAGAGAATTGAGGAATAAAAAATTTCGTTAAAAAACATAAAATCGCCGTGTCTGAGAAATTTTCCAATTCCATTTAATTGTATCTTTTTAAATCGTCAAAATTGACGAAGTTGCAGCTGGTCAAGCGCTCCCTTGCGCGCCGGTATAATACTGTCGTATCGTTAATCACCTTTCAAAAACGCTAAAACTCTAGCCAACCAAAACGGGGTTGCGTGTTATACTTGCGAACTTCAAAATACGCCATTTTCAGTACTAAATAAGCGCACGTACAGCTGTGAGACATTGTTGCAAGACGCATTCGCACTCTTGGCAACAGCGCTCCTTGACCGCGTCTTGGCGTTTTTTTTTTTTTTTTTTTTTTTTTTGTTTTTTTTTTTTTTTTTTTTTTTAATCGCGTTTCAAAAACCGTAACCATTGCATCTCAAAAACTAATGAACCGAGTTAAGTGAGGTTTGGTACAGTTAGGGTTGCCAGCAATCCTGAATGTACAGGGAACAAAGCAAATCAAAAAAAGCTAACATTACGGAATTAATTGAAATAAACACATTTATTAAGGAAAAAATTGCACAATTGTAGAAAAAATTAATTATTCTTATTAAAAAAATTAAATTTTAAATAATAAATTTATTAGAATCTTTTGGTTCCTTAAGAAATTTTTTTTTCAAACATTCAATTTCTTTTTAATTAAATTTAATTTTTTTAAATACAGATGTTTCATATTTTTTATAGTTTGAGATCTTTATTATTTTTAATCTCATCATAAAAATTATTACAAGAAATATTCTTGTAACTATATGTCACAGTTACAATTGATTTGACTGTTGATACATTCAACCTATTCCGCTCTTTCCTCGATTGTGGCCTGATCATTGAAAAAATTGTTTCCACATTGGCATTATGAGCCGAAATCGCAAAAAAATATTGCCACAATTTTAACAATTCCGAATGAAAATAGGTGTTATTTGAATTTTTAAAATACTCTTGCCACTTCAAATTTGTGCTCATTATTTTCAATTCTGTAAGAAAAGCGCCAACTACAAAATTACCAAACATTACTGGTAGCACTGAATAATGAGAGTTCACAGCTTTAAGTTCGAATGTTAAATGTAATTTAAAAAACATTGTCATTCCACAAACGAGAAACCGACAAAAGGGAACAAAAGTGCATAAAAAAAATAAAAATCAGAATAACGAAAGAGAACATATTCTCTTGAAAAGAGATATTCTGCCAACCCTAGGTACAGTCAATCTCGAGACAATTATCTGGTTTTAATCGTACGATCTTTTTTTTTTAAACATCGTACTTCGTTTTATGAATCATAATCAAATTTTTAGTCAAAAATCCAAAATTTCCTTTCAGATGTTCGCCATTTTGCGAAGAGTTAGAAAAATAAAATTCGGCTGTTTAAGTTACTGGTATTTTTGTCTACTTTAAAATTATTTCAAAAAAATGTATTTCACATGGAACCAAAGATATGCAGGTTAACCCAGAAGCTGTTTTCGAAAAAGCGTCGTACCACACGTTTGCTAAAGTTTCACATTTTATAGAAAAAAACATGCCTTTAAAATGTACGTAGTTGTTTTATTTTTCTATAAAAAAATATTACCAAAGAAATAATTGCTAAAATACACCCCCATCTTGCCCCTTAAGTAAAACTCAATAGCAACAATTTAGTACGTCCTTAAAATGTTTTTCTTATTTTTCTTGTAGTTCGCTGAATTCCCCAAAGTTATTTAATTTAAATTGGGTCGCACTGTATATTATAGGGCTCGTAAAGATAATTAAAAATAAATAAATTTTGCTGCTAAACCGCGTCGCATAATTTTTTCGTAAAATGCAAAGACATCTAAATCAAGTCAATTTATGAATTACTCACCACTAGAATCCTCATCTCCTTTTAGCACTAACACACAGATAACACAAAATAACTGCCCGTTAAGGCTTCGAATTTCTTATATATGCACCACCGCGAGCGGGCCGTGACGTCGAAAAAATGTGACAATAGCACAGAGAGGGAAAATAGAACAAAATTGAAGATGACTTAAGTTATTCCAGTTGCACGGGACCCCCCCACTTACTTTCTTTATCGACGCTCGACGATGAAAGGTAAAAGTATCACTTTTTATTGGACCTAATGCTACCACGAAGGTTGCGTAACAGATAATTACGTCTGTAATTACGGTGGCATACGCGGGGCCCCAACTCGTTGGAAGATACAGATAGGAGCGTCCGAAGACTCCACGGTCGAGTTACGTTGAAATGAACAAGGAGTCACTGTAGCGAAGAGAGTTCTCTCAATTTCAATTTTTAATGATTTCATTGTGGTTACTTTTGAACGTTCGAAAGAGCAAACCAAAAGCTTAAGATTCACGTGATTACGAGGGGGTTTTGATAAGTTTCTGGCCTAGCCTGACGGAAACTATTTCATAAGAAAGTCCAATTTCTTGAGAGAGACGTTTTAAGGATTTTAAAATATACAGCCAACCAACTAGGCAGAATCCTGATATGCTGAGGTGCATTAAGAAGAGTACACAACCGGGTAATAATTAGGGATGACGAAATACTTCACACTAAGCAACTCCGAAATGAAGGGAAATGATGGTTTTTATACTGACAATATTGCAGACGTCCCTGATAATGCCAAATATCAACAAAAAGCTAACTTCGCAGATAAGGTGTTGGTATAGTGCGCTTGTTCCACAAGGGGTACATGCCTTATGGTGCCTGTACACCTGAGAGTAAAGTACTCTCGAGAGTAGCGTCGCCAAGGATACAGCCAATCGCGAGTTACTCTCAGGGGCTGTATCCTTGGCGACGCTGCTATCGAGAGTAGTTTACTCTCACGTGGACAGGCACCATTATGTGGGTCGAGTAAGAGGAGAAGCAGATCAAATCGTACCATTTGTTTCGTGAAACGACACTCCTCCTAACTAACCTTCCCCAGGCTCGTCTCATAGAAGATTTTTGGGCTGTTTTATCTCGAAAAGTTTACGATGGAGGGTGGGAAGCCTAAAATGAAGAGGAACTGATTGATTTTTAAAAAAGCTTTGTATATTTTGTGCCACCCTGTATTTACTAGATAAATACTTTTTTCAATAATTGTGGAAATTGAAATTTCATACAATACAATGATAATTAAATTAAGACTAAATTCATCAAAGATATTTCAATCACATTTTTTTTGGACTGTTTGAAACTTAGATTTTATTCCAATTAATATTAAACAGAGTTAAAAAAAATAATTGCATGCTGTAAAAACAAATCACTAAGCAAACACAAGCAGATAACTGTTATTTAAAAGATTGACATAATGAGCATGAAATATTCGCAGTTAAGTGTTTTTTTTTTCTCTCTCTCGTTATAATTTTGTAATGTTTAATAACCATTTCTAATACCTGTATTAAAAAAAGCATCTTTATAAATTTATATAACGCAACTATTACAAAATTAATAACCTAAAAACTTAAGCAAAAACGTCAAAGCATATTTCACCGAGCGAACAACCAGAAACGCATCCAAACATGGTTATTAGTCATGCAAAAAAAAACAACCAACGTATGAACACGGTTTAAGGATGATATAAGTGTGAGTTAGAGACAGCGAAAAACACTAAACGATTATTTTTATGCAATTATCACGTCCATAATTTTTTTATAGCCTGTCTGTTGGTTGCAGAAATATTAGAGAAGCATAAATCTCGCTTAAAATAAGCAATTGAGTAATATTCTATTAAAAATTTTAATGAGAATGTTGACAGCTTGGATATTTAAAGTTTTAGTACCATATAATCGTTTATGGGTAGGTTCAAATCCTTATTTTGTTTAGTAGCAATCCTATTTATTGGTTATCTACATGCAAGTTCGTCACTTGCTACGACTTTTATATGTATAATCAATTGATTTAGTTAAAATAACTTTGGACATCGATTAAGTAAGAGTAAATAATATTGAAATTTTAGTCAATAAAAATTTGAAAAGATATTTTAACGATGAATTGATTCTGCTAAGTCAATGGGGATTTTAAAATCATATCGTTCCAACATACATAGGCCGCACTGTTGTGTCAGAGTACTTATTACTCTTATATTTATTATTGTTAATTATGGCTCGTGATCGTCTTTGTAACGTGGTTGGACCCCCAAACGTTGTTTTAATACACAGGTCAAGAGCAGTAAGTACACAGTAAGGAACAAATAAAACACAACAATTCTAACAACAAACTCCTTTATTTTTCGACCGGCTGTACATTTCTTGGTGGTTGGTTATTAACTACCCAAGAGCGACTGTCCCAAGATTTTGGTTCCTGTTGCTAGCCCCTTATTATTGTATCCCTGTCCTATAAGCACATTTGCATACGAGTATTATGTTCTTGAGATGTACAAATTTATTAACAAATGATTTGTTGATTGACGATACTCAAATACTGAGGTTGTAGAACTCGAGTTATGACCGTAATATTTTAACGTTAATGTGTTTTGTTAAAGTTGAAATCCGCATAACTTGGCCCTTTAGAAGTGTTACATGTTTTAGTAACTGATACAACAGCATTATTGTTACAATGTTATTCATTTAAAAGTAAATGAATCAACTCTGAGGTAAAATAAAATAATTGTTTCACAATAAATAACTAAGACTTTAACTAATTTAGAGACGAGAGTGCTGAAACTGGTCTAGCATCCCTACAAGAGATCATTGAAAAAGAATAATTCAAGAAATCAATTACTTGAAAACTTGGTTTTGGGTACATATTTTTAAAACGTTTTCGGAAAAAAAATGAATAATGATCAAAACATGCAAAATCTTATTAAACCTTCAAATATTTTGCCTTGGTTAAAACATCAGTCATACGGTTATAATTTTTGTTTGAATCCACAGATCGTTAATTTTTTTCTCACCGTAACTGTACTTGTTCATGGAGAAATTTGTGGTTTACAGATTAGCTTTTGTCTTCAAGATATATCAAAATTTTCCCTTAGGTTTTTGTCTTCAAGATATATCAAAATTTTCCCTTAGGTTTTAATGTTGGTCACACACTTGGTTTTCTAGACACTTTCCCAGACTTTTTTTATTGCTTGACCCTTGACCACTAACAATGAAAGAGTTGTCTAATTAATTTTTAACACTTCCACACCACCTACGCGGGTATATTGATAAATAGTTGGACGTAATCATTTCAAATAAGCAATAGCAAATGTCTTTACCAAGGATGCAGGTACAAACTTTGACGAGTTCACGGTGGCCTATTTTTGATGCCCATACAGCAAGAGGGAATCTCTGTTATTATCAGATATAAAAAAAAAACTAAGTACGTAGTCTTGATTTCTTTTTTCTGAGAGGAATTCATTGCCGTAAACAGATTTTTGATCTCTCTTTAAATTTTCGAAATATAGCCAAAAACCGATTTTTGGAAATTTTCAAAATTGTTAAATATCTCGCTTAAACAAAAAGATAGAGAAAAACTTTAAACACATTTTTTGCATAGTTTTTTTGTCCTTAAGAAGATATAAAAAACCTCTATAACATTTTGTTCTAAATTAATAAATAAAGAAGTTACAGCTCATTTTCAAAAATGATGAAATTTCGTTTTTCGTCTGTAGTGCCAAAATGGAATCCGATAGAAAAAATCTGATTACACAGGCGTTATTTTCTCTAAAAAATAGCCCAAGAGACCGAAATCCGATTTTCGCTATCTATTACGGTTACCGAGATACCCCGTAAAACATTCGAATTTGGTCCACCCTTTACAGTTATTAATCAAACAGATTTCTTGCCATGGCTGATTTGATAAAAGGTTTGTTAAACAAGTGTCCCAGTTTCCGAAATTATTAAAATTACAAACGATTAAAAGCAACAACAAAAAAGAAAACCGTTCCATGTTTTTTTCTAAATAACTCCTAAACAAAGCGGGCTACAAACATTTTCTTTATGGTTTTGTATTCAACACTCAGCAAATTAGTTATAATTTAATCTACATTATTATTAAGCTATTGTCAGAATTCGTGTTAAATAATTGAGTTATACCAATGCTAATAGAGCAGTCGAATCCATCACCTCAATATGCAAATTACCAGTAGCTTTCGTATTAGAATCAAGACATAATTTGACGTTACAATTCCAACTATCCATGAGAGAGACGCGTGTTAGCGTCTGCAAATAGTTTCACCAGCAACGATCCTGGCGAGCTAATGAATATTAATGTCTGTTAATGAAATGGCTCTATTGCAATCCCAAATGTTCATTTTTCATTCTCACTAACACAATTCTATTAGATTATCCGGTGATAATCGCGTTACGCTAGAGAAACAGTTTCAAATAATGGGTCCAAGTTAAATAAACATTCTTCATAACGCGGAATTAAAATTTCTTCGGAATATTCCGGAGATGTTTTGGACGACTTGCATAACTGCTACGTTTTTCGACAGAGAACTGATACAAAACGATTTAATTCGAGATATCGTGGTAGTGTGCTTGTGTAACGTAAAAATTTATGTAATTGCAGGTAACCAGTAAGTGTTTTCGAAATTGTTTTCGAAGGTATGAATTGATTGATCGGTGATATCATACGCTTTAACGATCTTGTAAGATGTATCGATTGCTTTTTATTTGAGTAAGAATGTAATTTTGCTTATAAAAAACGAGTTATTTAATCGTCAAAAGTGAGATTATTGTATGTAAAATTGTTTTATGAGCGAAGTATGTGTAGTTGTGTAATCAGCAAAAAAAAAAACTTGACATATAATTTGCTTTGACACAGTTTGATTTTGTGGATACCAATAATGTACAAGTTGCACTGCATAATTTGGGTCACTATAGAACTCTGATGGAGATTGGATTGTATCAATAAGAAGTTATACAGAGAGTGTCTACTTACAAACTCGAAGAAAAGAAATGATCATTGTGTAATAAGTTTTTAGGTATTTTATCATATTTCTCTAGGTAGATACTACGTATGTACAGGGTGGCCTATTTTCGATGCCCATGCAGGGTTTGTCAGTTATTACCAGAGATAGAAAAAAAACTAAGTAGGTACATAGTCTCGACTTCTTTTTTCGAGAGGAATCCATTGCCGTAAACAGATTTTTGATATCTTTTATAATTTTCGAAATATAGCCAAAAATCTTTTAAATATCTCGCTAAAACGAAAAGATACAGAAAAACTTTAAAGACATTTTTCGCAGGGTATTTTGTCCTTAATAAGATAGTTGGCTTTGACATAAATCGAAAGCTTACTTTTTGCGCTTCTCAAAAATGTATAATTTTCTTATGGTTGCTATTTAAAATAAGAAAGTTAGGTGTAATAAGTCAATATTTGTTTGAGTAAAAAACAATTGAACATCGCTATCTTTTAAGGACAAAAAACCATGCCAAAAATGTCTTTAAAGTTTTTCTCTATCTTTTCGTTTAAGCGAGATATTTAACATTTTTGAAAAGTGCAAAAAATTGTGTTAGCTATATTTCGAGTATTAAAAAAGATTTCAAAAATGTTAAATATCATGGTTAAACAAAAAGATGGAGAAAAACTTTAAGAATATTTTTGCCATGGTTTTTTGTCCTTAAAAAGATATCGGTATTCAATTGTTTTTTACTCAAACAAATATTGATATATTACACCTAACTTTCTTATTTTAAATAGCAACCATAAGCAAATTATATATTTTTGAAAAGCGCAAAAAAAAGCTTTCGATTCATGTCAAAGCCAACTATGGTTGCCATTTAAAATAAAAAAGTTAGTTGTAATATATCAGTATTGATATTAGTAAAAAAACAATTAAATATGGCTATCTTGTTAAGAACAAAAAACCATGCCAAAAATGTCTGTAAAAGTTTTTCTCTATCTTTTCGTTTAAGCGAGATATTTAACATTTTTGAAAATTGCCAAAAATCGGTTTTTGGCTATATTTCGAAAATTAAAAAAGACATCAAAAATCTGTTTACGGCAATGGATTTCTCTCGAGAAAAGAAATAAAGACTATGTAGGTACTTAGTTTATTTTTATCTCTGATAATAACCGAGATATTGGCATCGAAAATAGATCACCTTGTATTTGCAAAAAATATAGGTCTGTTATTAAATTGAGCAAACCTAGGGAACATTGGGGTAGAAGAAGATCGATTGTGTCAGCAGCTGTATGGCATGTGGCACCAAAAAAGAGGCCGTCTACACCAAGCTCATCCACTTGTGTTGCCAAAAATTCGCGTAGCATAGCTCCGTAGCGCGTACTTTTAATGAATATAGGGTCGCGCCTTCGTCATCTATGAAAAAATACCGTCCCATGATCTTGTCTAGAGGAAATTCCCCACCTGACAGTGGCATTTTGGTCGAATTAAGAATCCCCAGTGTTTTTTGTCTCCCAATAGCGACGTTGTGTTTGTAACAGTGGCATTGAGATGGAAAAGCGCTTCGTCTTTCATAATGAATTTTTCCTCAAAAATTCGGTTCGATTTGAGGCAAATTTCTGCCCGATTTTTTGCTGTTTATCGCTCCATTATCAACTGTAAACGTCATCGCTTAACGACAAACAAACCACACTGAGAAAGCCAACAAATGAAAAAATCGTGATGACTTCCGATAGGGGACAACTTTTGCTCCGATTTCAATGTTGTAAATCAATAAAAATTTGGCATCTTGTGCAAGCGTTGACGTCGTAAGATATGTGCTTCCTTTTCTATTATAAAATACAATGTAAATGCAGTGAAGATAAATCTCCAGTTACTTTGTTATGGCTGTCCGTTTATATTTACAACAATCATAAAAATCCTCCTTTTCGATATCATTAAATAAATATTGTGCCGTTCTTTATTGGTTAGAAAACCGCAGCGGACAAGCGTTTTACTGATGCAATTTCGCGTTATCGAAGAATAAGTTGCAATACCTCGCCGACTTTCGTCGAAAGCCTGCTTTTAAGTAGGCCGACGCATCGCAAATCGTTTATCAAACGTTTTATTGGCACCGTTTCTAGACCGAGCGGAGAATCACTCGCGCAGCTCAGGAATTTCCTATCAATTATTTAACAAATGAGCGTCGCGTTGCCGCAACACGCGACAATCGCCTTGTACTGCAAATTGACCGCTGATTATTTGGAAAATTGTCGGCGCTTCGCGTTGCGACAATCCGCACCCGATTGCAATGCGCTAACGATATTTTCTCCGCGTTGCGTTATGAGGATGTTTTGCCTCAAGGACGTGTACTTTCAAAATATGTAACGTCTGACGGTTCAAGGTCCCAGTTTAAATTTCGATTTCTATTTCCAGGCGATTAGCTTCGTGTGTACTACTGTTTCGACGCGGCGCTAAGATGAATGTCTTACAAATTACCTGTCAGGTTTCGGATTCACTTGATTGAGTCACAGCTGAGTAGCTTTTGTTTTTAGATTCCGTGTCTGTGTTTAGAATCGGTTTGATAGGGACGCGCGATGCGTGACTTCGCAGTCAAACATAATAAGACCCGTTCTTGAAACTGGAGAGGTAGAGCATAGGATTGTTCCAAATACTTAAATGGGACATTGAGAAATTACAAAAGATTGCGAATGGGCAGTAAATATGTATATACAAGGGGTTAACGATAAGTAATGAGACCGTATAAACATAATGCACAGGGCTGCTTCAAAATAATTCCGAATAATTGTGTATATTATTTTTGTTTAACAACTACATTGACAAAAATATTTGCTATATAATCTCCTACCCCTCATAACACCTTTTCCATACATCAATCAAGTGTCTATTCCATCGGAGAAGAATTCTTTTGGTTTTTCTGCAAAACCGCTCATGCTCCGTATTTTTCACGATTTCACCATCTGCAAAAGCAACCAACCTAGATCTCTTTTAAGTGCTCTAACAATATGGTAATCACTTGGTGCTGGATCTGGGGAAGATGTTCAATAACTTCAAATGAAAGTTTTTCGATTACTGCTTTCGTTTTTATCGAGCATACAACCCAGCGTTGTCGTGTTGAAGCAAAACATAATGTGAAAAAACAAGAATCTGGTCCTCAGTGATGTTCAGAAAGCTTTTCATGGTGTTGATCTAAATCTAAATTACCGATTATTTTTCGACAATTATTATACAACCCTTGAACTTTTAGTTTATTTAGCAGAAAATGGAATTTTAAATCTGGGAACAGTGCGACGGGACAGAATTCCCAATTGCAAGTTACCCACAGAAAAAGACATGGAGAAAGATGAACGAGGTACAATCCACGAATTTGTATCTAACTAAAGAAATGTAGATATTAGTTCTCTCGTGTGGAAAGACAACCGAGTAGTGAATTTACTTTCTACTTCTGGTGTACAGCTGCCCTTAGCTTCAGTAAAACGGTATGAAAAACGTTCAAAATCTAGTAAGGAATAAGTTGCCCATTCATTATACGTGAATATAATAAGCATATGGGGGGGTGGATTTGTTGGATGCCAACATAGCCAAACACAAAATAGTCACTAAAAGTAAAAAGTGGTATATGCGAAATTTTTATTATTTATTGGACTTACGTTAACAAATGCATGGATTCTATACAGAAGAATTCAAGAGGCAAAGCACAATAATGAAATGGAAAAAATGACATTCTTTGAGTTTCGAATGGAAGTTGCCCAATGCCTGTGCCGTGTTGGACAAAAACTACTGTTAAACGTGGACGTCCATCCAGTCTTGATTTAGGAGAAGTGCTTGCAAGTAAAAAAAGCAAAGGACCAATGCAGCATTTTCCTCCCGAAACTGTACGCCTGGATGGTTTGGTCAACAAGAAATAGGTGCAAATTTCCAAATTGTACCGGATATTCACAAAAGTTGTGAAAAATACCTTACTCCTCTGTTTTTCATCATGAGTTTTCCAACGAAGAGTGGTGTTAAGCCGACGTATTTGGCTGAATGGGCGTACGGTATTATCTGACCATTCATTGTTACCGGAGCGGCGGAGCGTGTTCTATCAGTTTGTTGGTGAAATCAATATGGACTGACTCGGTTTTATATTATTCTTCACCTTTTATTCCATCTCTGAAATTCATTGATGGCTGCTTGCAGCTGGTTTGCGCTATTTCTTCGTTGCTTTTTCCGACAGCTATGATGGCCGTATCTTCGGCAAGTGCGAATACAAAATGAGCATCCTGTTCGAAGGACCAATTGCTTGAGCTTTCTGTAAAAGTTAGTCACAATTTAATAATTTAGACTGCTACTTGTGTAATCTTCTTAAAGATTTTAAGAACACACAGTAATGGCAGTCTTTTAAGAACGACTTCATAAATGGGGATTGTATTAGTATAAAAGTAATTACTTGGAATTCTTTAGGTTGTTCCATTTGGTGAAATGTATTTAAGAGAATGCGTTACTGAACAGCATAAGAACACACTTTAATTTATTATTAGTTTTTTTTTTATAAGAACTACTGTCTTTTATTGGAAATATGATCGATGTGATGCTCCATCGCTTTAGATTTCTACACCATGTCCAACCTTGAGGCATCCAATTGAGATCAAGAGTGTACAACACCTCGCTACACATTATTTTCCACTCATCTGTGACCAGCCGCGGTGACCTTCACAAATCTAGTGAATCAAATCCTTTTTATATTATATTCGATTGGAGCAATATCGTTTATAGTGCTTCAATGAAAATCGTTGCAGCAAACTTTGGATGAAATCGTGACTAAGTGTAATTTCAAAGAAAGTTCCTGTTTGCATATGTTTTCGCAACGTGTGCGGAATTAGCATTCAGTGCTGATATGGTTTCTTATGAAATACGTTGTATAAAAATTCATTGTCTCCTTTTAATTGTTGTTTTCTATTTTCTCTATCGGGATTGTAATTTTTACGTTGGAAGTTTCGTTAAGAACTTGAGCATAAAATAATATTCATTGAAATTTGCCCATGGAACAGTTTCTTTGCGCTTTATTGCTGTTGTTCGCTTGGAAATTGGCCGTGTACGACAAAATCTAATGTTCTGTAACGTGCATTCGTTTTGCTTTAGGGATAACAATTAAATATGAACTAATTAATGATTCATTAAATTTAAAGTTGTTATATGTAGCGTATAATACGAATGTAATAAAAATGAGCTATTATTTATACAGGGTGAGTCATCAGCGGGATTGCTCGATTGTGGCTAAACGGTTTGAGATAAAAAGTCGATTCAAACGCTATTCAGGTTTTTCTTCCGAACACGATAAAAATGTTTTCAAATATACAGGGTGAGTCATCTCTCTGGAACTAATAGCAACTTTTATATTTCAAAAACAACCATTTTTTATTTAAGAAATAAATGACAAGTTTTTGACGGTGGTGAAGTGAAAAGTCAGTTTTTTCTATTTCCATGGCACTTTATTTGCTTCAGTAACTATTGGTATAGGACGAATTCGATGACATAAGAAAATACAGGGGTTTGCATTTGAAAACATTGTGATACGAGCTTTTGAAAATCATGGAAGTTGCCACCTATTTATGGACACCCTGTACGCGTGATTTAAACCTTTTCATATCGAGCGAATAGAGCAATATTTTTTGCATGTCCTTTCCAAATTACAACTCTGTACTTCGAAAAATAACTTTAGGAGAATTTTTTAAATTCAAGCTTAAAACCTTGAAAAATTTTGAAAATAATTTTTTTCTAGTGACAACGCCGCACAAAAACCTGTAGTATATTATATTGATGCAAAGCTAAACTGAAGGCGGTCAAAAATATTAAATAAAAAATGGGGTGTTGTATTTGAAATATAAAAGTTGGTTAGGTTACGTTTTTTAACTGACTGACTGTAGCTGTAGCCCCACGTTGGGCGCCAAATTGTCACCGGGTATGGGTACAATTTAAATACAATATAAAAAATGACATTGACACTATGTTTTAAATATGTACGTTTTTTAACTGACTGACTATAGCTTTGGATCTCATAGCCATCTACGGTGACAGTATCAATAAAAGAGATAGAAAACGTATAAATTCTTATTTTTGCGATTTGAAATCTCAAGTGTCAAAAATTGGGTACATGTCCACCACTGGTGTCATTACCCTAATTTCATTGTTGCAAAAATATTCAAAAACCATCAGTTTCGGAACCAGTTTGGAAACGCAGGATACCAAAATCGTTAAAATAAGGAGAGCATATTATTATTGTACAGCAACGAGAAGACTTTAATTTTGTGCAAAAATAATACGATGGAAGCTCTTAATCAATGTAATACTTCCTTACCTGATAAACATTTTAATGAATGTCTCAAACGAATTTATTTATGTCTAATAGTTTTCAAACAAATTTTGCAGTTATGACTTGTTTTCTTACTGGAAATGTTATTATACAAATAAAATAGATACCTAAGTCGTGGATTAGGCCAAATGAAAGAGAGTGATATGATCAAAAGATAATTCTCACCTATGCAGACGTATGTCGAGGATACATTTTTGATTTGTAGGACAACTTTATGGTTACTTAGCGACAATTGTTCGAGCAGAGTCATAGTTAACACACTAATTAGCATTAAAATGTTGCTTTGGCCAGGATTAGAAAGGATTTTAAGGCGTTCCTCGTGTGCGTTAAAGAGAAGCATGTAATGCAGGGGTCGTAGGTTGCCAACCTATGCCCTGGTTACTAGAACATTTTTGCTGGACGCCCGTACATAATAATTTAGCAACCTGTGTACAACACAATTACTTACGAAATATTACGTAACGGCTAATGTAAATAAATAAGTGATAAAATCGTAATATACACCTAAGATTAATTAATTAATTAATCTCCAGACAGTTATTAATTAAAGGCCTTTCCACCATATGCTTTTACTGGTTACTAAAAGGAAAATGTGTGACGAAATCAGTTTTTGATAGGTATAAACTCGAGTTGCTACATAATGTACAAGTGGCATTGGGCAAGAATTGATTAAAACGGCCAACTACGCCATGTGAAAGTCAAATAATCGTTACGCAGAATTGTGAAAATTTTACAATTATCAGCACTTAAATATCTTGGCTCAGCACTGGTTAGCGCGAAAATCTGTTATGGATATTTATTGCCCACAGCATCACGTCATATAGGTTACAAAATAATTCATCGTTTGATCTTGATCTAAAATCTTTTGCAAGTTTAATTGATTTATTGGAAAAAGTTGCGTTTTCGCACGAAAATGGTATCGAGAAACTTTAAAGGCTATGTTGGTTAATCGTCTCGCCTTGCAGGTGGCCGGCGGGCCGGCCGAGGTCTTTATTAGTCGACGAATTTGAGAATTCTGTGTGCGTAATGACTGCTCGTCTCAGGATAATTAATTGGATTTTTATTGTCGCTTTCAACATAATTAATTGACGATAATATCTCCGGGTTTATGGTGGAATTACAATATCTGATGTGTTAAGGACGGATACTTACTGGGATTTCAAAAATACGAGGGTAATTTATTATTTTATTGGGATTTGCTTAACCTCTTGACATACAAAAAAAATTTAATGGAATTGCATATAAACATTATTTTAATGCAAATAGAAGGTCAGCAAGGAGATAAGATGACAAGTTGCCTTAATTTGTCTTTATTTAACTTATTAAAATTACAAATTCTTATAAAAATTAAATTTTACACTTATAAATACATACGAGTAATAAACCGAATAAACAGTTTTAATAATCCTTCAGTGAATGGTACCTTTCAAAGCAACCGGGCAAATGTAAAGGTATTAGACATTGCTTACATTGCCAAGTTGTTTCACTTCTTATACCATGCTTGAAGCACACATGACACCTCTTTGCTGGATGTTGTTTGTTGTCAGTAGGTGGTATATGTTCAGGAAAATGTGCCCAAGTTTTTCCCTGTAATCGAATTGGGCAGTCATTTTGAGAAGGACGTCCTCGTGTACGATAGTTAGGTAGAGATAGATTTGACAACATATCTTCTGCAATATCCAAACGAAATTTACTATTTTTTGTTTTGGTGTATTAGGTAATTTAGAATACAAAACAAATGCATTATAAACAGCCATATCCATCAAATAGAAAAATATTTTCTTGTATCCTTTTAAGCATTTTCGCATAATTGGAAAACAAGCAAGAAGTTGATCTTGTTTATCAACTCCGCCCATTCCACAATTGTACTCAAGTACTCATCTGGGTTTTATAACGTTTTCTTCGCCACCATTCTTCATTCTTCTTATTTTTCCAGTATTTATCATTTCCGCATTTCTATGTTTTGTACTAATCAAATATATGTCCTTTTTATCATGCCAGCGTAAAGATAAAATACCTCTACAAGATAAAGTTTTAACTTCTCCTTTTTTCATTTTATATGATGACAGTTTCTTAGCCATATTCTTGCGATTTTTTCTAACCGTGCCAACATTTGTATCATTTTTTTTCAAATAATCAAATAATTCTGGTGACGAATACCAATTGTCTAAGAATAGAGTATATCCTTTTCATAAAATTGATTTTGCCAACTCAATGACGACATTTTGTGATGCTGGTGTATTATTACCTGGAATCTTATCTTGTCCTATATAAATTTTGAATTGCGAACAATATCCCGATGTAGATTCACAAAGCTTATAAAATTTTATTCCAAACCGTGCTCGTTTGCTAGCAATAAATTGTACATAATTTAGTCGACCTTTGAATTTCATTAGGGATTCATCAATGACTACATTTTTATCTAGCGTATATAGTCGTTGAAATTTATCATTCAAATAGTCTACTACATTTAGAACTTTACGTAATTTATCTTCTTTATTCATGGTTTCATTATCAACAAAATGAAGGAAATGAGATATGGCCAAAAAACGCTTGCGTGGCATAGTTTTCGAAAAAATTGGCGTCTGGAGTATAGCTCTCTTGGACCAGTACATATCAATATTGGATTTTTTTATTTGAGACATAATTACACATAATTCATCACTTGTTACTTCAAACCATTCTTCATTCTTTTTTGTATTGTTTCCGTTTATTACTTGAGTTGCATACCTGTTAGTTTCTTTGACTACCATTTCAAAGAAATCATCACAAAGAATTTGTTTCAAAACAGATAAAGGTGATGGATTTGCAGCCAATCTTCGTAAAACAATCGTGTTGATGCCGGGAAATGCAGTAAATGGTTTTATAGTTGGAACATTTTCTACTTCTTGCCAGTTCCATTCCTCTGAAGAACTAGAATCATCACTGCTATAAGATATAGGTCTTGCAGGTTTACGTACATTTCGTAGAATCAAACTAGTCTCACTTTTATCACTGGTATCACTTGAATAATCAATTACATGAATATTTTGTCTGGTGACACTTGTCTCACTGTTTTCGCTCAAATACGCGTCGTCTCTTTCATCATCACTTTCGAATGAAAAACTATAAATATTTACAGCCATACTACAGGACAATAACAGTTTTCCAAAAACAATTACACAAATTTAAAACTTATAACAACTTTCTCAGAATAAATAACGTTTATATATTACATTTATTAACAATCATTGACTCACACATTGTTTTCAAACTTGCTTCAGAATGAGCGAAGTTTTTGACGTTTGGGAAACGTCAAAGTTTGTTTTGGCACAATAAACAAATGACGTATCGTAGACGTCATTGTATGTCAAGGGGTTAATGTGAAATAACTTTCGTCGTCCAAAATGAATTTTTCCACATTAAATTATTTAACACCCAATTTGATTTTAATGTAGTTATCTGTTCATCTGTGTAACATGGACACTTTTGTTTCTTTCTAGCTTTTATATTTAACATTTTTAAAGACTGAGATATACAGCCGAGTGCCATGAAAATGACAATAAAAGCAACGAGACGTATGCCAGTAGATGTTTTGGGCGAATTTCTAGTTGGAACCCGGTAGTTTTTTTTAACAAATTCATGTTATATTTGAGATTTGCAATATTTCTTAAAGCAAATAAATTTTTAGAGAGCTTATTTGCTAAGTTATCAGTGTGAGCCTGCCAATTTAATGTTGGATCGAGCCATACTCCTAAAAACTTGACACCACCAGTTTTCATGTGATCAATTTTCTTAAGTGTGCAAATCAATTCTTGGGTTTTTCTTGCATTTAAAGACAACTGATTTGCAAGAAACCAATTTTGAGCCTCATCCTGGACCCTCTCCAAAGCTCAAGCCGAATCCTCTATTTTATTAAATTTAGTAATAAGGGTTGTATCATCAGCATATATCAATTTGGATGTAAAAAACTTGTTATACTCTTTGAGAAATTAAAGAAAAACAAAAAAATGTTACTTTCATCCCCGGTCTCTCTTACGTATTATTTACAAAAATGAAAAACAGAATGAGCCTTCAACGGTTTTGAACGAGCAACAGAAATAATTCTCAACTACCACACGTTAAATTTGCATACCGCTAGAAGAAGAATTACCTAAATCTCCATATAAACTACAATTTTAAAACGTAAATGCGCGCACAATCCAAGCAGCGTAAAATTTCAATTGTCGTTGTGCAAGCAAGCCACTTTCGACGAAGATATTAAATGCCACTTAAACGTTTGTTATTAATTGCCGGACGCAGAACGCTTCTTTAGCACTTTCTTGCTAAAAAACAATGCAAGCAGAGTGCACCTCGCCGTAGGTTTCGTTAAATTTTTACGGTGCTTAGCGCTGGTTCGTTTCCATGTAGAAACTTTTTTACATAATTGACGGTCATTTGTTAACGCTAATTGTTAAACCAGTGTACGTTTGGTCTTAGACAATGGTTTTGGTAATAGCGGTCTTCCCTCTTAATCGCAAATACTACATTATGTAAACTAACAGATGTTGAAACGTGCAAACTAATTAGTAAAAAACTTCCTTATTAAGAATTCTAATCGTATACATGCCTGCTCTTTGCGATTCGGTTTAGGAATCAGGCCGAGAAGATTAAAAAAATTTATTAAACTAGAAAAAAACACAATGGTGCGATTTATATACAGGCTGCTTCAACAGCGGCGTATTGTTTGACGCTTTTCTTACTAGAAAAACTAACACAATTTGTTTTTGATCATTATCTTCACATGGGGTTTTCCAAAAGGCACCTTAGGAAATTGTATTTTAATATATGGAATATATCTAATCAGAATCTCCTTACTTTAAATAAAAGTAAGTACCATCGATTATAATTCAGTGTGTTGTATGGCTCGTGGCACCATCTTGTTAAAAATAAACATTGGAACTGTCAATTCCATTAAATTGAAGCTACAATCTGCAATCGTCGCATTATAATGGTGCCTGTCCACGTGAGAGTAAACAACTCTCGATAGCAGCGTCGCCAAGGATACAGCCAATCGCGAGTTACTCTCGGGGGCTGTATCCTTGGCGACGCTGCTATCGAGAGTAGTTTACTCTCACGTGGACAGGCACTATAACGCTCTGCATTCACCGTAACGGCATCGCCACGATCATCTTCAAAGAAAGAAGGGCCGATGATTCCTGCAGACCACAAACCACCACACAAAATCGTACATTTTTGTGCATGAAGTGATTGTTGGAGAATCGTTCGAAAATTTTCTTCACCCTTAAAATGCGACAGTTTTGTTTATCGACACTGAGGATCCGTTGCTCATTGTTGTAACATCCTTGGTTGAATCTTCGATGTGGACTGTATCTTAGAATTGTTTTATTGATAGAAAAAATAACTTTTTCTTATTGAACATTGATTTTATTTTCATCGTTGTTTACTTAGTTACATCTATCTTGGCAGATACAACCTTATTATTTTATATTGATAATTGAATATTAGTTGGCTAATTAGATCTTTACATAGCTCCCCACCTTGAACACTTGAGGAGTTCAACATAGAAAGTAAATAGTTTAAATCAACTAAACAGTTTCTAATTATTACATTAACATGTAAAATATCAAAGATTACTATATACAAATTAAATTGAACAACTATACAGAAATGTTACACTCAGTAGCAGCCGATTATTACATGTAACTTAGAAATTCATCATTGATCGTCTCACATTTGTAACAAAGTAATTTTAACAATTTAACTACACAACAATATATACATCATTAGATTATGGTATCTTCGAAGTGGACTGCATCTCAGAATTGATCCCGTGGCATTGGCAAGGGACACAATCGATTGCATAGTTTTCCATGCAACTTCATAATTTCTACTTGAAAATTCTAGCGATTGGATGGATCTTAATGCATCTCCTTCGAGTGAAGCTCGAAGGTAGTGATACTTTTGAATTGCATTTATGCTGTCACTATTATGAATTAATGATTCATAGGTATCTTTGAATTCTAGCCAAGACTCGAATTTTCCATTGTACTTAGGCAAATTAATCGTTGGTAATTTGATAGAATTTGTATGACTAGTACTGACATTATTTTTAGACGGTAAGACATCGTTATTGTCTCTTTTTAATAGCGTCTCGATTATATTGTTTACCAAAGAATAATTGCTTGAATATGTTTCAATAAAAAAATCGCGATCAGAATATTGCTCGTCGATTTCCGAATCGGTACACAAATATTCAATGTTAAGTTGTGTTTCTTCATATTCTTTTTGAATAATAGGTAATTGTTCTGCGCGAACTTTTAATTCCCTTAATACTGTTTGTTCTATTAAGGTTTTATCGTGAAATTGCTGTTTAATGGGTTCAAAAAAATTAATGAAGTTAGTTAATTTATGCTTTATTGCACCCCTTTTCCTGACTAACTGCGATTTTTTGGTTGACATATCAGTAGGCATATTTTAACAAGCTCAAAAATCGTATACCAATAAAGAAACTAAGTAAATAGAAATGAAAGTGCAGATTAAGGCTAAAAATGGACTCACGTATTGGTAAACCTCAATTCTGCACCAAGTGTTCCTTTCTTGGCTTGTGCTTGGCTTGGCTTCGTAGTACTAGTAATGGCGTTTATATCCCCTTTGTATCTTAGATGCCGCTAATATCCGGCTCGAAGGACCAATTTATGGTTGAATCTTCGATGTGGACTGTATCTTAGAATTGTTTTATTGATAGAAAAAACAACTTTTTCTTATTGAACATTGATTTTATTTTCATCGTGGTTTACTTAGTTACATCTATCTTGGCAGATACAACCTTATTATTTTATATTGATAATTGAATATTAGTTGGCTAATTAGATCTTTACAATCCTTCTTCTTCTTAAACTCCTTTTGCCTTTTCAAGCGTCGGAGAGGGGTTTCGTTGGTCTGAGTCAATTTCCTCCATGCCATTCTTTTTGTTGCTAGTGTTCTCATATCGTTTACTGTCTTCTCTTTTTCTAACACTATTTCCCTTATTTGGTTTATCCGTTTTCTTCTTGGTGTCCCTGGTTTCCCAACTTCCATTATTTTTCTTGGGATTCTGTCAGGTTTCATTCTTACTATTATGGCCATACCAGTTTAGTTGTTTTTCCACGACCTTAGTGGGAAATAGCATTTTCTATCATATTTCAAGGGATGAAAGTAATACTTTGGCTCCCGTAGGAAGAACAAGAATTTGGTCTCCCCTTGCTAAGAGTTAACCCGGAACAGATTATATACTCATTCATGATTGGTAGATATTTGTGCTTGCTATGATACGAAAACCGGCTACATATGACAGGCATTTGAATTTGACATATGTCAGATTCAATATGTAGTTTTTCAATAACTTTTATTCCTAAGAAAATTATGAGGTCGTGGAAAAAAATCATATGTATAACTCAGGAGTATAGTGCCATTCCCTGCCTCGGGTGCATACATGTCCCTTCTCTTAACCTTTTTTTTAATAAACTATTTCTATTATACATATACGGTTACTTGATATATTTAACTTGGTTACTTGATTTTCCAACTCTGATCCTACACTTCTGCCATCCTGCATATCTTCCGCCCCGGAAGAACTTGATTCCAGGTAAGGAACCCATAACTTCGTAAACTCGGCACAAGTGGTTGTTAAGTGCGGTCCCTCATGGTTACCGATTTTCTTCACATCGTAAGTATTACCACCTTTTACCCCTGTAAAGCGATAAGGACTCAAAAACTTTGATTTTGTATTCTTGTTTACCAAAAATCTGTCTACACATCGCTAGTTTCACTTTCTGTCGCTTCATAGTGATTTATTCTATTTTATAAAAACCCCTCTGCTTGTGAGTTTTCTGCTGACTTCTTAATCGTCTTCACTTTCGGCTTCTTTATAATTAATTATTTACCTCTTGTTTGTTAATGACTCTCCTATCTGTATAATTTCTTTTATTTTTTTTTTCGTCTTCGCTTTCTTCGTCTTGAACTTCTTCTTCTTTATCGTCTTCGCTTTCTTCGTATTGAACTTCTTCTTTATCATCGTCTTTGACATCTTTAACTTCTTTATCGTCTTCGCTTTCTTCGTATTGAACTTCTTTATCATTATCATCATCGTCTTTGGCATCTTCGTCCACAACTTCACCACTTTCAACGTCTTCAGCATGTGACCGTCAGTTTATTTATATTCATCAGCATCTTCAGAATGTTATCTGCCGTTTCGTCTTTTGTGTTAAAGAATTTTGTACGTACGTCTTCTTTTGTTCAAATTCTGGGGAATCTTCGTCTAATGTAAACCCAGTAAATTCTCACAACCTTTTTCTATTTGTGTTTGTGTACTCTTCTCCAACGACTTCGTTCTCAAAAATTAATTTATGTAATACTTTATTAGCTTTGATGTTCGCTATTTTGATGTTATTTTTTCGTGTTTTTCACGCACTCAAAGGATTTTGCGGAGCCCAGTATCTGAAGTTTTGCTTACTTACGTATCCATCTAATTGGATATGGGCCTCATCGGTCATCATAAGTTCATTCAGTAGATTTTCATTGGCATTGAAAATTTCTAGAAAATGTTAACTAAATTGTACACGTGCTCTCTTATCCTGGGCTTTTCGTTTCTGAACAATTTGAATCTTATGAGGGTGAAAATCGTGTTTCAAGATTCGCCCCAACGATTTATTCGAGATGTTCAAAGCTTGAGAATGTAATAGCTGAACGGGTCGGACTCTGTTTGACAGCAATTCTTGCACGTTCAATGTTCTTAGGAGAACTAACTAAACGAGTAATACCCGAAAATTTTGAAACACCACTTCCACGAGCACGAAAGTCACGTATCCATCTTGAAAGAGTTTTTTGTCTGTGGGTATTATTCCGTGTCTTGGAACTTGGAATTAACGCCGAAACATTCTTTGCGTTTCTACAATCTACGAGTTTCGAAAAACGTCTGTACTGCAAAAATTCGTTGGTTTAAAGGAAAATACCCCATAGATTCATAAATTGCAAAGACTCTCAATGATCTTTTGACGTGTATGAAGTTTCAGTGTTGCCTATTTTTTTTCCTATAGCCACTTAAATCCCGTCATACCTATTGGCTAACCCTGTTGATATTATATACGGTTACTTGATATATTTTACTTGGTTTCTCGATTTTCCAACTCTGATGCTACATTTTTTTTTTACACATTAGAAATATTTAATTTTCCAAAGGAGTTATAGTCGATTTTAAAGCAAAACGTATATTTCAGTTTTTTTCTCGTTTTCTCGGATACCGTTTGATCCATTTCCAATAATTTCTCTTGGGATTATTAATGAGCATCGAATTTAGCACCTTTGCTAAATTTATACCCATACTCTAGCTAATACGGAAGATCTCCATGTTCAAACTCGATTTTTTTCACGAAAAACGAGCATTGCCTTCAGTCGAGACGGCCTCATATGCTCAAACCCAACGGAATGAGGTCAGTTTACAGGATATTGTAACGTATTCAGCCACTACAAAGCTGAAACGCACTATTATATTTCAAAATAGTAATTTGTAGACCATGAATAATTGTGCTAATTGAATATCCGGGTGAAGGTTTAACTTAGATGAGCAGATTATTCCGTTCGGATTACATAACGCCGCCGAGTGTGAGAGTTATGAAAAATATGGGCCAATTTCAATTTAATGATTTGAAACGCGCACACATTTAACGAAGATGTACTTTCCACTGTGTACAGAACGATTTTTTAGGCAATTAAATATAAGGCAACCTGTCATATAAAGTAAAGATTATAAACGATATTTTATTATGAAACCATTCTAGACGCTGAGCCGATCCGTGGAGTGTTGCATGGGAAAGTGTTATGCTGTACAAAAACAAAACAGGATGCTTACATAGCAATGTTTTTATACCTTTTTAATGGTGAACATGATAATTAAAACAGCGGTCTGTAGTCCAGGTTACTATGCTCTACACCAGCGGTTCCCAAACTTAATTTGTGGCTCTTTTACTTGTCTAAAAAATATTCGTTCTACCTTCAAACTTGCGACCAATTTACACTAATAATTTAAAAAAAAACTATTATTATAACTATTTAAATTTACAAAATGTGACCCACATAGTTGATCCGGCAACGTGTAATGAGAAGAAGCCAGTCGCGCGCGGAGCATTTAACAAAAATAAACTCTAAATCCGTTTAATTTCACTTAATTTATCAAATTACTCAAAACACGTTACGAAAAACAAGACAACAAACACATTCTCCAAAGTAAACGTGAAGATATTCAAAACGAAAGTGGCCGATCGATAGTTTTTTGTTTATGCTCATCACGAAAACGACATTAATGTTTTTAATACGGATCGCAGGTTGCCGTGTGAGAAATTGGATTAAACCCGCTTAACATGTAACGTTGTTATCTCCATTGTTGATAATTATAGGTTTTTTGTTTGGCTGCTATTGTGATTTTCGATTTTGATGATCTGCAGGAAACGCCAGTTAATTTTTTTTTGCTCATGTTTTGTAACACGTTTCCGCGAGCACGCGAGCATCTTCATTGGCTTCGTACAATCACCAGTCGAGTTATTTAACTGGCATAGTTAACTGCGCCGTCATCTAATAAATCACGTTGGTATTTGTCTTTTTTTGGCCGAAACGTTTATATGAACGGAAGAGACCAAGTGAAACAGGAAAAGTTTCGCGAAATGTCAGCCTGGACGTTGTGCTTATTACCACCACCAAATAATGTTACACGATATTTGTGTGAAAGATGTTGGGCGCACCAAATTGTTAAGCTGGATCCACACCAATAAAAATTTGCGTTGTACGTTGTATTTGACACAAATTTGCTCGTGTGCGTCGGAATTTTTGTTGGTGTGGACTGTGCGCCGCATAGAAATGCACGCAAATAATTTCGTGACGAACAACGCACGCTATCCATCGTGCTGTCGGTTTTTAGCCAACTTCAAAGAGATTTGCGCCGCACAGTCGTGTCAATGTGGACTTGATTTTGAGTGCATTGTTCTGCATAAACAAACGTGCACAAGCGGATTCGGCCGTTGAACGCACAAGATAACTATTTACGTGGTAAAATACTTAACCAGATTTAAATTTGCGCCGCAAATGTTTGTGTTGAATTTGAAATACAAAATACAACATAAATTTTTATTGATGTGGATCCAGCTTTAGATGTTAACACAATATTAAATAAAACAGCTGATCTGTAACGTACCGTACTTGACTCAGTATTATAAAAGCCCTTATGCTTTTTACTTATTTTCTTTTATACTGAGTACGGCAGTTCTTGTGAATTAGCGAAGATGTTTTAACGATGTTGTGGCTCATGATCGTAATATTTTAGTGTAGGACCTGCTACGTTGTGTTTCCATAGAACTCCAGTATTTAGAACAGCTATAGGTTTATTAGGCAGTAAATAAAACAAACAAGATGTTGTAGATTTTGTTTATTATTTAACGTTTCATAACGTAGATAATTGTCACATAAAGGGAATTATTATTCGTAGTTATTTCGTGGATAATTCTCACATATAAGGGATGATTATTAGGCAAGGTTATTTCATGGATGGTTGTCACATATTAGGAATTATTATTGGAGGTTCGTGGATGGTTGTCACATATAAGGAATTATTGTTGAAAGATTGTGGATGATTGTCACATGTAAGGAATTATTGTTGGAGGTTCGTGGATGATTGTCACATATAAGGAATTATTGTTGGAGGTTCGTGGATGATTGTCACATATAAGGAATTGTTGTTGGAGGTTCGTGGATGATTGTCACATATAAGGAATTATTGTTGGAGGTTCGTGGATGATTGTCACATATAAGGAATTATTATTGAATGATTGTGGATTGGTTGCCTCATATAAGGAACTATTATTATTGGAGGTTCGTGGACAATTGTCACCTATAAGGAATTATTATTGGAGGTTCGTGGATGATTCTCACTTATAAGGGATGAATTATTATCGGATTTGTAGTGGGTAATTTTTGGTATTTCGTAATGCGTTTCATGAGGAATTGTTCGCAGGAATATTTATGTAATAGGGAATTATTGTGGGCGATGGAATTGGTGGTTTTAGTATATCGTTGTTTGGGGATTGTTAATTAGAATAAAGTGCAGTTATAGGTAATGAAATATTATTGATTAGAGATAAGGCGGTTTCGAAATGTACTGACTTTTACGGGACACCAAAATTAACGCGTATTACTTGATAAAATGTCGAAATATAACCAGATAGCACGACTCCCTGCCAGACTAGCCGAAACTAGTGAAGAAGACTCCGACCAAAGTCGCTAAACGGATTACCCTTGAAGCAGTAAAAACCACTAAGGAGCTCACGTAATTCAGGGTGATCGAAATGCAGAAATCCACCAAAGGAGTTCCCGTCCAAGAGGCTCAGGGACCGTGGCGAAAACGTCAACAAAGGTGGCGGAGGTTTATTACGGATTCCCCTTAATGCGGTTAAACCACCAAGGAGCTCACGTAATGAGTTGCAAGATATTCGCGAGCGGTTCGCCAAAAGTGAACCCCGATTCGTATAAAGTCGTGTTTTATACGCTTTTTTGGATACTTGGAGGATAAAAACCACCTATGTTTTGGGATGGACAAATCGTGTAAATGTAAAGGATATATGCTAATAGGGGTAAAAATCACAAAATATTCGTTTGTTAATTGGTTAATCAACATTTGTGTACTTGGTGGGGTGGCATCTTAAGAAGTTATTTTGTTGCTCATTCTCTTATTGAAAACCCCTCAAAATACACAGTTTTAACCGAATTTAAGTTGGATTCTCCCCACCATTATTTCTGTAAAAACAAACATTTCTAAAATACAAATCCTAACACATATTTCCCCCAATATTACATATCAAACTTATTTACTCACAAATTAATTATTTATAAACTTCTAATAAGTTCTAACTCATTTTTTCGTCATGAAATCTGCATAATTTATTATTATTATCACACTTGCAGACTTCATAAAATTGCATAACATAAATACAATGACCGAAACCGTAAACGATGAAAGGGTCGTTTTTGACCTGGGTTTATGACTTCCAGATGTGTACGGCTAACACTTTACATTCGTATTTTTACCAATGCAACAAAGACCAAAATATAACATTACATGAGACACTTGTTTGGGTGCTATTTAGCTGTTAACAATAAATCTGTCATTCTTTTTTTATTTTACACTTGAAACTAGAATTAGAATCGTATTTCTATTATGAGCAAATATTTTTAACCTGACCACTTTCTGGTATTTATGAGCTCTGGCCACAGGAAAGGGCCACAATTGGGATATCGTAAATGGCAAGAGCTAAAAAGAAGTTTAAATTAGATAAATTGTTTCACTTCCTAGGACGTATTCAGTGAGCACGCTAGATAATAAATAAAAATTAAAATGGGCCATTTATTAAAGTTGTTAATATCTCGGTTAAAATTCATTCATTCTTAGGATTATGACTAACGCCATGCGTTTTTGAAATCCATTTATTGAGATGGATCGGTCTTTCTCTCTGATTTTTCAAAGCTTGTTGATTCTGGCAGCCTCCATTATTTTCTTCCATTCTTTCCTATCTTTGCGTTTCGATTTCCAGTCATTGATTCTCAATTCCTTTGTATCTTTCTCCAGGGCGTCTCTCCATCTTTTCCTTGGTCTTCCCTTGTTCCTGGGCCAAATAGGGATCCATTGTGTTATCCTCCTGATCATTTCGCTTGGTTTCCCTATTACAATGTGTCTTGCCCATTGTAATCGTTGTGGTTTAATGTGTCGAATGATATTTTCTCCTCCGAGTTCCTCCTCTATTTCTTTGTTCCTTCTCAGTCTTACTTCTCTTGTTGCGTTAGGTCCTAGTATTGCTCTCCTTACTTTTCTCGCCACTATTTTAAAGTCTTCCTCTTTGTTCTTATTTATTGTTACTGTTTCCTTCGCTTACTTTATGACAAGGTTTGTATATTTTTACTTTTGTTGTTTTACTTTTAGTAATGATTAGTAGTGATTTCTTTTCAGAATTCTCTCCTTCACTCTGTTTTATCCTGCTATTGACTTCTTCGAAGGTGTATCTATTCTTTTGTTTCTAGATCGTTCTGTGTGTGCATATTTTTCTTTCTATCTTCATATGTTTTGTTTTTTCTTCAATTATTTCCAGACCCAGTTTTTTGCCTCTTTGTTTAGTTGATCTATCGCTCTTATTATGTATTCTCTTTTTTTACCTATGATTGCTATATCGCCAACATAAGCTAATATTTGTATTTGGTTGATCATAAGGTTTTTCTTATCTAGTTTCACTCTTCGTAGTACTCCTAATATTAAATATGGTTGGGGATATTTTCCCCTTGTTTTACACCTTTGTTTACTTTAAAGGATTCTGTTGTTATTCCTTGGAATCTCACATTTGCTGTTGTGTTATTTAGGGTCATTTCTAGCAGTGTTAATTTCCCAGATATTCCTAATAGTTCCAGTTTCCTTAGCGTTTATACTTAATGGTCAAAAAAGTTGTAGATTTTTTGCGCACTAAAAAAGACATTCATTTGTTTCAATATTGTTTAAATTGTTGGATAAATTACTAACTTCAAACACGAGTAAGTTATTTTAAAAAAAAAATGAAACGCTACATATTTTTACATTTTCATATCGATAATTTAATTATTTTTGTAAGCTAACAAAGGTCAGTTACGTCTCAAATTAACATTTCTTCATTTATTCGGAATACGCTTCAACCACGTAACTCAAATTCGTACACAAAAAAAAATCCAACTTTCTTTACCTCTTTCCGGCTAATGAACGAATATCATTAAATTCTAAACGCTGCAAATAGAAATACACCTAAAACTATAATTATACAGTCTCGGTCATTAATTTCTACCGCGCATAATCACAATACCTGTGTTTAAGTTTAATTGAATTTAAATATCTATTACACCTTCAATTTTTAATTACTCGGAGAAGAATGTTATTTGGACGTTTCTATGCGGGTCTTTTATGCCTTCACTTTTTTGCATGGTAGTCCTAGGAATATTTGAACTATAGTTTGAAGTCAATGAACATGAAGGTAAACAATCATAAGACGAAGACGATAATAATAAGCCGGAACGAGGAGGCACAAGATAAAACTTGAAGATAAAGAAGAGTTAGAACAGGTTAGGAGTTTCAAATATCTAGGCACAACAATATCGCAGAATGGAAAATTAGACGAAGAGATTAGCGACAGGACAGAAGCGCCGCAGGAAGATTATTCAACGCAATGAAAACTCAATTCCTGACCAAAAAGAAAAACCTAAAGAAATAAAAACGGATATATTCAAGAAGTTGACCATCCCTACATTAACGTATGGTCCAGAAACGTGGAAGTTATCGAATGAACAAAAAAGCAAAATACAAAGCACTAAAATGAGGTTTTTAACCCATTTGTTCCCAGTGTACTCATTTGAGTACGGTTCATAAAATATTTTTTTTTAAGTTCCATTAGTTACATATAGGTGGGAATGTTTAGTACCACCTAGAAGTACACAGAATAGGGAATAGTAGATTAAAATTTTTACCTAAATGTTGCTTCTATATAGGAAAAAACGTCACTTTACTTTGTTCTACAACTGTGCTATTATCACTGTGTACTTTGTTATTAATTTTTATCTTTGTTTTAAAATATAAATTAATTTCTCTGCTAAAATTTGTTACTCAGGTATGTATGTTTTACAGTTATTCATGCAAATATTAAACAAAATACATAGTGTTTTTTTTTTCATAGTGACTTACTGGTGTACTCATATGAGTACACTGGGGCATTACGCTGTTGGGGCTAAATTTGCCCTTAGGATCTAAAGTTGTATTGGACTTACTAAAAGTAGTGATAAAACCGGCAGACCATATAATATTTGTCGACAACTTGTTTACAAGTCATGGTTTGATGAAAACTCTTACAGTTAATCGCACAAAAAAAAAATCCTTTTTTTGATCAGCAACAAATGAAAAAAGAAATTCGCGGTTGTTTCCAATATAAATATGACAAAGAACATTTATTGCTTCTGGTAAAGTGGAAGGACAATGGACAATAGTATTGTGACTATAATGACAAATTATGATAGTATACATCCTCTTTCCAAAGTGAAACGTTGGTCTAAGTAGCAAAAAGAAAAAAATTGATGTGCCCCAACCTTGTCTCTTTGTCAATTATAATACAGCTATGGGGGATGTAGACTTGCTAGACAAATCTGTAAATAATTATCAAGTGTCCATCCAAGGTAAAAAAAGGTGGTGGATTCTCTGGACCCATATGCTGAATATTACAACAGTGAACGCCTGAAGGATAAATTCATTAGCAGGTAGAAATATTGATTTACTGAATTTCATACGAAGTGTATTAAGACATCACTTAAGAGTCTTTGAGAAAGCTCAACTTTCCGGGCATCCACGTACAGTCCCAAAAAGTATTATACAGGATCAAGGAGGACATTTTCCTAAGAAATAATTGATAAACAGTTGCGCTGTAGCATATGTCATCAACGAGCAAGGTGCATTTGTATCAAACGCCATGTCACACTGTTTGGAAAGAGAATGTTTCATAAAGTTTCATAGTGAATACCAGTTTTCGATTGTAAATTATTACAATAAACTAATAAAAAATAATATAATTTTTATTTTCTTTGCCGCCGCTATGTTCCCGTTGTACTTATATGAGTACGTGCATTTTTTCACTTCTTTTTGAAAATATTTTTGAAAAACTTGCATAATTTGTAGTTCGGACATATTTCTAATAATAAAAAACGTTTTATTTAAAAATTTGAAAAAAAAATGTTTGTGGGAACAAATGGGTTAAGAAAGATGTAGGGAAAACAAGGAAAGAAGATAAGGAATGAGGTGTTCAGAGGGAACCTGAACTTGGGACATGTGCAGCACAGAATCAAAGAAGAGCAGCTAAGATGGCATGGGCACATAATGAGGATGAAAGAAGAAAGAACGGTAAAAAAAAAGATACTAGGCAAGGATAGTTAAAAGGTGGAGGGGTAGACCCAGAAGAACCTGGACGGAAGAAGTGAAATCAGCGGCAGAGAAACGAGGAGTCAATGGCAGGAAATAAAACAAAAACACAAGAAAGAGAATGAAGACAGATATGGAAAAGAAAACCCACGCAATAACTCAACTCCACAACGATAAAGGTAGAACCGCCTTCTCACTTAAATGCGGCCCGCGTCACTAAGTATAAAACTTAAAAAAGAGGATAGTTGCCTAATAAAAAAGTCCTCACTTCCGACACGGCCCGCGTTACTCACACATCTAACCTACTGGCCCCTGGTAACATATGAGTTTGCGATGTAAACAGTTTATTAGGGGAAAGCCTATTCGATTTAGAAATAAAATGTGTCATTTTTCATACAAATACAATGTGCAGACAATAAATATTTAATAAAAGCATAATTCCAAGTGTCCTTTAAAATCTTAAACAAAAGCAGTTAAATGTCCTAACGTTACATTTATGTAACAGTCGTTATTTCAAAAGTTACTATGTTTTTTCTTTAACTAAAGCCTATTAATAAGTATATGCTCTCTTCAAAGCTGTATTACACTACACAATTTCTTGTACAATTTGCTGTCAAAAAATATTATACTAGATTGTACAGCTGTTGCCAAGTTACAATGTCGTAAATTGATATACGCGAAGTGTCAGTTTACGACCTAAGACGTGTTGTAACTTGGCAACAGCTGTACAATCTAGTATAAAATTTTTTGACAGCAAATTGTACAAGAAATTGTGTAGTGTAATACAGCCATTAGCTTAATTACATCAAAAAATCTTAAAATAAAAAAAATATATATTTCAGTCTTAATGGGTAAGCGAGATCCCCATACTGGAAATGTAATCTGGGACACCCTGTATACTTATTCCAGCTTTTTTTCAACAATAATATCTCATTAATAATAAAAATCTTTCTCCGCAACGGCCTTAAGTGCTTCGTCAGATTCAAATCGCGTTCTCTATGATCTTTTATGAAATTTGATAAAAAATGAGAATTGCAGCGTGTTAATTCAGAATTATAAGGCAATGTTTGCGTACTATCAAACCAGAAACGATGACGATTTGTTAAACTTTGTGAACATTGTGCACTCTGTAACTGTTGCTGGGCAGAAAATCGTCATCGGTCAGAATTTAATTTATTTCAATGGCACAATTAATATTAAACAATGGCGTAACTAAATAAGTATATACAACTATACACTGAAATAATAGATAACTTATTTTTAGGATGTATTGTTGTACACTGATTTAATATTTTAGGATCCCGTTTAATTAAGTTTATTAAAGGCACCTCGCTAGTTCAACACATTGTTTTTTTTTCCAACAAACCAATTAAACAGAAAAATGAATAGGTTTTTGGTTTTCTTTACGTTTTTTCGCATATTGGACGCATTTATGGATGAGTGGCAAGTGCCCACTACAAATTTACCATCGATGACTAACGAGAATTGGTTGTTTTCTTATAATGCAGGTAAGATATAATATGAACTTTTGTCATCCGATTAGAGAACGACTTGTAAAGTTTAACTTCATGGATTCTTTTTTTAGAGCCTGCTACTCCTGGACCTGTAGTAGTGCCTGAGGAACGGATGTTGTCATTTAATAACACAGGTTAGAAACAGTTATAAACTTTTGGCATCGGCTAAGTACGACTTGTGTAGCAAAACTCCATGTTTGATTCTCTTTGTAGAGTCGGCTTCTCCTGGACCTGTAGCAGTGCCTGAGGCACGGATGTGGTCATTTAATAATACAGGTTAGATACAGTTATAATTTTTTGACATCGGCTAAGTACGATTTGTGTAGAGCATAACTCAGCGCTTGATTCTCTTTGTAGAGTCGGCTACTCCTGGACCTGTAGAAGTGCCTGAGGAACGGATGTTATTTAATAACACAGGTTAGATATAGTTATAAACTTTTACATCGGCTAATTATGACTTGTGTAGCATTACTCAGTGTTTAATTCTCTTTGTAGAGTCTGCTACTCCTGGACCTGTAGCAGTTCCTAAAGAACGGATTTTGTCATTTAATAACACAGGTTAGAAACAGTTTTAAACTTTTGACATCAGCTAAGTACGATTTGTGTAGAGCATAACTCAGCGCTTGATTCTCTTTGTAGAGTCGGCTACTCCTGGACCTGTAGAAGTGCCTGAGGAACGGATGTTATTTAATAACACAGGTTAGATATAGTTATAAACTTTTACATCGGCTAATTATGACTTGTGTAGCATTACTCAGTGTTTAATTCTCTTTGTAGAGTCTGCTACTCCTGGACCTGTAGCAGTTCCTAAAGAACGGATTTTGTCATTTAATAACACAGGTTAGAAACAGTTATAAACTTTTGACATCGGCTAAGTACGACTTGTGTAGCATAACTCAGTGTTTGATTCTCTTTGTAGAGTCAACTACTCTTGAGCCTGTAGCAGTTCCTGAGGAACGGATGTTGTCATTTAATAACACAGGTTAGAAACAGTTATAAACTTTTGACATCGGCTAAGTACGATTTGTGTAGCATAACTCAATGTTTGATTCTCTTTGTAGAGTCAACTACTCTTGGGCCTGTAGCAGTGCCTGAGGAACGGATGTTATTTGATAACACAGGTTAGATACAGTTATAAACTTTTAATATCGGCTAAGTACGATTTGTGTAGCATAACTCAGTGTTTGATTCTCTTTGTAGCGTCTGCTACTCCTGGACCTGTAGCAGTGCCTGAGGCACGGATGTGGTCATTTTATATTACAGGTTAGTTCAGTTATAAACTTTTATCATCGACTATTTACAACTTCTGTAGCATAACACCATGTTTGATTCTCTTTGTAGAGTCTGCTACTCCTGGACCTGTTACTGAGGAAAGGATGTTGTCATTTAATAACACAGGTTAGAAACAGTTTTAAACTTTTGACATCAGCTAAGTACGATTTGTGTAGCATAACTCAGTGTTTAATTCTCTTTTTAGAGTCTGCTACTCCTGGACCTGTTGCAGTTCCTGAGGAACGCATGTTGTCATTTAATAACACAGGTTAGAAACAGTTGTAAACTTTTGTCATCGGCTAATTACAACTTCTGTAGCATAACACCATGTTTGATTCTCTTTGTAGAGTCTGCTACTCCTGGACCTGTAGCAGTTCCTGAGGAACGGATGTTGTCATTTAATAACACAGGTTAGATACAGTTATAAACTTTTGACATCGGCTAAGTACGATTTGTGTAGCATAACTCAGTGTTTGATTATCTTTCTAGAGTCTGCTACTCATGGACCTGTAGCAGTTCCTGAGGAACGGATGTTGTCATTTAATAACACAGGTTAGAAACAGTTATAAACTTTTGACAACGGCTAAGTACGATTTGTGTAGCATAACTCAGTGTTTCATTCTCTTTGTAGAGTCGGCTACTCTTGGTCCTGTAGCAGTTCCTGAGAAACGGATGTTGTCATTTAATAACACAGGTTAGAAACAGTTGTAAACTTTTGTCATCGGCTAATTACAACTTCTGTAGCATAACACCATGTTTGATTCTCTTTGTAGAGTCTGCTACTCCTGGACCTGTAGCAGTTCCTGAGGAACGGATGTTGTCATTTAATAACACAGGTTAGATACAGTTATAAACTTTTGTCATCGGCTAAGTACGATTTGTGTAGCATAACTCAGTGTTTGATTCTCTTTGTAGAGTCAACTACTCTTGGGCCTGTAGCAGTTCCTGAGGAACGGATGTTGTCATTTAATAACACAGGTTAGATACAGTTATAAACTTTTGACATCGGCTTAGTACGATTTGTGTAGCATAACTCAGTGTTTGATTCTCTTTATAGAGTCGGCTACTCCTGGACCTGTGGCAATTCTTGAGGAACGAATGTTGTCATTTAATAACACAGGTTAGATACAGTTTTAAACTTTTGACATCGGCTTAGTACGATTTGTGTAGCATAACTCAGTGTTTGATTCTCTTTGTAGAGTCGGCTACTCCTGGACCTGTAGCAGTGCCTGAGGAACGGATGTTGCCATTTAATAATAACACAGGTTAGGTGCATATATAAACTTTTGACATCGGCTAAGTACGATTTGTGTAGCATACATAACTCAGTGTTTGATTCTCTTTGTAGAGTCGGCTACTCCTGGACCTGTGGCAGTTCTTGAGGAACGAATGTTGTCATTTAATAACACAGGTTAGATACAGTTATAAACTTTTGACATCGGCTTAATACGATTTGTGTAGCATAACTCAGTGTTTGATTCTCTTTGTAGAGTCGGCTACTCCTGGACCTGTAGCAGTGCCTGAGGAACGGATGTTGCCATTTAATAACACAGGTTAGGTGCAGATATAAACTTTTGACATCGGCTAAATACGATTTGTGTAGCATAACTCAGTGTTTGATTATCTTTCTAGAGTCTGCTACTCCTGGACCTGTAGCAGTGCCTGAGGAACGGATGTTGTCACTAAATAATACAGGTTAGTTCAGTTATAAACTTCTGTCATCGGCTAAGTACGACTTGTGTTTGTGTAGCATAACACAGTGTTTAATTTTCTTTTTAGAGTCTACTACTCCTGGAACCAATTCCATGCCTGATGAGCGGATGTTGTCTTTTAATAATGAAGGTTAGAGATGCAGTTATGAACTTCTGTCATCCGTACAAAGAACTACTTGTAAAGTATAATCTTTTGTTTTATTTTTAGAATCTTACGTTTCCGGATTAGGGATTTTCTTCTAATAGCGATAATTACATGCAATTATGAACTGTTCAACCGCATAAAGATCGATTTCTTAAGTGTGTAACCCCTTTGATTAATTTTAAATACTGCTTTGGATGCATCATTGATGAATAGCAATGATATAAATTACCCAAATTATTGCTGTACTGTCATTACCTAACATGTAGAAACAATGCTACTATGTTGATAATAAATGATCTTATCTATCTTATGTTTTTTCTTGTCAAGTTTTTAAATTTACAAAAACTATTGATTTTGTGTACGTAAAACCTTTTACATTTATAAAAGAGAATTCAATTTAAAATTTAAAAAAAAAATTAAAAATGTACAAGGTGTTGCATTTAAAGTAAAAAAGCTGCATAACCCTGCTCAGAAACAAAACACATTCGGTATAGCTCAAAATACTTAAAGATTATGTGTCCCATGATCTCAAACAAATTGCGTATTTAAATCTTTATTTTGAATCGTAAAGCAGCTATGAAAACAATACGCACTAGGTGTTTCTCACAATATACTTCTACAGCGTCATTCAAAAAGTCTGCAACAAATGGGAAAAAAAAATATTATTGATTTCTCAAAAAAATTTATTCTTTCTAAGAGTTTGTGCATGGTCTAAAACTAGTTTTAAGATGAAAAAAGTTCGATAAAAAGTCATAGGACACTAGATTTATAATAATAAATAGATAATAAAAAACTTTTCCATTTGTTGCAGACTCTTTTAATGTTGAAATTTCTTAATACATAAAAATTGGAATTTGACCGTCAGAATTTATATACCGCAATATTTTGAAATTCCTAATAACTTTTTTCTATATATTTTTTTTTTTCTTTTAAGGGCACTTTACTCATGCGAATATTTCAAAAATCGTTTAAATCTAATGTCCTATAACTTTATATTAAGAATTTTTATCAAGAATAGAATTTTCTGAGAAATCGATAATAAAAAACTTTTTCATTTGTTGCATATTTTTTGAACGTTAAAGTTTCTTAAAATATAAAAAATTAAATTTGACCTTTAAATTGTAAATCTAGCCCTATTCTGAGATTGTAAATAACTCTTTTCCATAAAATTTTTTGTATCTCCTAAAATAACGGCACTTTACTCTTGCGAATATTTCAAAAATGGTTCAAATCTAGTGTCCTATGACATTTTATCCAACTTTTGTTTATCTTAATACAAGTTTTAGATCATGCACCAGCTTTTATCAAGAATAATTGTTTTTGGGAAATCAATAATATTTTTTTTTTCCCATTTGTTGCAGACTTTTTGAATGAAGCTGTATAATGTGCAGTGTTTTATAAATGTATTTTCTATTTTTAAATTCCACTTTATTGTTTTAATAAAATAAACTGCAAGGTATGAGCCGCGTTCTGGGGTCTTGCAGGTTGCATCCTTGTCGCCACTGGTGTATTATTTCTCAGGAAATCTGGTTAAGCAATATTTGTTTTTTATGTATGTTGTTTTTCGTATAATAAATATTTGTAAAAGCGTGCCGAATAGCATACTTTTGATAAATAACATGGAGCGAATTACTTTAATTGATTGCATCGATTTAATTAAAGTTTTGCAATGGCCTGACCAAATAAACTTTTGAACTGTTTAAAATGGATAAGATATTTTTACGATGTATTTTTAATTGCTTTAAAATTAAGATGCCCCCTTAATTCAGTTAATTAGACGGGCACATCGCCAGTTCATCAACACGTTGTTTTTCGGACATACAAATTGAAAAAAGATAATGAGAGTTTTTCTGGTTTTTCTTATTCTTTTCGGCCATTGTGCATTGAACGCATCGAAATGTGCGAGGTATAAGCAAGACAAGGAAGCAGACGAGAATGCAGACAAGGAAGCAGACGAGAATGCAGACGAGGAAGCAGAAGGGGATGCAGACGAGGAAGCAGAAGGGGATGCAGACGAGGAAGCAGAAGGGGATGCAGACGAGGAAGCAGAAGGGGATGCAGACGAGGAAGCAGAAGGGGATGCAGACGAGGAAGCAGAAGGGGACTCATACAAGGACTCAGACGAAGAAGTAGACAACGGAGCAGACGAAGAAGAAGGTAAGCAGTTCTGCATCCGTATGAAGACCGACTTAAATAATGCATAACTGCATCTTTTTTTCAGAACATGGATCCGTTGAGCCTTCTTCTCCGATCCTCACGAGTCGCAAACCCAAAATAGATGAAGAATGAATGCAATATATACCTGGGTAGAATATATTTGCAAATTTTTAATGCGAAAATTTGTCGATAATAAATGAACGGATAAAATTTGGTGTTGCTTTTTTTAATGTCTCAGAACGTATACTAATCTGTTTTTAAAGAACAATGTGTAACCCTTAATGATACTGATTAACGAGACATAAATAGCTAAGGCTGACCCGCTGGTCAGTTGGGTATTTACTTCATCCAGTCCAGTGATGGCGAATCTTTTCAATATATTGCGTAATTGTCTTTATTTAAATATGCGATTTTGTTTTTGCTATTTCAATAATCATTTCAGAAAAATTAAAATTTTTGACAGTTTTCTTTTCAATGCTTAACATAGCAAGTGCATTTAAGCTTTCTTCACACATACTTGACCGAAGATAATTCTTTACTAATTTAAATTTGCTAAAAGAACGCTCTGCACTTGCTACAGTAACTGGTAACGTAAAGACTTTTTTAATACTGTTAGCACATTTGGTAATAATTCATTATAGTTATTATTTAATATGTATTGCAATTTATTTTGCGTGTTATTTACATCTTTTTGGTCCATGATGAATTCTTACAACGAATCAATTTCCTGGATTAGGTCTTCATGTACATTTTTACCATAAAGTTTTACACAATCTCTTAAACGGTTTTGTAGTTAATTTTTTTCTAATGTTTTATTTAAAATCAGTAATAATACTGGGTATATTTTTAAATCTTTCATTTATTTGTACAATGACAGTATCAACCACAACATTAAAAGAGTAACATCTAAATTCCTATACTGGGTCTTGTAAAACTTAATCTTCCGTTTGTTCGGAAAATAACCTTTTTCTTTTTCGCATACTTTTTTAGGGAAATCTTCTGAAATATTTAACTTTTGTGCTATCATTTTTGCGTCATCTAAGAATGTGTTTAAATTTATCTTAAATTTTGGATTTCATTTTTAATTTTATTTACTAAATTAAAAGCAGAGTCAAGAACAATATTGTGTTTGCTTAAAATAGTTTGTTGATAATATTAATTTTTGACAATATTTTAAACCATACTTGCTTTTGTATAATTTCCCAACTTTTTGTAGATGCAAAAAATAAGCAGTATAAACCTTGCAATATTCCGATTTGTTTTTTAGAATGTATGCTCCTGGAAGCAGCATCACAAATTAACTATCAAATTAAAAGAATGTGATAAGCAAGGTACATAAATTGCATGAGGGTTTAAACTAAATATTCTAAATTGTACGCCTTTATATTTTCCCGTCATATTGCTACCGTTATCGTATGCGTGCCCTTTACAATAATATCTAAATCAAGCTCACCTATTCTTTTTAAAAGCGTATTTGCTAGTCCTTCACCAGTCAGATCAGTTACTTTAATAAACCCTATATAAATGATTCATTTATAATAAATTTTTTTCTACAAAGTTTACATATCTAATAATTATTGAAGTTTGTTGCTTGTGAGAATTATTAGTACAATCCATTTGGATACTGTAATGCGTGGATGCTTTTATATCGCCTTTAATTTTATTAAGGACTTCATTACCCAACGCCGTAATAATTTCTTCTTGAGATCTATGCTTCAAATGATGCCAAATTCGCAAGAATTAATTTATAAAGTGGTGAGGTTGGTAGATAGTAGATGGGGTATACAGTAATATTTACGTTATTTTAAATACTGTATACCTAGCAGGGCTGTGGAGTCGGAGTCGGAGTTTAGGGGGAATTTCTGGTCAGTGGAGTCGGAGTCGGGAAAAATGTACCGACTCCGAGTACAACAAAAAATTGCGAAGTGGTCCTTTGTCGCAAAATTTAAACTGAAAATTTAAATAATTTTTTTATGTTTATTATTTTTTTTTCTTATATTACACACAATAAAATGTCTTGGTATTTAATTTTGTTGGAGTCGGAGTCGACCTACTAAAATTATCAAGAGTCGGAGTCGACTTTTTTTTACCGACTCCGCAGCCCTGATACCTAGTATAATTTAAAAACAAACTAAAATATTATTTTTTTTTCAAATTAAATACATTAGAAAAAATAATTTACATATGAAGTATGTTTTTTACTATACTATTTTTTTGTTTAAGAAAATCGTACACGATTTTTAATACAAAAATTTCGTTCAAGAATTTAGCATGGAAAATATGAACCATTTACATTGTACTATTTTTTGGTACGAAAACTCCAATATATTTTGGTTACTTTTTAGTAACTTTTATCATATTTTGTTGGCACCTTGAGCAACCACGTCAAATGTTCAATTTGATCACAGAATAGAAAGCGAATCATTTTCAAATTTAACGTATATTTAACGCTTCCATTCTACATATTTATTCCTACAAAATAAATTGTGAGGTATAACGGTAATTAGTAGTATTTAACATCGTTTGATTGTTTCAGTTAACCTAACCCACAAATGACATGCGGTCAGATACGGTTACAGTAGAATACGCATGCGCCCATGCTAAAATTGGACGCATTTAGGGAAGGTAATTTCGTACGAATTTTTTGTTCAAGATTTTTAATTACTGATTGACACCGTACTAGAAAATCGTATACGATTTTCTTAAACGAAAAAATAGTATAGTATAAAACAGACTTAATAAATAATAAAATTTTAATATGAGCGTTTAGTTCATGATCGTTTTGGGGCCGCCTCAATCGTGGGGCTCTGGTGCATTGCACCCGCCGCACCTCCTAAAAGGCCAGCCCTGCAACCTATCCGTGTTACTTTCATCCCCGCTCCCCTATTTCTAATGCACAGTTCCATTAAAAAAAAAAAAAAAACAGTTTAATACATCTTTCTATTTAAATCTGTTTTAACTATAGTATAAAAATCAAATTTTCGCTGACTGTAAAAATAACTGAAATAAAATATCCGTATATGTTTCACACTGTATACAATATTTTCAGAAGAAGGGAGTAATTAATTATTTGTTAAACGCTTCACCCCCATAAAATCGTAACTTGTAGCGAATTCATATAATTTATTGTAATTGTTTAATTAAAGTTGAACAATGGCGTAACCAAATGGCAAATAAGATGATACGGTGATAAAATTAACATGCGTTTTTACGACATATTTATAGTTAAAAATTTACGAACAAGTCTAATTGTGCTGAATATACGCAAGTCGCCAGTTGTTTTTTTTTTTCAAGATACATATCAAGAGAAGAAAATGAAATTTTTTCTGGTTTTCCTAATGTTTTTGGGTGCATTGATGTCTGCTAATATTGAAGGTTAGATACAGTTATCAATCAACATATGTCCTCCACATTAAAAACGTGTAAAGTATGACTTGATCTTTAATGTATTTTTTTTTTAGTATCTGCTCTTCGTGACGATAATGATTGCGCATGTTGGGATCGGTGCCCGCCGTTTCGCAGGAATAGAAATATTAAAAATTGTCCCAAATTCTGCTGTTCTTACTGGAGAATGGAATAGAAGATGACGCAAATTTTTATTACGAAAAATTAACGATAATAAAAATGAACTGGTAAAATTGGTGTTGCTTATTTAGAAAATAACCAATCATTCTGCAGATTATCCTTGATTGATTCGAAAGATTATTTTAATTACCCGCGCTCCTACGTCACAAACAAAGTCGGAAAAGACACGAATTTGTGGGGTTTCAAAAAGTTTTTGTTAATAAAGTTTGTTTTTTTGGATAATTATCCCATGTAGTGTCAAAATTTTTATGCCGTCATTTAGAGAATCAAAAGCATCATCAAAATCAAGTAAAAATATGGGGGTTACCATTAAAATAAAATTTATTACGTCATTACTCGTTAACAGTAGACGGCCAAAATTTGACTATTGGCTGGTTTTATATAAAGGGTGTCCCAGATTACATTTCCAGCTTTTTATAAGAGGTACAGGTTTTTTTAAATTAGGTGAATTATTCCTGAGTGTGAAAGGGACCACAATCAATTTTTAAAAGTGCAAAATTCCTCGTACTTCAGAGGTTATTGCAAAAAATATTAAAATATCGATTTTTTTTTTCTCATAACTTTTTTATATTATTCATTAGATAAATTTTATTTGCACTTTCTAAAGGTTTTTAATGGAGAATGTAACTGTTATTTTAGATTTTTTAACACCCACCATTTTTGATACATACAGGGTGGGTGGTGCTTTTTTCGATGCTCACCATTGCTATCTTGGAAAGAGAGAGCAAGGTCGGTTAAATTAAAGAAAAGTTGCACATTTTTATGGCGATTAAGAATCTGAAAAGAAATCCTGGATATTTTTATTCGTTTTTAATTTATTACAAAAAAACTGAACAATATTATTATCTTCCCTACCATTGACGCTTTTTCATTTAAACTTGGTAACTTTATGTTTTTGACCGTCCTGCGTTTGATGACCTCAACAGAAATTTTCTAAGCCTTCTAGATTTCAAGTTGCGATAGTCAACTTTTTTATTTCTTATGGCCGTCATATTGGATTTTTACACCATCAGACAGACAAAAAAATTTGCTTTTCAGATTGGTAACCAACATACCTTTTTTCTTTCAAAAAACTTCTTGAAATTTGAAAATTTGTATAAATAATCTATAAATCGTGAATGTTTTTAAAAACAATTGAAATTATAATATAAATAAAAGTGACACAACATTTTATAGGTCTAAAAAAATAACGATGAAAATAAATTTACCAGATAAATAATTATTTAAATTGTTTAAAGTGCGCGCCGTTATGTATCATGTAAGTGGTTAGTCCTCAAATTCATTTCGTTCACTGCCTTTAGGATAGTTTGTCTCGAAATAGAGTCGAAAGCAATTCTGATTTTACGGCGAAGAAGTTCAATATTTTCCGTTAGGGTTGCATAAACAACCTCAATGTAAAAGTAATCCATAGGCGTTAAACATGGCAATCGCGGAGGCCAATGAACAGGACCAAACGTACCAACTCATGAATTTTGAAAGCGTAAATCTAAATTAATATCCTTTTAAAATGCAGGCGTTGTGAGGACCAGCTCCTTCTTGCTGAAACTACTGATGATTTTGAATTGTTAATAATGGCAATTCGCCTAACATATCTTCTAAATATGTTTCCAACAATCTTAATTTCGTTATCATTAGACCAATAAAATGTTCTGTAGTTTTTATTTATATCATAGTTTCAATTGTTTTTCAGAGCATTCTCAATTTTATGAACTATTAACACAAATTTTAAAATTTCAACAAGTTTTTTGAAAGAAAAAAGGTATTTTGGTTACCAATCTGAAAAGCTATTTTTTTTGTCTGTCTGATGGTGTAAAAATCCAATATGGCGGCCATAAGAAATAAAAAAGTTGACTATCACAACTTGAAATCTAGAAGACTTAGAAAATTTCTGTTGACGTCATCAAACCCAGGACGGTCAAAAACATAAAGTTACCAAGTTTAAATGAAAAAGCGTCAATGGTAGGAAAGATAATAATATTTTTCTAAAATCACATTTTTCAGTTTTTTTTTGTAATAAATCAAAAACGAATAAAAATATCCAGGATTTCTTTTCAGATTCTTGATTGTCATAAAAATGTGCAACTTTTCTTTAATTTAACCGACCTTGTATCTCTTACCGTTCCCAAGATAGCAATGGTGAGCATCGAAAATCTAAAATAACAGTTACATTCTCCATTAAAAACCTTTAGAAAGTGCAAATAAAATTGATCTAATGAATAATATAAACTTTCATGATTTTCAAAAACTCGTAACTCAATTTTTTCAAATGCAAACCCCTGTATTTTTTTATGATATCGAGTTTGTCTTTAAGAGAGCTTTAGTTTTTGTTAAGTATGTCCTATACCCAAAACTCATACTTTTCGAGATATTCGACATTTATCTTATCGTTATTGAAGCAAATAGGGTGCCGTGAAAATCGTAAAAATTAACCGTTCACTTCACTAACGTCAAAAACTATAAATGCAATTATTGAACACAAACGTACGATAAAGACAAAAGAACGAAAGAAATATTTATTTCTAAAATTATATACAAACTACCCAAAAAAAGTTCAATAACTTAAGTAATTCAGTCTATGGAAAAGGCTTTTAAAATCGATTGAGCAAATAAATTAGTTTACTTAAATTTAAAAGGTATAGTAGTATTTTGTTATTTTGCATTTCTAACTGGTTCACCGTAAGAATTGTGTAGCCTAATTTGCCTGTTGTCGAAGATGGCGTTCCTTTCCAAAGGAATTTCCGCTATACTCTGGTACTCGGCAACGCTGGGGTCTTCTTTCTTGATGGTTTCATGCTCCCCACGGCCAAAATCGACTGGCGACTTGATGGGCTCGGAAAGTTCAAAGCTGATCACATCAGGATTCGCAGGAAGTACATGTTCGCCAGTTGGCTGTGATGAGAGCTGTTGTTCAAAAGGTACAAAAGCGTCCCTAGCGTCGACAGTTTTAAAACTCACGACGGGAATGCCGTAACTATCGTAGATCTGCGTGACCTTTGCCAAGTTCTCACTGTTTTCGAAATTTTGGATTTCATAAGGAGATCCAGGAAGTGGGTCGGCCAAATTATTGGCGTTTAGGGAGTTAGAAGCTGTCTGCGGAACGACGAACTGCACCTGTTGGAAGTCGATGGGTTTGTCCAACTTGGGCAGTTCGTTCCAAACGTTGTGTTCGTTCAATTGCACTAGGTGGAGCTCTCCAGGATTTTTCAGCTCATTTTGCGCGTCACCGTGTTGATTCGCTGTGAAAGCGGCCTCGTACGTCCTTGTTGGGATGGGCTTTAGCGGGAATGGAGCGCCATAATCAGCGCCGGGGAGTTTCTTGTCGGTTTCCGGTTGCGTTCCGGACGTGGCTTCGATAAATTCCGCTATGTTGATAACTGTGGTGGACGTCCCGGTTGTAGAAGCCGCTGGGGTTGTAGAGGGAGCATGGTATGGTCGCGCAGTTGTAGGATTCACAATATTAATCGTTGGTTTCACTGCAGGCATGTAGCGTTGTATGAGATTCGTTAGGTTAGCTGCAAAATCTGCTATTCGCAGGGCTAGAGATAAGTCGCCGACGACGTGTGTATAATCAGGTGTTGGAATGACCCTCACGTTGTAGAGGGAGCTGTAGTCGGTCGGGGTGAAGTAGTTTCTCATGAAACTAAGCAACGCGTTTTCAGTCGGTATTGAAACCTGAGTTCCTGGTTGGTGATAAAGTACGTGGCGTTTTGTGATATCGGCATCATGTTGAACCGTTCTTGCTTCTCCATGTGGTACATTCCGCGATAGTACGCACTGCGTAAGCGCCAGAGTGCAGAACATCCACCATGGCATCTAGAATTAAAAATTAATTAATACTTTTGAGACAAGAGAACGCAATTAAGAGATTTTTTTGTGGATTTTTCAAGCAATAAGATGTAATTGGTATCTTCGTTACTACTGGCCATTTTCTTCTAAAAAATATGGGAAAAACTAAGAAGCTGAAGAATAAAAGTAATTATTGCGATCGCGTTGGCCATGAAACCGTCAGAGACAAAATAGAAATTCTTCTATTTACCAATGTAAAAACGGTTTTCCCTGTGTTAAACGCCTATGCAAGTCGCATAGATTTAGTTATACAGATATACTACAACTTCTCAAATCATAGCGTTTATGCAGGGGTTTCGTTTTTGACGTTTTTCTCCGGAACCGTTTAAGATTTTTTCACAAACTTTGCACCATTTTACTTGCAAAGGATGCGCGCATTGGTAAATAGAAGACTTTCGATTTTGTCTTTGACGGTTTCACAAAAATGACCTGTTTATACCAACTCTTCAATTTTTCCCCTATTTTTCAGAAGAAAATGGCCAGTGGCACTCTGGAAAAAATTTAGTTTTGATGTCCTTGATGCAACACAGCTTTAATCAAATTCTAGCGACAATGTATCGCGACCCTCCCTTGTTAGTATGAGAGGAGCCACAATCAATTTTTTAAAGTACAAAATTCCCGTAATAAATTTGCTACAAAGACTATGGAATTACACAACAATACTATAAAATTCTAATAAATGACACCGCACAAATAGTAACTATCATTTGACATTTAATTAGTCATTTTTTGTTTTTATTTTCATAGATGGGTAAAATACGATTTTTCACGATTTTGTGACTTATTCATAAAAATAGATATAGCAAGTAATATCTCATATAAAAGAGAAAAAAAAAGCACAGTTAACTATTCCATAGCCAACTTCGCGGCCCATAAGAAAAAAAGAAATTAGGGTTAATATCTCAGAAATGGTAATTGATTAAGAAAATCTAAAATCACAGTTACGTTCTTCATTAAAAAGTACTTTTAGAGAGTACTAATAAAATTCATCTAATGAATAAAATAAAGTTCCGAGAGAAAGAAGAAATTTAACATTTACAAATTTCTTGCTATAACATCGGAAGTATGAGAAATTTTGTACTTTTAAAAATTGATTGTAGCTCCTCTCATACTAAGGAATAATTCATCTAATTTAAACAAACCTGTATCTCTTATAATAAGCGAGATTCTCATGCTGAAAGTGTTAACTGGAAAACCCTGTATTAGATATTTTCAATTAAAAAAAAACTGGACTTAAAAAATAAAATTGATCTGTTTAGCGATTAAGTATTTCTATTTTAATGATTTTATTCTATAATTTGGCCGCGCACTGTATAAATCGATAGCATTAATTTGTTGTTCTCTGGACAAAATTGAATGTATTTACATACTCCAACAAAATAACTTTTCTAACAAGTTGGCCATGAACAGTAACGTTTTTTTTGTGAACAAATAAAACCCACTTATTCGTCAACATTAATATAAAGTATTTATTTAAATAAAATTAGGAGAACTGTAACTTGCTCAATTAATATCTATGTCTATGTTGTTCGAATGCCAATCTATTTAAAAAATTAATCCTAGTAATGTTTGTTTCAGAACAACGCATTGGATATGGTGACATCTTCAAAGCAATTAAAAAGGTAGAACTCTTCCTCAATATATTTACAATTTGATTTAACGGTGATTATATTTTAGGTTCAGTTTTTAAGTAATTTGCTTAAATCAGCCTACTGTAATACTTTGTTGTACTTTGTAAGAATCTAAACCAAAATGTAGCCCACGTTCTGATACAACCTAAAAGCCTAAAAGAATTCAAATTCTAGCTTTTTATATCTTATTTTACAGTTTGTGATTGGTGCTTGCGTTTGGTCTAAAAAAATATCGTTCGGTTGGTAGTTTATCCAAGATCTTCCGATTTTGACCCAGCTATACTTTTTTCTTTGAAGGTCACATTAACAGCAAAGTACACGTCAGTCAAGGGAGGAATTGGAGAAACGCGCCAGAGCGGCATTTTGTCAGTTAAATCCCGATCGCATTTAGAAGGCTTCCTTGCATAGAAGCACCCTTTTCAAGAATTCATCGGAGAAAAATGAGGGTCACACAGAGCTCTTATAACTTTTTTTGCCTATTATCTGTATATTTATTTTTTGTTATTTTATTTCCATCTTGTAACTTCATCCATGAATATAAAATAAGTTTAAAATATCCGTGTTTGAATATACTCTTGATATTCCATTTTTATGGATACTTTAGACAAACGCAATAAAAGTGGTTAACAGTTATTAATATTGGCAATTGTTGTCATTTCCAAGGCTTGCTATTTAAAAATGTTACAATTTTCTCTTAACTTTATCAAAAATCCTTAATGATTCAAAAATTGTTGCAGATGTGTATAGGAAATGCCAATACAGACTGATGCAAAATTAACTTTTGTATTACAATATGAAAAAAAAAGGCATTGTATTTGGGAAAAACCGAGTTTAAGAGTTAAATCTAAAGTTGCATCATAAGAAAATTTAATTTTGGGCACCCTGTAAGTAATGCATCCATTGTAACAATTCCAGAATGAACTCCATGTTATTTTTAACCATAGTCCCAATTTGAGCGTTTACTCTTTAAAAATGGCGGCAGTAGATAATATTAAGCATCACGATGTAAATTTAAAAAAATCAAAAAAGTCCAATAATCTAAAACACGACTGCGCTTAGGTAAAGGATATGCTATCAAAAGTCCCTCTAAAATAACGCGTGTTTCCAAAAATGCATTAAGAATTGTAGGGGAGACTGGGAATAAAAGTATTATTTTTTTAAATGTAATTTCCCAAAGAGTATAACAAGTTTTTTTACGTCCAAATTGATTTAGGTAATAAAAATTACGTTATAAATAAAAACAATCACATTTACAAACAAAATTTGTGATATGCTTGTATGCGGCGAAAAATTGTGGAGGCGAATGATATATTGGACATTTGTCTTCCTCCCAAGATATTTATTTCATGTTTCGTAAAGCATATGTGAGATTTTTTTTTCCCTATAGTAAGACAGCTGTTACTTCCAACCTCAACGTTGGGGCTAGAAGTAACAATGATCGGGGTAAGTTGTAACGACAAAATAATTTACACAGCTCATAAGTTAGTATCCATTAACAAAATTAATATTTGATTCCAAAATACACATTAGCAAAATGAAAAATATCCAAAAATATGAAAAAAAAAATACAGCAGATTGGAAAAATAATCTGACAAGTTTTGAATATTCTCATTTACGAAGAAAACCACCAATTATGTGCTAAGAGTGAACATTTGCAAGTGAAAAGATTGATCAGGGTTGGTTGTAACCCTGTTACTTTTGACCGCAAGTGTACACAAAACTAATTGGAGAAAATCCACAATTAACCACGATTCCAACGTCAAATTGTATTGCATCCACCAGTAGCCAACAAAATTTAGAACATAATAATCTAGGTACTTTTTTGTTCCTCTTTTAGAGATCGCCTTAAAGTCACTCGAACGGTGACACAACGCAATTACTTTTAGACGGAAAATAGTGACTCTGGCTGGCAAAAAATTTAACCTCTATGACAGATGAAAACTAGCAATGCAGGAAGGGAGGTGGATGCAAATGAACATTGCACAAGCGCTTAGGGCGACATATAACAAAAATTAAAGAAACTATAGGCACTGTTACAACCCACCCGTGTTACTTTCATCCCCAGTCTCCCCTACTCTATATTTTGGCGTAAACTGTATTACTAGCTGTTCCAATCAATCACCCTGGATAAATTATGATCACAATACGATATAAAAATCAATAAAAAAAACTCATTTATTTTACTATTGCGCCTGACGAAGATTTAAAATGATTAAATATTGAAACATATTTTCATTTGGCGATACATTTTATCCCTTTCGAGCATAGTGTCCTCAGGTGAGGACATTTGTTTTGTACTTCTACTGCATGAGTTTATTATTTTTATTTATTATTACCTAAAAAAAATATTTTTCAATAGTTTTACTTATTGGCAATGTAATAAACAATAACCTTTTACCCAATTTTCGATAATTACTTTTTAATTACAACAAAAAAAATATTCCTCATATGAGGACATTATGCAGAAAATGTTATCATAAGTACATGATCTAAATCTATAAGAGCCAATCGAGTAAATAACTACAATATTACTACAAAACTGAATTTTTATTTAAAACAAAGTTAAATTAAGTCGATACATTTATAATTCCTAAAACAAAGTTTATGTGTGAAAATCTTCAAAGCACTCTGGGCATAAACTGCAGTTACATCTTCCACATTTGTATCGTGTTTTCGATTTACATCCTGCTCTTTTACACCTTCCTGCGTATTTTTCATCTGATTTTTTTGGATAGTGTCTTCCTTTGTCCAACCGTTTTTCTATGGGGACAACAATTTTTGGTTTCTTTTTAGTAGGTGCAGGCGGCGTCTTGCTTCGCGATCTAGGACGCCCTTTCTTTTTTTGCGCATCACCTTGATAGATTAATGCTGTGGCCACCCGAGCCTTAAAATTCAATAGATCTAATTCGTTTTCCTCTTGGTGACCGTTCCACTTCCAAATGATCCAAGAATTTATAATTGCAATATTTACAAGGTGATAAAAAATCCTCATGTACCACCTTTTGTTTTTCGTTGCATTTCTGTACAAGGAAAGAAAGTAGTCCATGAGGTCCACACCCCCCATATTTTTATTATAAATATTTACAGCATGTGGACGTATGACTTCCACTTTCTTTTTTTCTTTTTTACTAAATCGCAATACCTTCTCAAGTGGATTTACTCCTGCGCAACTGGATATCATGTGAACAATGGAATTATCGTTCCATTGTATTAAAATAATTCCATTACTAGATATTATCGAATGGTAGGTTCCTCTTTGGCTTTTCTTAAGTTCTGGTTCCTTTTTCAATAATTTATTACATTCCTTTGGAATTCTGTCCTTTCTAATTGTACCCAAATAAAATATATCAATTTCTTTTAATTTTAAAATTAATTTCATACTGGAAAAAAAATTATCAGCATGTATTTTATGTTTTTTTCCTTCAATACCATGGCATAAACGTAGCACAACATCTCCAGCTAGTCCATAGTTCGAAATTTTATTCCGACCACCACCACTTCCCTGATAAATTTCAAAACAGTATAGGTATCCCGATACCCCACATAGACACCACACCTTGTAACCCCATTTTTTAGGTTTTTTCGGTAAATACTGTTTAAGCGATGAGCGGCCTTTGAATGGAATCATCATTTCATCAATTGCCAAGTTTTCTTCCGGATCTACTGCTGCATGAAATGAATTGTGCAAATGAGTTATTATAGGTCTTAAACGAATTAATTTATCAGTGTTTTCTGTTGATATGGTTGTCGCATCCATGAAATGTAGTTGACGACGAATTTCTTCAAATCGATTAACAGTCATTGCATCTGCTATTATACTCATGCGTAATCCACCATCCGACGACCAATATTGTCTAATTCTAGCATATTTAATGTAAGACATCATTATGGTAATACCTAGATATACTTTTAATTCTGACAGAGTCAAGTTAAAATTTGTTTTACCATTTTGAAATGCATATAAGTTCGTTTGATAAACGATTTCTTGTAGCAATGAGTCCGGAAAAAAATTTGAAAAATATTCAATTGGTGTCGTGTACTTGATATTAATTTTATGTTGTCCACTAAAGACATGATTATTGATGATAGGGTCAGTACCAATTTTCCAAAACGGACTGTCTACAGGGACTTCTGAAATTGCTGTATCATTATCAACAACATTTTCATCTTCAGATTCATCCTCTTCATCAGATACGTTCAATTCTGATTCCAAAATAGTATCGTCGTTTATTAAGTCATCTTCGGAGTCTTCGTTCATGTAAAGAGTCACCATTTCCTGTAGTTCCTTCTCAGTCAGAGGTCGTTTGTTATGGTTCTTATTTCTTGATTGCCTTGCTGGTATTGTATCAATTTGTCTACTGGAACATGAATGATCCATATTTGGTGGCTCATCATCTCTTTCTTTTTTATTGAATTGAACGGTCAAGGCATTGTCAACATTTTCTATTATGGCAGCGTCATCCTCAATTAACTGAAGCAGTTCCTTTTGATTTAATTTTCAACTCATTCTATAAATAAATATAACATTAATAATAAATATTAAAACATTATTAAAAAATATTTTTGAATTACGTATATTAGCGCCAAAATTAAATGTTACTTTTTTGGCATGCTGTCCTCGTATGAGACAACAATTAATATATGCTAATATTTTGATTTAACTGATAAAAACAAATAAAACTCATTGAAATAGTATAATTTATAGTATAATTAATAAGATATATAATTTTCTTACCTTTTTCAAATATATTTTCCTTAAGTAATGTTAATAAAACTAGCACATATGCACACACTGTGTTTCACGCCGGCCATTACTGTCACAAACAATATTCAGAAACCTTCCAGAAACATAACCTATATCTGAATAAAGCCAAAACACATTACATATTATACAAAACTGTTGATTTTATTTACGATACATTTACATAATAAATAATATCAGTTATTATATTGAAAACTATAAAAAACATTAATGTCCCCAAATGAGGACACTATGCTGTATCAGTAACAGAGTGGTAAATTAATTCATGCATGAAAGGGTTATCTTAAAAGTTACACAACTTGACCAAGAAGAAGTGGAAATTCTGTTATTGTAAGTTTAGTCTTGGTCTCTTTTTTAAACTTCCAAAGGTATTCACACCCAAAGTTGCTGATTTGCTTTAAGATTCACTGAACATTCTCAAAATTGCGTTATATCTACTATTTTCTCAGACAACGGACAAAACTTTTCAACATCGGACGCAACTGCACGCGCCCGTTAACACATTAATTGCAACAACAGGCATTTCATTACATTAGAAAGGTAAAAAATCACTTTTAAAGCTGAGATAATGCTCGCTCGCTCCTAATACGTCAAATCTAATTAACAAGGTAATGAATTTTTCTACAAATTGATGCAACTCGGTCGACGGTCAGAAGCGAAATCCATTCTACTTGGGTGGTTTTGACCGGTGAAGATATCTTGGCGCGATTTAATGCTTTTTTAATTGTAACAATCATGTAATAGTGTGCACTACGATCATTTTTTCCAGCTGCGATGGTCATTTGTAGGAATTAAAAATTACTCGAGCGGGGTTCGTTATTGTTGTAAAATAATTTGCTGTTTGTTTAGAGGAGATTTTTAATGAAAATTGGGTAATGAAAATCATGCAGTTTCTTGCAATTAGGATCAGATAACGAACACTTTTTTTTTTCAACCTGAAGGAGGCGAACAATTATTTTATTGTTGGAATTGTTATTGGTACGTTTCCGTGTGTCTTAGAATTTCCGGGATAGAATGAAATTTAAAAAAATAATCAAAAAGACAAGAAATGGTTTATATCAATCAAGTATAAACACCCTGTATAAATGGTCCATTAATAACCCAAAAATGTTGTATTGGTTTTGTGATATCTCAACAAAAAAAAATTTACTTACACATATTTAAATTCATAGAAAATTGGACTGACTAACTTGGACTATCTCGAAGTAAAGAACATTGGACTTTCAAAATAAATGGTTAAACTCTTATATGTCAACTTCATTTACACTAATCCAAAACTCTTAGTAAACAGTTCAATGTTTTTCTTACCGTAACAATATGCATCACTTCCTGAATTCGGCCACACCGCCTTGACTGGTCAACACAAAACGTAAACTAAAACTGATAATAACAGCGTAAATGTCGTTCGGTGTTTGCATAATTACACAAATCGTTCTTAAAAGTCATTAATAAAACTGGAATGTTAAGTATCGGATCAAATGTGTAGCCTAAAATGTGCACTTTTTGTTTCCAACTTTCCATATCCATTATGTTAATTCACAAGAACTAATACCTTTATGAGCTAAATTTACATTTAATGGCCATTAGTCAACGTTGAAAGATAATTCGATCGTAAACTATAGATTTGCCAGCCAGCACGCTGCGTTGGACAACAATTCCAAAAAGCTATATATCACAAGAAACGGTAATTGGGTGTGTACAGAGTGTACAAGAGTTTATGTTTGCAAATTGCTTTAAACTTCGTATACACGTTATTTATAGCCAAATTAAGGATTATTAGTCCTTAAATAGGATATTTAATTTTTGGTAAAAAATGAGAAAAGTACAAAGTCTTTGCACTTTTTTCGACAAAAAAATCGATTTTCTTAAAACTAATGCAAATTGCTTTAATCTTTGTATACACGTTATTTATAGTCAAATTAAGGATTATTAGTCCTTAAATAGGATATTTAATTTTTGGTGAAAAATGGGAAAAGTACAAAGACTATAGTCTTGGCACTTTTTTCGACAAAAAAATCGATTTTCTTAAAACTAATGCAAATTGCTTTAAACTTTGTATACACGTTATTTATAGCCAAATTAAGGATTTTTAGTTAAATAGTATATTTAATTTTTCGTAAAAAATGGGAAAAGTACAGACTGTAGTCTTTGCACTTTTTTCGACAAAAAAATCGATTTTCTTTAAACTAATGCAAATTGCTTTAAACTTTGTATACACGTTATTTATAGCCAAATTAAGGATTTCTAGTCCTTAAATAGTATATTTAATTTTTCGTAAAAAATGGGAAAAATACAAAGACTGTATGTAGTCTTTGCACTTTTTTCGACAAAAAAATCGATTTTCTTTAAACTAATGCAAATTGCTTTAAACTTTGTATACACGTTATTTATAGCCAAATTAAGGATTTTTAGTTCTTAAATAGGATATTTAATTTTTGGTAAAAAATGGGAAAAGTACAACAACTATAGTCTTTGCACTTTTTTCTAATGCTTTCCAAAATTCCTGGACAGGCACGCTACCGTAGGCTTTTGTGAGATCTACGAAAAGTAAATGTAGATCTCTTCCCGTACTTATTTTCTTCTCTGTTAATTGTTTTAGATAGAATAAGTTATCCATACATGATCGACCTACACGAAAACCACTGTTCTTCCTTCCGTAAAAACAATGAGATTTCTGAGAAGAATAGATGGATGCAGACTGATCGATAAAATCAGTAACGAAAAAATTCAATATCAAGAAAAAGATGGAGACAAATCAATTAAGAAGGCATGGACATCTACCACGCATGCCAGAAAGTATATACGCGAAAATAGGATGGACAATGATGATGGAGGTATAAAGAAATAGAGGAAGACCAAGAAAAAAATGGGAAAAAGAAGTGAGGCAGAGACTAGAAGAAAAAGGAATCAGCTGGAGAGATGTGCCACAATTAGGTAAGGATAGGTATGAGTGGAGAAACATAATACAGAAATAGAAATGCATACCTCGACACCGAAAGGTACAAGAGGAATCGATTAAGGAGAAGAAGAAGACGCGATTCATTTTTCCTGGTATGAATTCATTTCCTTGTTGCCAGTATTTCCTGTTATAGTGCTTTGTTGTATCTCTTTGAACACAGGAAACAACAGTATTTTGTGAATCCCCTTTGCATACCGAGTAACAACGCTATAACCTTCCAATCTCCACATAGTAGCAACTTGCGTTCTTTGTATTCATTTATCTCGGTACTAGCAAAGCATTTCTTAAAATATTTTTATGTTCAAAGCTTAAAGACTTTTTATTTTATGTTAAAAGTAATAGTAACAATATTTTTATTGATAATAATATATGCAGCAACTCAGGTGTCCCATATATTACACTTTCAAATATTGGATAGGTTCGTTAAATCAATTTATATCGTTCGTATTAATTAAAGTGTGTTTAAATGTTTATTTATTAAGCCTATTACTTTAAATATTTTAATTCGTTCTAATGTATTCATTTCGCTGCGACAATTTTTTGCTCGTCTGTAACCAAATTAACATATTTGCAGTGCTGTATTAGGAATAAAATTTTCTTTGAAATGATACCCTGCATGAACCATGTTGCTATTTGAAAAAATTAAAAGGCGGCACAACAGAAAACATATGAGTACATATAGGTCGTGGTAGCGCCCAAAAATGTTAAATTGTTTGTGATATACAGGGTGCGCCAATAGTGTGATAAAGTCCATTATTGCCCTTAATGTCAACTGATTAAAAAATAGTATATTTTACAACTTTATTTTTACAATTTACATAGACCATATTAATCAATTCTTCTTTTGGAAAATTCATATAGAATATGTTATCCTAATTAATTTATGTTTGAACAATCGACAGCAATTAACTCTGACAGTTGTTACTACAGATATTTTTGTTTCTATTGTCAAAGTCGGGGCCTACTCCGAAAAAATTTGGAAATTCCTACACAACGCATATAAGAATAAGTAAAATGTAAATATTTCAGAAAATATTTTTTATATTTAGGTGTTAAGAAAAGTTGAAGAAAAACAAAAATGCCACAAAATAACGTAATAATATACAGTGTGTTCTATTTGAAAAAATACAGTTATTGATGTTTGAAAATTGGGAAGTTGGCACATCTATAAGAACCACCCTGTATAATATAAATTAATTTTGTTGTATTTAGACTATGACGCTACCTTTTGACTTTTTATGTACAAAATATCATTTGCCAATTATTATTCTTCACTTTGTGCTCTTGACAAGTACTGTAACCTGTTTGTCAGGAAATTCAAAGATTTTTTAAGATAAAATGGCAACGTCGCAAAAAATTGATAAAAACTATATACCGTCATGTGGAGATTTTCTTGCTGAATTCGATATTGCAAATATATACTGGGTGTTCAATTTAAAAAAATACCTTTAGTGACGCCCCACTTTTATGAAACCCCCTGTATACTTGAAACTAATTTTAAAACATGCACGTCTAGAAATATTATAAGTTTCATTAAAATTTTTTTTAATAAGTTGACATTAAGGACAATAATGGACTTTATCACACTATTGGCGCACCCTGTATAAGCCTACCAATTTTTGTTATCCTAAGTTGCATGGTTTAGTACTTAGTGGTGCGAACACATCTGGAACACCCGGTTTTTCCTATAATTTTATCATTACCTACATTTTTAACAAGATGATATTACACTAGATGTTTTTTCAAAACCGCTATTGTATTGCCTGCTATGTTATAGAATACTTTAATAAATAGAGTGCAAGAACATCAATTTCTTAACGTTGTCACTCGTGTGACTGATGGCCGATCACATTTTATCTAATTTTTTGCCCATTACAGAAATATATCCAGTTTAAGTAGACGCTTTTGAAAGAGCTCCGTATTCTCCCTAAAAGCAAACTTATGTCATCGAAGAAAAAGGCGATTTTTTTTGGGTTAGAATTTCCAGTAGAAATTACGTCCGGGTGACAAGTTCACGAGTTGGAAAAACACAGGTTTTGGCAAAAATTTAAGTTGTTGAATTGTCCCCGGGGCTGTGGCGCTATCGATGGCTAATGGTCTGTTGACTTGTAAATTATCTAATCCAGATTTTTGGATATGAAAAAACCTAATTATCTTGTTGAATGCTGATGAGAGTTATGATTTCTTGCCTACCGGTTATCTTATCAACTTGGAATTTTGGTTGCTTTGCTATATTACTCATGAAGTGAAGATCTTTTGATCCTTGAGGCTTTCAAAATTATTTAAAAGTAAAAAATTCCTAACAAAAAATTAATATTATTCGTTTACAAACCGTTTTTTTTTTTTAAATTTGTTAATAGTTATTGAAAATATGCCCGTAAACAATCTTTTGCCTTTAACTAATAAAATTATTTGCCGCCTTTTAAGTTTTCCCATTTTCGAAGAAAATTTAAATGATATTTCTTCTTCTTCTTAATCGGTTACTCTTGTACCTTTTGGTGTCGAGGTATGCTTTGCTATTTCTGTTTATGTTTCTCCACTCCTGCCTATCGTTTGCTAATTGTGGCACATCTCTCCAGCTGACCCCTTTTTCTTCCAGTCTCTGCCTCATTTTTTCCCCCATTTTAGTCTTGGTGTTCCTCTATTTCTTTTTTCCCTCCATCTTCATTTTCCATTCTATTTTCGCGTATCTACTTCTGGTATGCGTAGTAGAGTCCAAGTCATCTTTATTGATTCGTCTCCATCTTTTTCTTAATATCTGTTACTCCTAGGTTATTTCGAATGTTTACTGACTTGAATATCGGTAATATAACAGATACCTCCCAGTCCTTTGGAATATCTTTTTTCTGTCATGCTTTAATTACTATTCTTAGCAGCATTTTTCTTCCATCTACTCCCATGTACTTAATCATTTCAGCTAAAATATCATCATGACCTTCTGCTTTTCCTATTTTCATTTTATGTATCGCTCTATCTAACTCATCTTCGGTTATTTCTTGTTCATATTCTTGTTCGACTGTTTCGAAAAATTAAATATATTATTTAAAGGCTCACAATCCTTAATTTGGCCATGGATAAAGTTACGAGTCTTGAATCTAGGCTAGCATTTCTACAAAATATTATTCAAAAACGTTGTAAATGATTTTAATTAACCTATTATTAGTAGTAATAATAATAATGGTTTAATTTTCCTTGTACTTATTTTATTATTCCATCAAGTTTAGCAATTTCGGTATTAAGTTTATGTAGAATAATAATCTATTCTTCAAAGCATCACAATATAAATCTCGTTCTGAAATCTCATATTGTGTTACAAAATGCATTGCTTTAAAATTACACGGATTTCTTTTAAAATTTTAAGATTTCGTAAGATCAATTTGAGTTACAATAAATTTTTGAAAGTTTCACATCCTTCAAGAATTTCTGTATTAGAGCCTTTAAGCCTTTAAGCGGTCATTGTGTTTTTAAAAGTATGAGCTGAATAACTATTATTCCGTGTTTGCCAATAGCTTCCACGGTTACTCGATATTTAAACAAACAAAAAAAATACAAACCAATACAATTCTATACGAAACAATTATCCTTGGAAACTTCTCTTTGCCCACCTGTAGTTTTTCAATCTATAATCTTATAATTAAACGTTTTTAATTGCTTGTTTCATAATTTCAGTAATCTTTTGTATGATTGTGTTCTTTTTGTTGCCTGCATTCTCATTATTTTTAACAAAGGGTTAATTGATGAACAGTAAATTATGATTAAAATAGCTTTGGTCAACCAACTGAAAATATTAACTCTAATTTTTAGAATCATGCCTCGTTGCTATGCTGGTATTTAAATACAGGGTGACAACTTTTTTGTAGCAGAACTTTAACAGTCGATACAAAAACTTATTTTTTTTTACTTTACAAGCGCAAATTGGTATAGCAATGATTTTTTGATGTTCTATTATTTTATTTAATTTTTTTGTGGTTTCAATAAATAATTTTTCCTTCATTTTCCATTTTTCTTCGCGCTCCCTTTGAGGTATTGCGCGCCCCACAGGTTTGGAAACACTAGTAAAGTTCATAGCAATAATAAAATTGATTTGGTTGCCAATTTATTTATTACTTATGTTATAAGTGAATCCACAAGGCTAAGTATCTACTTGCGATTAGTAATTAAATACACGAAATGGTGAATAAACCATATCAGCTTGCTCTTGTAAAGTAAAATTCATAGTGAAAATGCTATAACTCATCAATAAAAGACAAGTTTTTGACGTTAGTGAAGTGAAAATAACAGTTTTTTTTAGATTTTCACGGCACTCTATTTGCTTCAATAACGATTAGAAGAAAAAATGTCGAATATCTCGAAAAGTATGAGTTTTGGGTATAGGACATACTTAACAAATTATAAAGCTCTCTTAAAGACGAACTCGATGACATAAGAAAACACAGGGGTTTGCGTTTGAAAAACTTTTGAAAACCATGGAAGTTGCCACCTATTTATGAACACCCTGTATGCGTGATTCAAACTTTTTCATATCGAGCGAATAGAGCAATGTTTTTTGCATGTCCTTACCAAACCACAACTTGGTACTTGGAAAAATATCAGGAGACTTTTTAAATAAAGACTTAAAACCTTTAAAAATGTTGTATATACATTATACAGGGTTATTGATTGAGACCGGGCATTAAAAATATGTGAAGAATGAAAAAGGGTATGGATCTGAAATTTTGGTTATGACCATAATGGCATCTGATCTGTTTATTGAAAATATTTTTAAGATGGCGACACTTCCGGAAATACCGGAAGTTGACGTCTACTTTCTTATTTTAAATACAATGGTCTATTTTTTATTGCTTATTTGGATTTAAAACGTTATTTTAGAGGGACTTTTATTAGCATTCCCTATACCTAAGTGCAGTCATTTTTTAGATTTTTGGAATTTTTTTGAAATTTTTTTGATTTTCATCGTGATGCTTAATATTATCTAACGCCGCCATTTTTAAAGAAAAAACGTTTAAATTTGGACCACGCCTAGAAGAAACGTTGGAGTACATCCTGGTATAAAAAATACAACATTGCAATCAATACTATTTTTATATTTATAATTTATCATCAGTGAAACAATTTATACAATAATACATACATCTGTAGTTGGTAAGACACATGAAGATATTGAAACTTTGTCGGCTAAAATTGCAAAAATATTGCTTTTTCGTCAATCAGTAACGAAACAAATCTGTTCATAAACAATTATTAAAACTTCAGGATTACCTAATAATTAATAAAATACACAAATATACCAACAAGTAACATTAGGATCTGTAATATTATTATTTAGTATTTATATTAATATTATATCACATCTATCTACATCAAAACTAATTAAAATAAAAACACCAACAGGATCAAGATACCGGTGCATGTTAAAGCTTCAACGGCGAATCAATGCTAGCAACCGTACAAGTGTGCTTTGATTAACAAACTAACGTACAGAAAGTTAATTACCAAACCGCGGTTTGATTTATCTCTAATTACGAGGTTTTTGTCAAAGTTACTTTGTGTTATTTGTGGGCGAGCGGTGGCGCCCTCTCTATGAAGTAAATTAGGCAGCTTTTTCAGCTTGTACTGGTAAGGGTATCGAGTTAACAAATGAAAGCTGGCCCACGTGATTAATTAAATTAAAATTTCTTTGTGGTACTCGCAAAAAAAAAATGTTGACATTATTTTGAGAGAATTTTTCCATGAGAAACCTGTCGGTGATTCTATTTTACGTCTATTATTTAAACAAGTTGTAGATACTGATGAACAAAACAGAATCGACTTAGTATAAAAATAAAATTGCGTTTTTTTTTCCTCGAACGAAGTTTTTTCTCTTTATTTTTTTTGTCGTTTACAAACTAAATTTAAAATCTGGTTCTACAACATCAATATCATATTTTTGGGTTAATTGAACGTGAACTGTACAACCCCCCAATAAAAAGCTCCAGCATTATCCGTCATCCCTAAACGATACAGTGAAATATTTTAACACATATCGGGTATACAGTAATTGAAAAATTTGTAAAATTTTATACAACAGTTAAAAACATCACACAAGGAACTGCCAAAGTCATGTCCGTTTTCATTGCTTTGTCGTTTGTTTTTTTTTTGTGCTCTGTTTCGGATATTTTCTACAAAACTAGTGTGCGGTACGCGAGCGTTACTGGACCGGTACCTCCCTCTTGTAGAAGAGTTTGCTCTCTGGGTGCCACCGCGGGGCGGAATCTGCTTGGAAGTCGTCTTTTTCTTCATTGTCCATGACCTGAAAACAAAAAAAATACGCGATTATTGATGTTAAACACCTTTTTCATCCATTTTTTGTTTATGTTTTAATTAACAAACGAGATGTGAAGGAAATACACATAAGGTATCCCTGTGTAATAGGTTTTCACTTCCTTTAATACATTTAACCCTCAAAAATTAGTTTGGCAGAATTGTCTGTTATGGAAAAATCTTATTTGTTGGTGGAAGTTACACAAAATAATCCTTCGGCTTTGTGTTTAATTGGACCGGAAAAACTATGAAGCGTAAATTATACCAAACGAAACAAACTCACAAGAAACCTTTTTCTATCTTCCTCTTTCGCGTGCATCATCAAAGCTAGATAAGTTTCAGAACGTTCTCAATTGCTTTGTATATCCGCGTTAAATTCACGTTTTCCAGTACACCCACTAGACAAGTTTTTTTTTCTGTAACTCGACACGCCTGTAACAGCATTCAACGTCAAACGCGTCCGAAGGCGGTGACTTTTTTAAAATAAAATCAGAGAACAGGAAATGTTATTCGAGAGGAAACGCGCGGTTCGCGATTTGGTTGTGGTTTAAATCGCTCTCGGCTCGAATTCGCTCGAAAATAACGCAGGATATAGAAATTACGGAGCTGGAAAATCAAATTTGTTTACTCGAAGGTGTAAATGTGGAGCTGCGATTGCAAATTTGTTATGGGGAGAGCGAGTTTGTTAGTAAACTCCTAAAGTTGGCTGTATAAGAAATACAACAAGACATTTCCCGTTGCCAATGGCAATCTTCCTTCTATACGAGGATTGCTCGATGAGCAGGCGCATTGTCCTGACGTAGGATTCAAGTGTTGGTGCATTATACTTGTCTCTTAGGAGCAATCTTTCGCAAAACTTTGGTGCTAATAACATCAGTACAATATTGTTCTCCAGCAGTTTTTTTTTAACAGTGGTTTTAAATAATCCCTTTTTTGTCATCCTATTTCCTGCACTTGCTTGCACTTTTGCGTTTTACACTGGGGCTTTCATTGTGAGCTATGGTACTTAATTTCTGAAACATAACGATGGAACCACGTTTAATCACAGGTTAGCAATCCTCTTTAAGAGGTTTGGTTCTCGTTTTAAACGATTTTTTTATGGCTCGTAATAGGAAATCTTTTGTTGTTTTTGTTTATCTGAGAGCAAACGAGTTGCCCACTCTGCTACCACTTTCCTTAACCCCAAAAAAATATAAATTATGTTTCCTTTGTAACAATTATTATTATAAAAGCCTGTTCGTTCCATATTGGAATTATAACCGCTCTTTGGAGCACTAATGGCTATTATTTTTCGGATAGTCACTCCGCTATAACTGTTCGTTCACTTCCTATAGGTTGTCGTTTGTCTGCATCTTGTACGACTTGCTTTCATGTTTTCCTATCAAGCATTTTCTTTCTCCACCCTGTTATTCCTATTTTTCTGTATCACCTATCACTTGGTCTTCCCAGCGTATTTTTGGTCTTCCTCTCGATCTTGTCCCTTGTGGTTTCCATTTTGAGATCTACAGCCAACATTAATGTTAGATGATGCAATTATTGATGTAAAAAAACTCTTATATAAACTTCTTTCTGTATTGATTTACAAACGAGATTTGTAGGAAATGGACACTTGGTTGACGCCGCATAGAAAACGTTAACATTTTATACATGTACATTTTTATTTTTGAAATACATTGGCGTTTAATAAAAAAAAAATTAAACTATTTGCCTCTTGCGTTTTAACCTAATAACCTTATGGGGGAGGGAAAGGTTAATCCAAATGTATTCTGCGGTTTGAACCGCTGGAAGCATTGGGATGCATTCATTTACTTGAGGTATGTGCAGGTTTAATACGGAAGTAGCTCTTACTGTATGCATTTTAATATTATAGTTGCAATGCGGTGTAACATACAGGGTGCGTCAACGGTAGCTCCACAAATCATAAAAGATAAAAGGACGATTCGATTATCCTATCAATCACAAAGAGCACGTTTTTAGCTGATAAGGTAATGGCAATATTCTTTTGCGATTTGCAGGAAGTGTTGGTGTTTGATTTTCTAACTGAACTTTGCACTGTGAACGTAGACTATAACTCAACATATTCAAGGGATGAAGTTAAGGAAGCGATTAGGAACAAATGAAAGAAAAGTCAGTAAATAACAAAGAAGTTTGCCAGGAGCCATGAGTAGATGCTTCATAGACATCGAACGTTGGTACCTGTGAATATCGTCATTTCTAATGTACCAGAGTGGCATTTACAATGTTCTTTAATATTATTTTTTTTGAAAAGTTTGTATTATATAATGGTAATTTTTAGGCGCAAGCGCTGTGCTTTATTGAGTACCAAACGTCCACCCACAAGGTATGCGTTCGCCAATTTTTGCATGAATCGAATTTTTAGGACTGAAATAAAACGTTTTTATCAAAAAACAAACCTTTTTTTATGTGTCCCTTCATATAGAGGGTGTCCCAGTTATCGTGCAACAGCGTTGGTTAAACGGGTCAAAATGATCTTTGATTTAAGAAGATTATATGAAAACAAATCTTTAAAAGAGTTGATAGTTTTTGCGCTGTTGATAAAAAACAAAACACATCAAGTTATTAATTTTTGCTTATTTGGAATCACACTCAAAATATTTATTGACATTATTGGGGCATTTTTTTGCGTAGATTTGAAATTTGACAACCAATTTTACCTATCTTCATTTGTTTTTATCTTTTTATTATTTTAACGTCAGTTAGTTTTCCTTAAATACGACAAATTTCAAATCTATGCAAAAAAAGTGCCCCAATAATGTCGAAAAATGTTTTGAGTTTGATTTCAAACAAGCAAATTATAGGGAAAAATTGAAAACCTGATGTGTTTTGTGTTTTATCAATAGTGCAAAAACTTTTTTTTTTTAAAGAATTCTTTTCATAGCACACTTAACTCTTAAATCATAGATCAGGGATGGCAAACCTTTTTATGTCCGCGTGGCAATTTTTTTAAAAATGTTAAAATTTTGAAATGATGGTGTGCCAGGCAACTTTTGCAATATAAAAATCATTACTGATTTTGAGAAGATGAACAGTAAATTACACAATATTTGTATTTAATGAATATTTTTTGTTTACAACTAATAGTAATTTGTAATTAAACAACAACTAAAGATACATAACTAAATTTTAAAAGAAATATTAAATATTTTACTAATAGAAAGATATAATTAGACAAAAATAATGTGTTTACTTTTCAAACAACATTAATTAAGTGGGTTACCTAAAATAAGAATTAAAATATGAATTTTTAATGCGATTTTTGTAGTAAAGTGTTTTTTGTTAAGTTTTTTATATCAGGTTACTTTTAATAAAATGCTTGCTAAACTAGATTCATCCATTAATGTATTTCTGAATTTATTTTTTATCAAATTTATTTGTGAAAACAGTGACTCACATGCATATGTGGAAGAAAATATAGTTAAAATAGCCGACGCTAATTTCTTCAAAGATTTCAACTGTTATGGAATCGTTAGCCAGGCGTTAATAGTTTTGCTTTCAGCATTATTATTTATTTTTTGCTCCAAACGTTTCAATAATCTCTAATTGTCCCTTAAGTCAATAAACTTTTGCCTCCAAATTGCACGATTGAAAAAAAAAGTATTGGTAAGGCTTTCGATTATAAAGAATTTACAGAAGATCCAAATTAAAGCCAATGAATAATAAACACTGTTTTGCTACAATGACCAATAGGATAACTGGATAGACTTCATTCTCAAAACTTTGGAATTGTCTAAGAGGTGCAAACTTGGGTGATGTGAACGAATTAAAACGAGTGCATCTCTTGTTGTATAAGCCTTTCCGAACGCATAGCTAATTTTCTTGTTACTATTCATAGAAATTTATAACCTTTATTGGCTATCATCACCCAGAGATATATTTTACGAGCAAATACCACCAGTTTTACGTATAATTTATTGCTTGGAACAGGTTATAAGCATCGGAATTGCCGGGGAAGCGTACATATTTCATTTATAGTAACAATAATACATAGGACTGACCCATATAGCGTTACACAATAATGCAGTTTTATTAGTTTGCGGTTGCTTCAAACAATGGATAGGAATTTGTTGCATGCACTTCTTATACGGACGTTGAGTTGTTTAGGCAGGAAGTGGCAACGATGTGACGATATGCACTTTCTAGTGATCTACATCGCGGGCCTGGACGTGACCTTCTCAATGACTAAATTAGTGGAAAGAGACTACGATTTCCAAACGTTTTTAACAACTAATGGTCGGCGGGTTGATGAGAGGATCGTTCAGCGTCGATGGTGACGTCTGGATGCGCCTTCAAAGCGGTCGTCTTTGATATTTGCCGGGTGAAAGTGTTAATCTGAATGTTTTTGTCGTGAAAATGAAAGTATTGGACGCTAAAAATGGTTTGTTGATGAGCGAACGGAGTTTATGTCATCGCATTGTGTGTTTTTCCGATAGAGTTCGAATGGTTTGGATGAGTAAGTGAAGGAATTGCAGTACGTGATTCTATCACGTTGTGTTGGATAATAATAAAAATATCATCACAATAGTGGTGGGGCAGAATAGCGCGCTGTTTCTTATATTCAAGAATAGTGCAGGTATCTATCTGCGGATTCGATATTTTTATTGTTTAAAAAGAAACGATCCTTGAATTGTATTGATGGAATAAGGACTCTTACATTCCATAGCGTAATGTCTAATAAGGTCTAAGGAAAATACATCTAGGATATAGGAAACTTCGTCCGGTGTTCGTAAACGAACTATTGTATGCTGATGACCTATTAATATTTGCAACCAATAAGAATTAAGAAGGACCTACAGAAGAGAATGGAAAAATTGAGTATGAGTATGAGAAAATTTGGGCTAAATATAAACACGGTGAAGACAGAGACTATAGAAGATGTAAACAGGATAGAATGGATAAAGATACAACGAAGGGGAGAAAAAATAAAAGAAACTAAGAGATTAAAATACTTGGGAACATTTACGCGACCAGATGCAAGACTCGAGGAAGAGATACTAACCAGGATACAAAATATTTTGGTCTTGATAATATTTTGACGAATTTCGGCGACCAGTAGCGTTACTTGAATATACTATACTCTATCTCAGGCGTCGGAACCTTTTGACTTTGGAAGGCCGCATGACACTTTATAGATTTTTCATAGGGCCGCAAACTTTTGCCGAAGGAAATATTTTTGCCGCATAAAATCCACAAGTAAAAGCTAAAGTGCTGATTAATAGCACAATCGTATCCGGGAAAATATTCGAAAAGGCCGCATCTAACATCTAAAAAGACTGCGTGCGGCCATAAGTCCGCAGGTTCTCCATCCCTGCAGCCATTACAATAAGCGAGATCCCCATGCTTACAATCGAATTACAAACACTCTGTATATAGTGCCGCAAAATTTTAGCGTTGATAAAAGTGTCTCGCGACATAAAAATGGTTGAAACACTGGCTTAGTTGTTTGTATTTGTACGTGCCCACTGTCCTAGTAAAATTCATTATGATACAATACATCCAACGTAATGTTATTGATGCTGTACGTATCTACAACAATCAGTTTCTAAAGGAATGCGCTCAAAACGGGAAATACTGCCTGCTCCATTCTTCTCAATAAATATTCAATAAAACGTTTTCTTTGAAAATCAATTTCCAACTAGCTTTCCACTCTCAAACGGCTGCATTTTCTTTGTTATTGCGCCCTCATTCCGCCTTTGATATGAACATTACAGAAACAGTATAAATAAATGAAATAAGCTGGCATTTATTGCTAAATCAAGTGTGTGTGTTTTGCTTACCTCTCTTAATAATTCTCTAAGTTTGTCTACCCTATCACTGTTGGCCCTAGTGGGGAGGTATCGTCCTTCCACCAAGCAGGAGTCGAGAAGAAACATAAGGAATGCTATGGAAAGGACTGTTACTAATACTTTTTGGGCTGACATTGTCTGTAAACAAAACAAATGCTAAGAAAAACATTATCTACAAAGCGCAGATCTCAAACTTGGCAATACAATAATGGAGAGTGTGTTGCACGATATTAAATTTAATAGTAACAGTAACTGAAACATCATAAATTATAATGAATTGTACAAAATATCTTGAATTATTTAAGTTTTTTGTATGTTTAATAAAATACAGCTATACAGGGTGTCCCAGATTACATTTCCAGCATGGGGATCTCGCTTATTATAAGAGATACAGGCGGCCCATAAGAAAAAATGGAATTGGGGGTAATATCTCGAAAATGGTAGGTGTTAAAAAAAATCTAAAATGACAGTTACATTCTCCATTAAAAAGTACCTTCAGAAAGTACAAATAAAATTGCTCTAACGATTAAGACAAAAAAGTTATGAAAGAAAAAAGAAATTCGACATTTTCATATTTTTTGCTATAACATCTGAAGCACGACGAATTTTGTACTTTTAAAAATTGATTGTGGCTCCTTTCATACCAAGGAATAATTCATCTAATTTAAACAAACCTGTATCTCTTATAATAAGCGAGATCCCCATGCTGGAAATGTAATCTGGGACACCCTGTATAGTTTATTTATGTGATTTTTTGGTTTATTTTTTAATGGTATGGACGCAATTTTATAGACATTATTCTCCAATTTAAAGAAATATTCTGGACCCACATATTTATTTTTATGATAACTTTTATCTTTTAAAATTTGAAAGTTCCAATATTGTGTTATTTTAGTCAAAGTAATGAAAAACAAAATGAAAACTGATCAGTAAATTAAGAAACTAGAAGCAAAAATTGTAGAGCTATGTTGTAAAATTTGAAATGAAATTTGTATCCTTTTAAGGCTAATACCTTTAAAAATTATGCATTTTTTTATAAAGTAGTCCTAATTTTGTAGATTTAAATTTTAACTCAAAACTTAATTTACTGGCTAAGGTTTATAACAAATATTGTGAAATTGATAGTTAGTTAAAAAAGTTAACAACAAATTTTTTTCTGCACGATTCTACTTGGCAGAATATTTTTTACAGTCAACTATAGCAAATACTTTCGATGTTACGTGTTTAAATAACGCAAAGGGAAAAAAATTATAAAATATTGGGAATTAAAAACGTGATGCGAGCAAGACTGCGCCCTTGCACACCGTCAGAAGGGGGCATACAATTTTTGTCGCTAATTTACCACTTATTTAGGTATAATTATCAACTGTTTGTACCACCTGCTGTTGGTAAGATTCACGTCAAGGGGGTGCCACTTTAAGACTATTTTCGGAAAACCTTTTTATTTCAGTTGGCTTGCAACAACTGTAGGCTCTTTTAAACATTAATTGGCGTATTAAAAATGTCTACATCGTTGTTTTTTCAACCAAATTTTGTTACTTGAAAAGAGTACAGTACACGTACCAAATGAGTCGGCAGAAGAATCGAAATGGCTGCTTGGTGTAATATAGTATATTTTACAACAAGTGATGAAAGTCCAGTTTTTTTCGTGAGGTGAGATTTGTTCAGGAGTTGCGAAGCGGCGAACGAAAAAAACTGATTTAATCTCGAGTCGTAAATGCTATTTTAAAATCATTTTTAAATTTAAAATTATATTATAGAACGAAAGTTAATGTAAACGAACTAAATGACAATAGTAATTATTATGTATAAAATATTAATTAATCATTTCATTTCCATAGCGACACCACCACACTGACATTGACATAATTAAAATTTTAACCTGCAACCGAAATATATTTTATAATAACCTTTGTACCATTCTTAGGCTTTTATATAAAATAGTACATTAAAATTAAATTATTTGATTAGAATTTTAACGCAATTTTAGTTTATTGTGAGTTAAAGCTTAAAAAAAAATCGTAAATTTTACAATTTGATTTTGACATTGACATAATTTTCGCCAAAGTAAAACATTCATGTAGAGTAGGCCGTGAGAAAATGATAACTTTCATATACATGAGTAAAACTAATATATTGGACTGCTTTGTAACAATCTTGCTTCAATTTTATTCCTGTATTTCGCCATTCTAATTCTAATTAAAGAATTTTCCAAAAATAATCACCGAGCGCCAACGAACTTTTCTTAAATTACCATAAAAAAATGTTTTGTTTTGCGTTAAGTGGCGTTTTCGGGATTGTTTCGTACATCAAAGGCCCGGTTCGCGTAATGTTTTAGCGCAATTGCTATTTCTATTTGCATATAAAAGCCTCTCTGCTACTTTCATTTTAAAAGTTGATGGTGCAATTTTTGCATGATAAAAGCAAACATTTTATCTCAATATCGGTTTTTCTCTTATAAATAATATGCAAATTTTTCCGCATATTGTGTCATATGTGGTTGTTATGGTATACATACACAGTATCTATTTTTCTCGAATTTACGGCGAATCATAAAGGGGATTTGGGTTTGTGATGAATTTTTAAACTCGTTTGTTGGTTAGAGATGCCTCTGCTTGTATATAAGAAAAGTTGTTTAATAATCAAAACTACAAATACTTTACATTCTATACATTTTGTAGAGAAAATCCCTGGCATTTTTAATCAATATTTAATTCATTTTACAATTTTAGATGTAGTCAAAATATTATTAAGCCAATGATAGCCCCTGTTATTTAAAACATGGTTCAAAAATTGTATTTAAAAAAATATTTACAATACTATCAAAGAGCTACTATGCTTGTGTCTTCTAATAGAACAAAAAGAGCCAATTCTCTCCCATCAATCTGTATTTAGAAATAAACAATCAACTATTGACCAAGTACATAGAATTACGAATGCCATAGAGAAAGCCCTAGAAGAAAAGAGAGTTTGTTCTACTATCTTTCTAGACGTAGCGTAGGCTTTCGACAAAGTGTGGCATGATGGTTTTTTAACTTGTAAACTAAGATCGCCACTCTTAAACCAATACTCCCAAATTCCTCAGTCCCACATATCAGAGAGACACTTCAGAATTAAGCAAGAAGAATCTTATTCAGAACTTAAAGCAGGAGTTCCACAAGGAAGCGTACTAGGTCCGGTCCTATACCTATTGTATACTTGTGACATTCCAAAGTTAGAAAACAATACTATAGCGACCTTTGCCGACGACACGGCTATTTTAGCAGTAGGAAAAAACAATTTAGAATCATCCAAAAAATTACAAGCAGCTGCCAATCCGCTCAACAACTGGACAAAAACATGGGGTATAAAGTCTAAATGAAACTTAGTCAGTACGTGTCAATTTTACCAACACGAGAGTTGAACATGTACCGATCAACTTAAATAATAAAAAAATGTCATACTCCAACACAGCAAAATGCTTACAAGGGAAGGTCACGATACGTTGTCGCTAGAATTTGATTCCGGCTGTGTTTATTACATCAAGGGCATCAAAACTAAATGTTTTCCAGAGTTATACGTGCCACTGGCCATTACCTTCGGAAAAATAGGGGAAAAACTGAAAAATTGGTATAAAAAGGTCATTTTTGCGATCGCGTTGGCCATGAAACCGTTAGAGATAAAATCGAAATTTTTCTATTTACCAAGAGGCGCATCCTTTGCAAGTAAAATAGTGCAAAGTTTTTGAAAAAATCTTGATCGGTTCCGGAGAAAAACGTCAAAAACGAAACCCCTGCATAAGCGCTATGACATGAGAAGTTGTCGTATATCTGTAATACTGTATCTATGCGACTTGCATAGGGGTTTAACATAGGGAAAACCGTTTTTACAAAGGCCTCGTTTTTTGCGTTTTTCTTCGGAACTGTTTAAGAGTTTTTCAAAAACTTTGCACCATTTTACTTGGAAAGGATGCGCGCATCGGTAAGTAGAAGAATTTCGATTTTGTCTTTGACGGTTTCATGGCCAACGCGATCGCAAATATTACTTTTATTAATCAGCTGTTCAGTTTTTCCCCTATTTTTCCGAAGGTAATGGCCAGTGGCACGTATAACTCTGGAAAACATTTAGTTTTGATGCCCTTAATGTAATAAACACAGCCGGAATCAAATTCTAGCGACAACGTATCGTGACCTTCCCTTGTTAGATATTACATTGAACGCTAAGCTACGCTGGAAGGCTCATATCGAGAGAAAAGAAAGAAATAGGTATCAAATATGGAAACATGTACTGGCTAATCGGAAGGAGTTCCTCTCTGTTCGTACATAATAAAGTTTTGCTTTACAAGAAAATGTTAAAACCTGTATGGACATATGGGATACAGCTTTGGGGATGCACCAAATAGAGTAACATTCAGATCATCCGGAGATTCCAGAACAAAACACTAAGGAACATCGCTGATGCACCTTGGTATTGCAGAAATAGTGACATACATCGAGACTTTAACATGAACACTGTAACCAACACCATTAAGAAGTTTGCCAAGAGCCAAGAAGAAAGGCTCCATCAACATGTAAACGTCGAGGCGATCCAGCTCCTGGACACTACAGGATTAGTAAGAAGACTTTGAAGGGTTAAACCTTTTGAGTTAGTTTAAGCAAAAGTTTAAAAGCAGAGACTGCGCGGTAGTGTGCACGTTAATAATTAGTGTATTTATATATTAGCAAATTAAAGACTACCATTGGTAAAACTTAGACTAAGTTTAAAGATTATTAATTTAGGCTAGAATTAAACTGCTCATTGGTCTCAATGACCAGATTGCATTGTTATAAATTGAAAATAGGAAGCAAAACTTTCGTTACAATGACCAAAACACAAAATACATCCTGAAAATGGCACCTCTCAAACATACGTTAGGTTGTTATTAAATCTAAAATGATGTTCTTGATATTAATGAATTTTTAGGTTTACATTCGCAAATAAAGGTACTAATAAAAATACACCTTCTTAAACAATACACTTAGTCAAACGACGGTTATGAATTACAAACCAATAAAGTAATTTGACCGGACAATGGGGTTGGAAGAGGCGTGCGATAAAATTTGATATGGAAAAAAGGGGGACCCATATACAAAAAGTTGAGAAACACTGACTTAGCCTGTAAAGGGCGCAAATTTTCTGTTTTTTCCAGTGTTATTCTTCACTAGTTCAATTATAAAGTTTTATAAGCTTAGGTTTAGTAATTTGCATATGAATGTCCACCAAATAGAACAAATTCTGAGTTTGGTGAAGAAAACCGCAGTGATAAAATACTTTCATATTAAAGTCTTATCTCGAACAGAAATAAAACTGAGCTTAATTCTATTTTAGGCGCGTCTTCTTCATCGTTTTCAACAGTTATACCGTGGGTTGCGGACTTAGAAAACATGGTCGCACAAGCACTGAGAATGTATAACGTTCGAGTAGGACAAAAGCAGCTGCTTCTGAACACACAGGGCACTAAGCAAGTCAAAACAGAAGACAACGACAGACCAACCAGCTTTAAAGAGGAGCAATTCCATCGGCCGGAAAGCTTATGTCAACTGTATTTTGTGACTCGAAGAGTATTTTTCTGATTAATTAAGTCAAAAAAAGGTTAAACGATAAATGAAGAGTACCGTGACAACTTACTTGACCAGTTGTGGTGGAAGATTCGCGAGAAAAAAACCGCGTTGGCGAAGAACAAGTTAGGATAATGCGCTATTTCAATTAGGCTTCGCATCGCTGCCTCATGAACACCACTCGCCAGACTTGGCCCCGTCTGATTTCAGGTTGTTTCCGAACATGGAAAAGTTTTACGCTGGTAAGAATTACGCGTCGGATTTCGAAGTGATATATGAGAAGTTGTACGAAACCGCCTATGGGGATGGCATAAATGTTCTTGAAAGTTTAAGGGTAGTTTGTTGGAAAGAGACTATGCCGAAAAACAAAATCATTTTTTATCCACCTTTTTCCTTTCTAGGCCTGAAAAATTTAGCCCATCCTTGTACACAGCTAAGCGACATTGTTTTTTGTAAAGATCTCTAACCGTGGCAGAATTTGAGTAAATATGCTAAAGTAAGAAGTATTTAGGTCCATGTCCTGGGCCCCCCCACATTTGAAATGTAACTTTTTTTTTAATGTAGAAGGTTGTGCTAGCCTTGTGCTGGCGTGCTTTGTTAAAATTTTTGATTGTGCTGGTTTCGTTAGGCTACAAATTCAATTTTAATTTGGGGGGGCTGTGGACATGATAGCCCCCCCACCACGTAATTTAAACATGTTTTTTAGACAGAAATGTTGTGCTAGCCTTGTGCTGGCGTGCTTTGTTAAAATTTTTGATTGTGCTAGTTCCGTTAGGCTACAAATTCAATTTTAATTTGGGGGGGCTGTGGACATGATAGCCCCCCCACCACGTAATTTAAACATGTTTTTTAGACAGAAATGTTGTGCTAGCCTTGTGCTGGCGTGCTTTGTTAAAATTTTTGATTGTGCTGGTTCCGTTACACTACAATTTTGATTTTAAATTGGAGGGGCTGTAGACATGATAGCCCCCCCACCAAGTAATTTAAACATTTGTTTTAGACAGATGTGTTGTGCTAGCCTTGTGCTGGCGTGTGCTGTTAAAATTTTTGATTGTGCTGTTTCGTTACGCTACGATTTTGGTTTAAAATCTGAGGGGCTCTAGACAACATGATTAGATTTGCTTTTGTATACATTGAACCATTATTGTTATCTCTGAAAAGGGTGACTTCTAAAAAATGTATTGAATAATCTTTTTCTGTCTCACAGATACATTAAATTTTTGGATGGTAACTGTTGAATAAGTTTAAAATGTTATTGACTCCTAAAATTAAATCGTCTACATATTTCTTTAAAAAAGGGATGTTATCAGATATTTTTGGCATTATTGATTTTAATACATCATCTAATATTATTTCTGCAATAATATGGGGGGCATTCGTAAGAAATATTTTAAAGTGCTGTGTTGTAACAATATTTGTCCTATAATTTTCGTGTATGTAAAACAACTTTATGTATTTTAAATGTGTCTATGGCATCTAATAAAATTTATAACAGTTTCAATTAAAATTATTAATGACATAAATCAAAATAAAGCTACATATTCCACTCATCAATTATATAATACTGCAAAGTACAAGCACGTGTTTTTTTAAATTTTATTATAAGGACTTTTTGCTGATTTTTCATCACAGATGTACAATTTTAAATTTTAACTATACTTACTTGTACGTATTAAAGAACGTTCTTTGACTATGTTACAATATACACTATACAGGGTGATTGATTGAGACCGGTACTTAAAAATATATGAAGAATGACAAAGGGTATGGATCTGAAATTTTGGTTATGACCAAAATGGCATCTGGTCTGTTTATTGAAAATATTTTCAATATGGCGACACTTCCGGAAAAACCAGAAGTGTTTCTTATTTCAAATACAATGTACTATTTTTTATTGCGTATTTGGATGTAACACGTTATTTTAGAGGGACTTTTATCAGCATTCCCTATACCTAAGTGCAGTAATTTTTAAAATTTTTGGACTTTTTTGAAAATTACTAGATTTTCATCGTGATTCTTAATATTATCTAATCCCGCCATTTTTGAAGAAAAAACGCTTAAATTTAGACCATGTCTAGAAGAAACCTTGGAGTACATCCTGAAATTCTTGCAATCGATGCATTACTTACAGGGTGCCCAAAACTTAATTTTCTTTTAATACAACTTCAGACCACTAAAACTCGTTTTTTTCAAATACAATACCCAAACTTTTTTTTCATTTTCTAATGCAAAATTACATTCTGCATCAATCGGTGTTAGCGTTTCCTATACCTATCTGCAACAATTATTGAGTTATTAAGAATTTTTAATAGTTAAGAGAAATTGCAACATTTTTAAATAGTAATAAGCCTTGGAAATGACAAAATGCCAATAATAATAACTGTAAACCACTTTTATTGCGTTTGTCTAAAGTGTCCATGAAAATGGAAAATCAAGAGTATTCAAACGCGAATATTTTGAACTTATTGTATATTCATAAAGAATATCACAAGATTATTGAAAGAACTTTGGTGTGTTCAGTGAGAGGTATCCTCATTTAACTGTAATGACCAGACAGAAATTTCAATGAACAGAATCAATTTTTTTGCAATTTAGAAGAGTGAAATCTGCAGTATTCGACCTAGGCGTGTGACAAATGATGAAACTAATGAAGTTAACATCCTGGGATATTTTAATGACCATCCTCGGCGGTCAATTCGATTGGTAGCGCAAGACTCGGGTTTAACATACTATGCTGTACTAGCTACTTTAAAAATGCAAAATTATTTGTTCGCACTTTCAATAATCTTGTTATATTGTCTATGAATGTAAAATAAATTCAAAATATTCGTGTTTGAATACTCTTGATTTTCCATTTTCATGGACACTTCAGACAAACGCAATAAAAGTGGTTTACAGTTATTAATATTGGCTTTTGTTGTCATTTCCAAGGCTTACTATTTAAAAATGTTGCAATTTCTCTTAACTATTAAACATTCTTAATAACTCGAAATTGTTGCAGATA